>CM028328.1:43787146-44132146 GCA_016647705.1 Eucommia ulmoides | reverse complement strand
AATCAATTTTAGTGAAAAATACATGACCCATGCAACTCATCTAACATGTCATCTAGCCTAGGAATGGAATGTCGATACTTTACTGTAATGTTGTTAATAGCTCGGCAATCAACACACATACGCCAAGTTCCATCCTTCTTAGGCACAAGTAGTACTGGTACTGCGCACGGACTCATGCTCTCTCTTACGTGTCCCTTGGCTAGCAACTCCTTCACTTGCCTTTGATGTTCCTTCATCTTCTCCGGATTACTCCTATAGGCTGGTCGGTTAGGAATTGTTGCACCCAACACAAAGTCAATTTGATGCTCAATGCCTCGAATAGGTGGCAATCCACTAGGCACATCATTAGGGAACACATCCTCAAATTCCTGCAACAAAGAAACAACAACACTAGGCAAAGATTGGTCAAATTCGTTAGCACTAAAACACGCCTCTTTGTTCAATAGTACAAATATAGGCCGGTTTGCATACAAAGCACGCTTGATATCACTCGCCTTAGCATTAAAGCTCACTTGTTTATCTGTTTTTCTCTCATTTTTTCCACTTCTTTTTTGCTTTTCACTCTCTTTTATGTTTCTACTCTCTTTTTTCTCATCTTTTTTTGAACTCTCGGTCTCACAAGTTTTTTTTCAACTCATTCTCTCTTTTCAATTTCATTTAATCCTCATACACTTGTTTTGAAGTCAACGGCACAAGAGTAATGGTTTTATTGTCTTTGACGAATGAGTGTCTATTCTTGAACCCGTCATGAATAACCTTCCTATCAAATTTCCATGGCTTGCCCAACAATATGTGACCCGCATGCATTGGAACAACATCACAAAGTACTTCATCCTTGTACTTCCCAATCGAAAATGAAACTAACACTTGTTTATTTACCCGAACCTCCCCACAATCATTCAACCACTGCAATTTATAATGTCTAGGGTGTTTCAAGGTATGTAAATTCAGTTTCTCTATTAAAGTAGTGCTAGCCACATTAGTGCAACTTCCCCCAACAATGATCATACTACATACCTTGTTGTTGACATGGCATCTAGTATGAAATATATTCTCCCTTTGTTGTTCTATGTCATCATCCTCCGCAACTTGGGCACTTAGAGCACACCTTGCCACAAGTGACTCTCCCTCCACCGGGTACTCCACATCATCATCACAAGCATCTTTAAGTTGTGGCATCTGGTCATCACCACTCTCACTTTCGGTTTCCACCTCTCCATCAGCACGTGCAATCATGGTCCTCTTATTTGGGCATTGTGAGGCTATGTGACCTGGTCCCCAATTCTATCAAGTTCAAGCATAAATCACACCATGTGGTATTCTAGAGTTTCAACGTTCAAAAATAGTAAGCATCATTCTAGATCATGTTTAAGTGTGTGTGATTAAACTCAAATATACTACTATCCATTGATTAGATGGGATTATCCCTCAATATAGCTCATAACTAAAACCTTTTAGGTATAGGGAATCCATAGGCCTGACCCGCGATCTATTCTTCACTAATGTGGGCTCGGAGGTTAAAAAAGATTAATAGGGCTTGGATCGGTTTTGGGAAAATGGCCAAGGGTAAATTTGAATAGAAAATAGGTTAATGTTGTTAACTTAATGTTACCCGAGGCACATCGCTTGGCACTCTCACACTCAAAATCCCATAGCTTAATTAGAAACAACCCTAAACATACATTAAGAACGACGTACTCACTTGTAAAAAAAAAAAAAAACAGAAATAAAAACCATATTTGATTTGTACAATTTGAGGAGTGAGTGAAATATGAACAAAAAATGACAAGTGAGTACTCGAATACCGAACCAATTAATAGTTCTCCCAAAACCCAACCGCTCACATCAAGTAGCATTCGTAACTGCTAGCTTGATTCACTCAAATTTGTGCCTTCGATTAAGCGATAAAGGTTTGGAAAAAGTTCAATTGGCTATGGTATTAGTTTAAGTGTTCAGATTGAAATGGATACTAGGCTTCGACAGGGTAACGAGGGATAATGATATATCAGGGTAAGCATAAAAGGCTCAAGTGAGAAAATAAATGCCTAAATCATGTCTCCCGAACTACCTCGCCTGGTATTTCTCCTCGAATTTTTCCTAAATCAAGTTCTAGAATCCCTATTGTCATGAAATTGAGTGAAGGATAATCAATTTCAAATCAATTAGATAGTGCTAGATTGAGTTTATGTGCTTGTGCTTTTAGGATCTACAATAACTTTTACTAAGACAATAAGTTAAGCACACAAAACACACATGAATGAGCATTACGCTCGAGCTTAATAAATAATTAGGGGACAAACTCATCATCGAGTAAAGGCCCAGATGACGTCAAAACTCAGTACAAAACAACAACTAAACTAAACAAAGTAATACTAAACAATCATGCACACGATAAAAACAGTAAAACTTAAACTACAACTAAAACATACTTCACATACTAACACATCACACCCGACTTAAACAGGCAATGATCACAACAACCCTACCAACAATCCCAATGATAGTTTATAGCATGATAATGAAGACAAGAGTTTAGACACATACCTGGGAGGCGAGAGAATCTCGTCTCCGACTCAAATCGGCGGAGATGGATCTAACTTATTTTAGAATTTGGGGTGCCTCCCAAGAAGCGCATAGTTTAATGTCCTCAGATCAACACATACCCTCAAGACTGGCGAGATGTTGCAATGCAAGAAACACAAGTATACCTGTCGATCTAACATCTTCAAGCACCCTGCCGGAAAATAAAAACAACTACAAAGAAATATTATAAACACTAAAAAAATGCCTAATTAAAATCTAGTTATTTACTCACAATATCAACAATAATCTAAAACACAATCCCCAGCAACGGCACCAAAAACTTGGCGGCGATCGCCGAAGACTAAATTTGACAAACCAATCCCTGGCAACAGCGCCAAAAACTTGGTGGCCGCAATTTAAGCGTTGTCACTTTCACCGAGGGCGTACAAATCAAGTTTTAGTATAATGGATCTTTCGGTAGGGTATTGTATCCATAGGTATTGGTTGAGATTACTATTGAGTATCGCGATTGTCATAACCTAACTTTATCTAGGCGATAAAAATGATATTTAATTAATTAATACTAATACTAAAATACTAATTTACTATGCTAATTACTAATACGAGATAGTTATGGGATGGATTACCTAGGGATTAACTTTATTTACTTAAACGTGTTTGATTTCATTTAGTCTACAATAATAGTGTTCGACCTATTAGACAATCTCGGTATCTAAAACTCCTCCGCCACCTCTCCCAAGTGTAAGACGGGGGAATAAGTAACTTTGTGTTAACAAAAAAGTCCCTCTTAACGACTTAACGACCTTAGGTTGCGTGAGTCTTGCCCCAACATCATCGATTGCATACAAAACCTCAGTTTATAAACTCATCTGTCACCTCTCCCGAGTGTAAGACGAGGGATATAACGCAATTTCGTGTCAATGAAGAAGTCTCCCTCAATGTCTTAACGACCCTAGGTCAACTGAGTCTTGCCCCAACGTCATTGATTTCATGCATTGTGTTTACCTTATCGACAATCTCAGTTCTAAAACTCCTCCGCCACCTCTCCCAAGTGTAAGACGGGGGAATACGTGACTTCGTGTCAATGAAGAAGTACTTCTCAACATCTTAATGACCCTAGGTCATGTGAGTATTGCCCCCAACATCATAGATTGTCCACAATCCTAACCCCGACCGGGTTATTGGATCGTGGCGTTTGTTTATTCTTATCCGAATCCGGGATTTGTCAAACCCCGTATTCTTGATATATCTATCTAAGCATGATAAACAAACAATATGGAATACACAATCAAACCACGAAGAACAATCATTAAAGAAACACAACTTAACCAAAACTACGTTTTTTTATAAACGATATTAATCCCATACATAATCCACATTTAGCCTATGGCCATAGCTGTTTATACAATTCAAAACTAAGCTAAACATGCTCAAACATATATCAAATATAATAAATAAAAGAAAAAATGGATGAACTTGGCCGATATCCGAAAATTAGCCGCTAAAACCATCCACCGATCGATTCTCCTTCTCCGCGTGTTGATCTTCTTATTCGGATATGTTTGAACAGTCCCTATACTCTCTTTATATTCTAAACTAATCCCTAAGGGATCTAATGGCCGGAGAGTTCAAAGGAGAGGGGTTTAAATAGGTAAAATATCTAAAATAAATATCTAAAATTGTGCAGAGACCACCGCCTAGGCGGTGGGTATGTCGGTTTAAAGTTTGCCGCGGTGATGGAGACGACACTGGAATAGGAAGAACATCCTGTAGTTTCACCACCTAGGCGGTGAACTATCAGCAAGAATTTGTCTTCTCTGCATTTTCACCGCCGCGGCGGTAGTCTGGACGCCGCGACGGTGGGCTTCTTTTCAGAATCTTACCTCCTTACTTGTTTTTCCATCGTTCTCCGACTATTTTTGGTCCGAATTAATCGTTTTGCCCTCCGATTTCATACATTTTCACCCATACACCTATTTTAATACAAAAAGAATAAAAACATATTAAAACGTATTAAAAATGAAATAAACATCATCGAAAACTAACAAATTTGGTTTGAAAATATATAGGTAATTTACACCTATCAATGGACGATGCCTATTTGTTGTTGGAAGACGTGGCCGATTTTGACTATCGAAGTTGGAAATATTCAACAAGTCACCAAAGTTTGGGGGATAATTCCAACTTTTTGGTGCCATGGTTTGACACCCCACATCATCCAGCGGAGTCTTCTACTTTCCTTGATGACCTTGAAGACTTACTTGCCCAATTTTTGGAAGAGGCAATAATATTTTTGGAGGCGACAAGGCTCTTTATGGAGAAATGGGAGAGGATGGAGACCATTCATGATTTACAAGTCTAATCTTCGTTCGACTCCATTGAAGCCATGACAATAGCGGTGGCAATGAGAGACACACAATCCGTGTTCATATGTGAAAGCTACCACGTGGAACTGAATACAAGTGGGAGGACATTTGAGTTGTCTTATGAAGATGATTCAAAATAGGACAAGAATCAAGAATTGTTCGTTGATGACAAATCACAAGACGATTTTGAGTCCTTAGCTCTTCGAATCCAATTGGTGTTGCCACCGCCGATCATTAAAAGCCACTGTGAGGAACCGCACACAAGTGGTAAGACATTGGGTTCATTTGATGATGATTATTCTAATGAGGAGAGACCCAAGAGTTGATCGACGATGAAGAATCACAAGACAACACTTATGATTATCCACTTTTTCAGATCCATGTTGTGATACCAACACCGATCAAAGACAAATACTTCTATGAGAATTCGATGTAGCTCACTTGTCCTCTACCACTTCCAACCCCGTTCATTCACGCCTACCAAGCACATAAGCTGGAGCTGAGTCACGTTGAACATACGTGCTAATCATTTCTACATCTTGCCAAGCTTGAGGGCGTTCAAAACCAAGACCCATTTATTGTGTTGTATGACACATACTATGGTCAGAAGCCACTCTTTAATGAGCCCTTATCTATTGTCAATCTGAATACGTTAAACCAAACGCTTTTTGGGAGACAACCGAAGCTTTCAAATAATTGAGCCTACAGATGCAAGTTATGGAAAAAAGACCGACACCGGTCACCTTGCCCAGAGCATCATCGCCAACCACACTAGGAGGCGAGATTGTCTCACCTCCTCAGTATGTGTTCTTGTTCCCTTATGCTTAATTTGAATACATGTTTGACATTGAGTTTAGGGGTGAGACACATGTTGGCTTATGTTTGTTGGGTTTAGGGAATACTTGTGTCTACGACTTCTCTTCATATAACTTGTGTTCTTTTGGCCATGGTTTTAGTTTTTTTTAGGTTTGGTTGAATAAATTGTGTATTTTGTTGAGATGAAATGACTTAATATCAATGATGAGTATAGAGACTTGATGTTCTTTTAGGTCTTTTGAAATGTACTGCATTGAGATTTTTGTATGCTTAACTTGTATTGATTGAAGTTTACTCTTAACTCTTTACATTTGAACACCATGAATCATGATCACTTGACCTTTTGAGTACTTAGAGAACATTTATGTGCTTTAGGTAGACTTTGACATCTCATGAACACTAGAACCTATTTGAGTAAAACAAGAGGCTAAATTGTAGGTTATGTGTTGTTGGAGAGATGATTTAGGCATTTCTTTAGATTGTTTGGGTCTTTGAAGATAACCCTTCAAATGTTTATCCTTCATTACCCCCGTTGAGCCTTATTACCCAATTTTTTCATTACTCACATTTGTGCATCCAACACACTAAATGCCTTTCCACTTCCTAAGCCCATCACTAATTGGCATGTTTGCATGGATCATTTAGCGTAAGGACTAGCATAGGATGTGTTTGGTAAGTTATTGGTGGAATGGATTTTGTGTTTCATTTTGTTTTTGAGTTGTTTATGTTGTTAAAAAAAAAGACAATTACGTGATGAGTTGAGTCACTTCCTTCTATTGTCTTGCAACATTGAGGATAATATTGATTTTGAGTTTGGGGGTGTAGTTTATATTTCTTACCTATTTGTTCTTTTTGTAGGAAAAAAATGTGGTACGTTTTAGTTTGTTTTGTGAATAATATGTTGTCGAATCGATTGAAAGAAGACATAAGACGAAAGGAAGAGTCGGTGAAATTTTTTCTTGAAAATATTGCAAGATCCATGAGTCATGATACGTGCCTAGGGTGATTTGAGCCTAAAAATGACATTCTCATCTACCTTTTACCCTAGCCATACATTACAAACCTCAAAGTTCTTTTGATCTCGAATGACATATGAACTTATGTATAATTAGTGGTGAGTGACACGAAAAATGAGTTTATGGTTGTTCTTACATTCACTATCTAGAGATTGTTCATTGTTTCCTTAGCATATAAATATATTCGAGACACGTTTGGTTGGGTAAGAGTGATTGTGCACACACTTATATATCAAAAGTCTTGAGTTAATGATATCGATGCATGATGTTGAAACTCTACAAAGTCTCAATGGTCATATTTCCTTTGAGTTTGGAGACAATTTGTGGCTTTAGAAATTCTTAGTACTTGATTTGTTTGGTCTTCTATTTTGTTTTCTTTTGCTTGAGGACAAGCAAATGTTTGAGTTTGGGGGTATTAAAAAACTTGGTAGCGATTATTTTACAACATAGCAAATGTACGGGTCAAGTTTTAATAGTGTAGAGTGAGTAGAGTACCATATCCATAGGGATTGGTTTAAATCGTCACTAAGTACCACAATTATCGTAATCTAACTTTATTTAGGCGTCCAAATTTAAGGTTTGTAAAAATAAAACTAAAACAAATATAAAATCAAAAGCAAAATAAAATATGGACCTTCTATGCACAATTATTCTAGGAGAGTTTGACAACACTTTGCTAAATGATGTTAATCCAATTCAAGCTTGTTAATTAAATTCATACCCAATCATTATCCATGGGTGTCTAAATTAGCCTCACTTATACCTCTCGAATGCCAAGTAAGATAATTTTATTAATTATTCAAATTAATATCTCTATTCAACTCAACTAATTATCCAATCTTTAAGTCTCACCCATCAAATAGCTACCCAAATTATGTTAGCCTTTCGCACTCAATATAACAAGGGTTGTATTTCTCCGGTCTCAATATGCAAGATTATCACCTCTCGAACACCTAGTATTACACATCTATGATATCTAATTTACCTTTCTGCATAAATTAGCAAATACGCATAAGAAATACAAATTATCAAAACATGAAATCCAATTAACAAAATCTTAAACTCATAAGGCATAATACATACAAGGCTATTCAAATCTCCCTGGATAGAAACTTTAACTCAACATGTCAAGAAATTCATAAATGCTAACATGCTCAACACAATATCACAAATACAAAATTCAATAAAGATTAGGGCGAGAGAAAGAAAGAGAAAACTCTTTTTGTGGAGATGAGCTTCGAATATTCAATAATCCTCAACTCCAAGCTCTCTCTTAGAATTTTAGGCCTTTAATGGTGTTTGTTTTTTTGAAAATATAGCCACCAATGGTGTTTTTCTCCCAATTTCGCCACAATTTTGGGTTTGAGGCTTAAGGTGGTAAATATAGGGCTCAAGGTAGGGTTTTCATGCTGCAAACGGCGCTAGAGCAGAGTTGGGTGCACTGCAGCGCACTTTTGGCCGTGGAACACTGATGGGAGTATACTGTAGCAAAGAAAAATATCATTGTAGCGGGGTTTGTGCAATGGGAGCGCTGCAGCAGAGAAATATCCCGTTGTAGCGAGGTTTGGACAATGCCGACACATGTTCGTATTTTGGCTATAACTTTCTCGTCCGAACTTTGATTGAGGTGATTTAGAAGGATATAAAAGCTAAGAAAGAAATCTACAACTTTAATATTTTGAGTGTTTCCAAAATTGGATTGTATAGTATTCAAAATCGATCTATAAGTTACTACACTTGCACTATTGACAAACCATTTCAACCCAATTCACCTCATTTACCACATTTTCACCTAATTATTTGTAATTCCTACAAAACAATACAAAAATACATCAAAGTAACAAAAATTCTTGAAAATTCACAAATATTTGAATCTAAAAGTACTTGATTTGTTGGTGAATAAATCACTCATTAGTCGTCTACATAATTTTGTTTACACCATAGTCATGGATCAAGTGTCATCTCCTCAGTCAGGTTTAATGTCATCAAATCAATTCTAATAGTCTTATTCGACATCTTCTTAGGTCCACCCCTCTCTCTAGTATCTCCCTGTACTTGAATTAAATTATATTTTCTCATTGATACTTATATGGGTTTTCTACGCACATGCCCATACCATTGTAATCGATTTTCTCTAATATTCTCTTCGATAGGTGCTATTCCTAAATTCTCTCTAATAGTTTTATTCTTAATTTTATCCATTCTTGTCTTCCTACTCATCCACCACAATATCCTTTTCTCTGTCACCCTAATTTTCTAGACGTGTGTCATTTTTACTGCCCAACATTCTAAACCGTCCAGCAGCACAGGTCTTATAACAGTTTTGTAGAATTTTATTTTAAGTTTCAACGGAATCCAACGATCGCAAATCACTCCAACTGCACTTCTCTATTTTACCCAACCTGTCTTAACTTTATGCGTAATATTCTCCTTGATTCACCATTACTCTGAATCATTGAAGTTAAATATCTAAAATGATAAACTTTTGGCACCTCTTCATCTCTAATTTTGACTGTACCAACATCTCTCCGGGCATTACTAAACTTGCAATGCATGTATTCCGTCTTACTTCTACTAACCTTCAAACCTTTAGACTCTAAAGCTTGTCTACATCTTTATAACTTAGTATTAAGACATATTCTACTTTCATCAACTAATACTATGTCATCTACAAACAACATACTCCAAGGTATTACATCTTGAATATGTTTTGTGTGCTTATCCATTACTATAACGGAGAGGTAAGGACTTAAAGATGATCCTTGATGTAAACCTATATTAATAGAAAATGCACAAGTATCTCCTCCTCATGTTCGAACACTAGAAACTATACCTTCATACATATCCTTAATTATCTCGATGTACGCATTGGATACATGTTTTGTTTCTAGTACCCACCACAAAACATCTCCGGATACCCGATCATAAGCTTTTTCCAGGTCCACAAATACCATATGTAAATCTTTTTTCTTTTCTCTATATTTTTTCATTAATATCCTTAGTAAATAGATAGCTTCAGTGGTTTATCAATTGAGCATAAATCTAAAATGGTTATCTTCTATGGTCATTTTATGTCTTATTCTATATTCTATCACTCTCTTCCAAAGTTTCATACTATGACTCATAAGTTTAATACCTTGATAGTTCGTGAAACTTTAAACATCCCTTTTATTTTTATAGGTGGGCACTAAGATACTCCTCCTTCAGTCGTCAGGCATTCTCTTAGTCCTTAAAATGTCATTCAAAAGTCTAGTAAACCACTTTATCCCAATATCTCCCAAACTTTTCAACACCTCTATAGGGATTTCATCTGGCCCTACTACTTTTTCAATTCTCATCTTTCTTAGTGCAATTCTAACTTTCGAAGCCATAATTATTCTATGAAACCTATAAATCCTATTTGAAGATAAACTAGGAAACTCTAGTCTAGATTCTCCAATGTTGTTCCCATTAAATAAATTATAAAAATAATTTCTTTATCGTTTCATAATCTCTTTATCCTTCACCAAGACCTTTTCATTAGTGTTTTTGATGCATCTAACACTTCTAATATATTTAATCTTTTATTCATGTCGCCTAACAGGTTTAAATGTATCCATCTCTCCCTATTTTGTATCCAACATTTGATACAAATTATCGTATGCCTTAAATTTTGATTATTTAATTACTTTTCTCCCCTCCGTATTTGTATGTTTATATTTGTCAAAACTCTCCCTACTTTGACATTTTTGTCATTTTTTATAGGTGATTTTCTTCCCGAATGGCTTTTTGGACCTCTTCATTCCACCACAAACTTTCTCTATATTGTGATCCTTCTCTTCTATAAACTCCTAAAACATTTCTTTATATCTCTCTAATATGACTCATCATATCACTCCACATTTTGTTCACATCCTCATGTCTCATCCATAACTCATCATTGCTAATTTTATCCTTAAATAACTCCATCTTTTCACCTCTTAGATCTCTCCAACGTATCATTGCATGCTTACTTATCTTAGACTCCCGTTTACACCCCTGAAACGTCTCTCTCCGAGTATGACTTTACAAGCCTTATGTGAAATAATTTTAATAATTGACCTAATTGAAAAATGTGTTCTAAAGTATAAAATATTGTGTTTTCGGGTCAATTCAGTCAACCACAAAAAGGACTCGGTTGACTAATTAAAACATTGAGTTTTGGGAGATAAAATAGAGTCCTACTGATCCATTTGCTCAACCAAGAAAAGTAATCAGTCAACCATTTGAAACAGTCGATGAATTGAAGAAAGAAGTGACCAATCTAAACAATTCGGTCAAACAACATGTTAAGTTCAGTCAACTGATTTGATGTGTCGGTCAACAAATAGGTTTAGTCGGTCAACTAACTGCTACACTAAAATCAGCAACTATTTTGATTGTTTTGGTCAAAATTATCCATTTTTTTATGATTCCAAGAAAGGGATTTGGGGGATTTCAATTTATTTCAAATATGAACAACCTATTTAATAATCCCTATTGATATGATCCATATATGTTAAGATTTTCTCTTAATTTAAATGATTTAATACTTCCTATTCTTGTGGTTTTAAATTGGGAATAGTTTTAAGGACTTAAATGAGAGTTTTAAAGAGTATTTTTAAGCGGAACATACCTATAATGAAAGGTTATGATATATGGTGTCTTAAAATGTCATTCAATGAGATATCTTTGAAAAATTAGTTGTTGGAGGCTAGTTATTGATCTATTAATAGAGACCTGCGGAAATTAAATGAAAGGCATCAAGAAAATCAATTTGAGTTATTATAAGAGTGAGATTTTTGCTGAGATTTCTACGAGTGATTCTTTATAAGTTCTTGATCTAAAGCGCTTGATCTTTGGCATTACCGACTTGAGTTCGAATTACGATATTATTATTATCTTTGGTGTTTTCTAGGTAAGATCCATCCAAGCTTTATTACTTGTGTTTTGTAGTTATATTTATATTGATTGCTTGATTTAGGATTGTTAGAAAATTGTTTTAAACTTAAAAGCCTGAAATTTTATTTTATTTTAAATAATTTTTGCCTGATTATCTGATTAAGTGTTAAATATGTGCTACCCACTTTAATTGTTAATTAGATTTTAATTGCCTCATATTGTTTAATCACATGGTAATAATTTGGGACATTAATCGAGTATTGATAGGTGTGAAAAACCTATCTATTTTCAATCCGAATTTGTTAGTTTTCGAATACGTTTATATAGTATTTTATTATGTTTTAATTAGTTTTTCTCTTTTTGTAATAAATCAGGTGTATGAGGCAAAAAGATAGGAAACTGGAGCTAAAATGATGAGATCGAACCAAAGCGGTTCGAAGTTACGGTGGATAAACAAGCTCGGATGCTAAAAGATGAAACAGGCCCACCGCTTAGGCGTCTAGACCATCGCCTAAGCGGTGAAGATGCTGAGAAAAGCAAAATGTTAGTGATGGACAACCGCCTAGGCAAATATTCCATCACCTAGGCGGAAATCCAGCAGAAGATGCAGATGGGCTACTAACAGCCGCTCGCCCAGGCGAAGTTTTCTTCGCCTAGGAGAAAATCCAACAGAATGTTCTCCCAGTCCACCGCCTACTTCACCGCCTAGGCGATTAGACCGAACCGACCTAACTCTGCCTAGGCGAAGAATCCACCGCCTAAGCGAATTTGCCCTGCACAGTCTTGAGATATTTTTAGGATATTTTGGCTATAAATACCCCTTCTCCTCTCCCTTCTCCGGTCTCTATTGGTTTTTTGAGAACCTTAGGCTATACTTAAGCCTAGGTTTAGGAGTTTTAGAGGTGGAGCTCACATCCCAAAGTGGAGAAGACGGCGAATCGATCGTTGAGCGTTCTTAGCGGTTTATCTTCGGACGAGGCTAAGTTCTTCGATTTTTTTTCCTTATTTCTTTATATTAGGAGCATGTGAGAATGTTTAGCTCATTATTTTCTTGTATATGCGGCTATGGCCCTAAGTTAAATATGGATTGTAGTAGGGATTAACGAGATATTTATAAATTTGTTTGTTTAGATGATTTCGGTGTTGCTTTTATGTTTGTTCTTCGTAGTTTGATTGTGTTTATCGTATTGTTTGTTTATTATGATTAGAATTCTAAATGGAGAATACGGGTTTTTGAAAAATCCCGGATTCGGATTAAGGTAAACAAACGCCACGATTCTATAACCCAGTGTGGGGCAAGACACACGCTACCTAGGGTCGTTAAGACATTGAGGGGGACTTCTTCACTGATGCGAAGTTGCATTATATCCCTTGTATTACACTCGGAAGAGGTGGCGAAGGAGTTTTAGAACGGAGATTGTTGATAGGGTAAATACAACGCGACGATACAATAACCCGGGAGGGAGCTGGATTGTGTGCAATCAATGACGCTGGGTGAGACTCACGTGACCTAGGGTCGTTAAGATGTTGAGGGAGACTTCTTCGTTGGCTCTAAGTCATGTATTCCCTCGTCTTACACTCGGAAGAGGTGGCGGTGTAGTTTACGTACTGAGGTTGTCAAATAGGTCGAATACCGTAAACGTGAGTAAATCAGAATCGAACACGTATTTGTAAACACGTTAATCCCTAGGAAATTTTTACCCTAAAATATATTAGCATATTAGTGTAGTTAATTTAGGTTATATTAGTATTAGTTTAATTAATTAATTACATTTGTTTTCGCCTAGATAAACTTAGGTCACGACAAATGCGGTATTCAATAGTAACGACACCAATCCCTGTGGATACGATAACCCGATCTTAATGATCACACTATACTAAAACTTAGACCTCGTATACTTGCGAGTGTAAGCAGCAGCGTGTTTCGCGCCTTACCAAGTTTTTGGCGCCGTTGCCAGGGATTGTTTTGATGTTATTGTCAGAAAAACGTGGTAACGACTCTAGACTTAAGTTTTAGATAGGAAAATCAAGTGTTTCGTATTCCCAGGATTGGAGATTTCGTTCGTATTGATATTGTGTGTAAATGAGCTAATTTTAATTTAGGCATTTCTTTGTATATAATTTTTGTTTGTAGTTTTGTTCTTGTTTCTTATGCAGGGTACTTTGCAATGTTAGATCGAAGGGTATCGATGCATCCCTTTTGACGGGATTCCAAATCGTTTTATGTTGCTTGGCCAAGCACATAATCCGGTGAGGTGTTTCGTTGAAAGATTGAGCCATCCAAAGCAAAACCTCGCCAATCTTGAGGGCATTATGAATTTCGGGCCGAGGACATTAAACCACGCGCTTCTTGGGAGGCAACCCAAGGTCAAATAAGTTAAATCCGTCACATCCGACTTAAATCAGAGGCGAGATCCTCTCACCTCCCAGGTAAGTGTTCTAAACACCCTTCATCAGCATGCTTTAATTTCATATGTTGAGATTGATGATTGGGATCGCTGAGGACACTGTCCATTTTTAGTTCGAAAGTGATGTGTAGTATTTAGTGTATTAGTTTATGTGTTATTGTTTTTCCGTATTTCATGTGTGTTTAGGTTAGAATGTGCTTATGTTTTTGTGTTGTTGTTTTCATGTTGAGTTTTGTGTTCATCTGGGCCATCACCCGATAATGAAAATTACCCCTGGTAGTTTTCGAAGTCAAGGGTAATACCCATGCATGTGTGATTCTGTGTGCTTAACTATGCGTTTTGGTCAAAATTATTGTAGATCCTAATTTGCACGAGGACATAGACTCAAAGTATTTTTATTCAATTGATTTGAGGACGATTATCGATTAACCAAATTCATGACACATTAAGGATTCTAAAACTTGATTGAGGGGAAGCTTGAGGCAAAATCCTAGGCAAGGTAGTTCAGGAGACGTGATTTAGGCATTATCTTTGTCGCTTGAGCCTTTTTAAGCCTACCCTGATATATGTTTATCCCTCGTTACCCTGTCGAAGCCTAAATGCATATTTAATTCAGAACACAAAAACTAATACCATAGCCAATGGACTTTTTCCAAACCTATATCGCTGAATTTAAAGGCACATTTGAGTGAATCAAGTTAGCCGTTGCAAAGGCTTCTTGATGTGAGCGGTTGGGTTTAGGACGAACTTCTAATTGGTTTGGTATTTGAGTACTCACTTGTCGTTTTTCATTTGTATTTCACACACCCCTTCAATTGTTACAATCAAATAAGTTTGGGGGTGTGTTTATTAAAAAAATCAAGTCAAATCAAATCAAATGTAAATACGGTTTTTATTTCCGTTTCTTTTGACAAGTGAGTACGTTGGTCTAAAATGCATGTTCGGGATTGTTTCCAATCTTTCTATGGGGATTCGAGAGTGAATCTGCCAAGCGTTGAGCCTTGGGTAACGTTAAGTTAACAACGTTAACCCGTTTTCTATTCCAAATTACCCTTGGCCAAATTAACCTTAACCGAACCAAGCCCTAATGATCTTCATGAACTACTAAACCTACATTAGTGGAGAGTGGACCCCAATCAGGCCTATGGAAATCCTAGTCCTTCACGGTTTAAGTCATGAATTTCGTTGGTGGATAATCCAATCCGATCGTTGTATAGTTATATTATTGAGTCTCGCACTAACACGTTTACATGATCTAGGATAGCGTTCACCATTATTGCATGTCAAAAATCTAGAACATCACATGATGTGTGTTACCGCCTGAAATCGATATAACTAGCGATTGTTGAGGGAAAAATAAATAGGCCGTTAGAAGAATTTAAAACTCGCATGTTGTTATGTTTAGATTGTTTTTAGGTTGTTTGTTATTTATTTCCGTTTGTTGTATTTTTCATTATAGTGTATGTGTTTGGCTCGAGGACTAGCCAAATTCTAAGTTAGGGGGTATTGATAGGTGTGAAAAACCTATCTATTTCCAATCCGAATTTGTTAGTTTTTGAATACGTTTATATAGTATTTTATTATTTTTTAATTAGTTTTTCTCTTTTTGTAATAAATCAGGTGTGTAGGGCAAAAAGATAGGAAACTGGAGCTAAAATTATGAGATCGAACTAAAGCGGTTCGAAGTTATGGTGGATAAACAAGCTCGGAGGCTAAAAGATGAAATAGGCCCACCGCTTAGGCGTTCAAACCACTGCCTAAGCGGTGAAGATGCTGAGAAGAAAAAAATGTTACTGACGGACGATCGCCTAGGCGAAAATTCCATTGCCTAGGCGAAAATCCAACAGAAGACGCAGATAGGCTACTGACAGCCGCTCGCCTAGGCGAAGTTTTCTTCGCCTAGGCAAAAATCCAACAGATTGTTCTTCCAGTCCACTGCCTACTTCACCGCCTAGGCGATCAGACCGAACCGACCTAACTCCGCCTAGGCGGATTTGCCCTGTACAGTTTTGAGATATTTTTAGGATATTTTGGCTATAAATACCCCCTCTCCTCTCCCCTCTCCGGTCTCTCTTGGTTTTTTGATCACCTTAGGCTATACTTAAGCCTAGGTTTAGGAGTTTTAGAGGTGGAGCTCACATCCCGAAGTGGAGAAGACGGCGAATCGATCGTTGAGCGTTCTTAGCGGTTTATCTTCGGACGAGGCTAAGTTCTTCGATTGTTTTTCCTTATTTCTTTATCTTAGGAGCATGTGAGCATGTTTAGCTCGTTATTTTCTTGTATATGCGGCTATGGCCCCGAGTTAAATATAGATTGTAGTAGGGATTAACGGTATATTTATAAATATGTTTGTTTGGATGATTTCGGTGTTGCGTTTATGTTTGTTCTTCGTAGTTTGATTGTATTTATCGTATTGTTTGTTTATTATGCTTAGAATGGTAAATGGAGAATATGTGTTTTTGGCAAATCCCGGATTCGGATTAAGGTAAACCAACGCCACGATTCTATAACCTAGTCGGGATTTGAATCATGGACAATCGATGACGTGGGGCAAGACATATGCTACCTAGGGTCGTTAAGACGTTCAGGGGGACTTTTTTGTTGACTCAAAGTTACGTTATATCCCTCGTCTTACACTCGGAAGAGGTGGCAAGAGAGTTTTAGAACGGAGATTGTCGATAGGGTAAATACAACGCGACGATCCAATAACCCGGGAGGGAGTTGGATTGTGTGCAATCAATGACGCTGGGCGAGACTCACATGACCTAGGGTCATTAAAACGTTGGGGGGAACTTCTTCATTGGTCGAAGTCATGTATTCCCCCGTCTTATACTCGGAAGAGGTGGCGGTGGAGTTTAGGTACCGAGGTTGTCAAATAGGTCGAACACCGTAAACGTGAGTAAATCGGAATCGAACACATATTTGTAAACACGTTAATCCCTAGGCAATTCTTCACCCTAAAACATATTAGCATATTAGTGTAGTTAATTTAAGTCATATTAGTATTAGTTTAATTAATTAATTACATTTGTTTTCGCCTTGATAAACTTAGGTCACGACAAACGCGGTATTCGATAGTAATGACACCAATCCCTGTGGATACGATAACCCGATCTTAACGATCACACTATACTAAAACTTAGACCTCGTATACTTGCTAGTGTAAGTAGTGGCGTGTTTCGCGCCTTACCAAGTATATATGTATTAAGGTGGTAGAAGCTCCTTATGGGAAGAATCTCATATTTTTTGTATCTGTGAGTTTGAGTGGATTAGATACATTTGGGACGATGTCTAGTCAGGGTAGCTAGGTTTCGATCTTTTTCCTGTGAAAAAAAATCAAGGTTTGATATTTGTCATGCAAAAAGGTTAGGTTAATATTTTTCCTTAAAAAGAACGAGGTTTTGATTCTTTCGATAATAGAATTGAGTGATTGTAAAGGTTCTTTTTAAGCCTGCGAAAAGGACAAGTGTAAAAGTGTAAGGGAGTGGTAGATTTGATTTTTAGCCTGTTAAAATGATTAGATTTTGATTCTTCCTGTAATAGAATTAAGTTAATCTTGAACCTGGTAAAAATAATCGAGATTGTAAGAGTTTGGTTTCTACCTAGGAAAGGAATTAGGAGTTTAGTGGATTGCAAATCTCTATGGAGCTCGGGAGACTTAATGTAGGTAAGAGTAACTTATAGAACGAGGATATATTGTTGTGTGCTACATTACTTATTTTCTTATATAGTGTTTGAGTGTGCATTTAGAATTAAACATATTTTCGTGCATAACAAGATATTAATTAATTTACAAAAATTTATTATTTGTGTTTAAGTGCTTAATTGTTAAATTTTTGTAACTACGCAATTTACCTCCTCTCTTGGGTAGCTCTTTGGGCCAATATTTTCTATTAGTACAAGTTAATTGATTAACAAATATCTTAATTTAGCATATACCAAACATTCACTTTGTTGGGTTTAGACTCTTTCGAACAATATAGTGATATAGTGTTTATCTTCATTCTTATTTTATATTTATTTTACAACAAACAATTCAACTCTATTTTGATATTAAAACTATACAATACATAAACATATATTATTTAGTCTTATCAAAATATATAACTTGCACTGGAAAACTTTGTATTTCCAAACTTTTACCATAGAAACAATCTATGTAGGGCATCCTCACATAGGATTTCAACATGATCCAATATTGTTACAATAACAATATTTTTTTCTTTGTCATTTCTCAAAATTGGTTCAACCGAGCCTTTTTCATTTCATCTCATGAAAAGTTAAATAAATACTTAATTTGTCACTCCAACCACTAACCATTTCGTGTCCAAGTTTGATTCACAAGTCCAACAATTACTTATGGATAATAATAATAATTTAATACATCCCATAAGTCCAAATTATTCATTGTAAATTTTCAACTATAAATATATACCATGACATGTATCAACGAGACATATATTAAGAAATCTATACCACCACATATACAATCTATAACACCAAGAAAACATTCTTTAAGATTGTTTGAAATAATAGTGAAAATACTATTTTTTATTAATATAATTAAATATTAATTAATATTATGTACAATAAAGATTTTTAAATATGTCATTAACATATTTACAATGAAATAACAATCATAAACAATAAAATTAAATTCTGAGTGACTTTTGTTGTTCAATGTAACTTATATCAAATATTACATAATATAAAATAGTTCAGAGCAAATATTCAGAAAACTAATACATGTGAAAATAAATATTCTACAATGTGACAACAAATATTCTAGAAAATTAACAAACATTACAAAATTTTATTTTCAACAATAAACTAAAATACATGTAATAAGTAAATAAATAGAATTATACTTACAATCGCGTGATGGTGAATAGTAACCGCATGATCGTGAATAGTACCGCACGTGAATAGTGAATCGCTTTTTTGTATAATTCCCATTTTTCCCTTCTCGGAGTCTATAAATGGGAGGCTCATTTTCATTTGTGAAGGGAGGATTTTAAGATAAATTTGTTGGGAGATTTCTTATTAGAAGGAGGAACATTTGTTTGGAGATAAGTCTTTGTCAGAGAGGGAGAAATTGTTTTTGAGAATTCTTGTTAGAGGATTTGGAAGAGAGAGTTTGGGGAAGCCATTTTTCTTTCTCTTTTTATTCTTTCATTTCTATTTCATTTTTCTTTATTTCTTCATCAAATCTTGAAAAATTTGGGAGGAAGATTGTTTCCCTCAATATTTTGATAAAATAAAAATAAGTCATTATTATACCAAAATTTCGATTTGTAAATTTAATTTCTTTTTTTAAAAAAACTTGTGAAAACTATAATGTGTTGTAAAAACAAGGTGAAAATCTCTCAGCCTACTACTTAAGCGGTTTAGATTTAGAAAGGAGATCACTCCTCTCGATATGTAAATTAATGGACCTAAAATTAGACAAAACTTAAAAGGACGTTCTATTGGAACTCTTAAAAACCGGTTAACTTTTCTATATTTATTTTCCTGTTTTGCGCCTTTCCGCACTCTTATTTTGTTGTACATATTTTTTATTTTCATGTTTTGCGTCTTTCCACGCTTTTATTTTCATGTTTTACATCTTTCTGCGCTTTTTATTTCTATTTACTGTTATTGTGTATATGTAAATATTTACTTTTCTCATATCAGAAAATAAAATAAATGAATTAATCTTTATTGTTCAAAAAAATAAAAATAAAAATACAAAAAAATACAAAAAACACCAAAAAAAAAAAAAAAAAAAAAAGTCTTAACTTCAAACTCGAGACATTAAAACCACCCCTAGGGGAGTCATCCTTATTAAATCATCGATATTTTATACGCAATTATACCGGGGGGACATTTCAAAAAAAAAAAAAAAAATTATTTCATGAAAATTAAAAAAAAAAAGGTTTTATGATTATTTTTTGTTAAAAAAAGAAAAACAAAATTCTAAGAAAAGATTTCAAAAATCAAATAAAACATTCAAATTTAAATTTTGTTTGGACTTAATTGGATAAGGTACCGTCTTTAGACAAGCGTCTTAGGGTGCCTAACATTTTCCCCGAGCGTAACTAACCCCCGAACCCTTTTAGAATGAATCTCTGGTCGGACCGTGCTTTTTGGAATCAAAATTTTACTTAAGCCATTTTTTTTAAAAATTCGGTGACCTAGCACACCATTTAAACTCAATGTTAGGTGGCGACTCCTTTTCGAAAATTGGTTTATCCTTTTCTAAAATTGGCTTAAGTACTTTTATGTAAAAATCGTCACTTTTAAAAATTCCCACTCTTTAATATTTGTTTTAAAAAAAAAAATTAAAATTTCTTTTATTTTATTTCCTTTCGAAAAATTGAGGCACATCACGATATTAATCTCATAAATTTATATCGTTCGAGGCTATCGTTAACAATATTTTCTTAAAGCAAATTTCTCCTCCACTTAGATGTTTACGGTAACTCAGACATTTGCTTCCTAGGATACAATGATCACAATTCTCCAATAGTAGCACTTAAAATCAAAAGATCTGGCGAACAAAACAAGTGTTGAACTATCTCTCAAGAATAAACTAACATAAACTTAAAGTGTATGTATAATGTAAAATGTCCAAAGTTTTCATGTCTAAATAATAATGCATACTTCTCTATTTATAAAGTAACAAATGAGTAACTCCAATACACAAAAAGTCTATCTTTAAAACCATTAAGAATACTTTAAACCTATTAAGAATTATCATATGTAATTTCTTATTAAAAATGAGTTATAAATATGAAAAGACAAGTCTTGTTTGGTTAGGAAAATTGATAAAATCAATTTAAAGAAAAGTTTAGAAAGAATTATCTCTACTTAGATCAACCCAAGTCCAAATCCACGACCCATGACCCGACCAAGATCCACAATCTAAAATAGATTATAAAAGTGATTTAAGTGTTTTTCATTAACCAATATGGAATTACTCATTTTATATACTTCAATCAATTTCATGAGACCACATTTAAAGACAATTTCTCATTCACATCTTAATATTTTTTATAAATCAAAAGTTTACGTTCGTCTTCTCACTAACACTAACATATTGATATATAAATATATATATATATATATATATATATATATCAATCAACAATTAAATCACATAAATAATTAGACTTAAAATAGTCTCAAAATCATTTTTGTCTAACAAATAGTGTTAGCCAAGTAGAATACCTAAGAGGGGGAGAGTGAATTGGGTAATTAAAAAATATATCAGAATAAAACTTGATAAATCAAATAATTAATTTTAAGCTTAAATTAATTATTATCTTTATAACACAACGGAGTAATATGATCAATCTAAGTGCACACCCAAATAACAAAAATAGCAAAATAATAATACAACACACAAATGATTTATACTGGTTCACCAAGCTACTCTTGGCAAATCTAGTCCCTCGAGCTCCACGGAGGTCGCACCCACTAAAACCAAGATTCTTTTAAAGGTAGGAACCAAACCCGCACACAAATTTTTTTACAAGCTCAGAATCAACCTTTACAATTTTTTTTTCTCAAGCTAAGGAATAACCTCTACTTTTTACAGGCTAAAGAATAACATAATTATTTTTAGCACTAAGGCTTAAGAATTAAAATCTCACCAAAACACTTCAAATATCCTTTTACTCGTTAAGGATTAAACCGTTATAAAATCACTCAATAACCCAATTTTTATCCAGGAAGAATTACTACCTCAATCTCTTTACAGGAAGAGACTAAAACCCTGCTACCCTTGATTAAATATCCCCAATGATATTTAATCCTTCACAACTCACCAATACAAAAATTGATAAGAAGGAAATCTTACTCGGAGCTTCTAATATCCCAGATAAATAATAACTCAATTAATATCCTAACTAGTGATAGAAAAATACAAGATACAAAAATCTAATTTTAACAAGATATGGGTAGCAAATTGGAGCACGTAATCAGATTCAAGAAATTGTTTGCAAAAGTATTTTCTTCAAAAATCAGAAACAATTTCTAAGATCAATTTTCAAACAATAATCAAATAATACAATGAACGAATATAAATGGAAAGATCTCACCCGGATAACACCGAAGAATAATAGATTGAAACGTTGGACAGCTCAAATCGGTGACGCTTACTTAACCAGCGCTTTAACTCAAGAACACTTCAATAATTGATAGCACAATTTAATCCCCCAAAATAAATATTAGAATGATGACTCTTATAAAAGCTTATGAACTTAATAGTTCTTGATATGGTGTTCCTTCATTATGAAATCCGCAGGTCTTTTTATAGGTACATGAAACAAGCCCTATAACGGCTAATTTCCACAAGATATGTCTTTTAAAATCACTTAAAGACCTCGTATATTAATGCCTTTCTTTTAAGGTATATTTCACTTAATAATAGCTTTCAAAATATTCAATTTAATCCCACAAAAGAATTTTCAAACTTAATTCCAAAAGATAGGAACTATTAAAAGGACCAATTTGAAAAACACTTTAATTCCAAGTACCAAATCTATAGGAATTAAACAATAGATGAACCATATCTTAAATATTACCAAATCCCTTAAATCTCTTCAAATCCTAATAAAAAACGGCTACTTTTAGATATGATTTCGAATCAAACAATATCTTGAAACAAAGCACTCAGTCGACTGCCCAGTCAACTAGACGATTCAGGGAGTTGCCTATGCAGTTCATCGGTTGACCGCTCGGTCGACTCTTCGATTCAGAGAGTTTGTCATGCTTTCACTGGTCGACTGCTCGGTCGACTCGCAAATTCAGAGAGTTCAGTTGTTTTCACCGGTCGACCTGTCGGTCGACTCTTCGATTCAGAGAATTCAGCCACCATTGGTCGATCGACTCCTCCGTCGACTGCTCCCTTCTGGATCTTTTCTCTGTTCTCGTTTTTTTACTCACTTTCTTTTACGATTTCGCCTATTTATCTATTTTTTCTCTTAAATAAGCTCCACTAATATTCTTATATTTTATTCTAGTCATTCAAAAATATTTCTTTTCAATTCACATATGAGCAAATAATTTCACTTAACCAAAACACACATAAAAGATAAAATTCATTTTGTGCCATGTATGTGTTCCTAAATAAGATATTAAGAGTTAAAATTTACCTGAGTTGTTTTCCCTAATTTCTTCAAATTCTTAATTCCTCTTCATCATTTTGATATCTTCATTTAATATCCATTCAATTTGACATCTTCATCACTTGAACTTTAAATCTCTGAAACACTCAATTAAACATTAATTCCACCAAAATATCAATACTTAATTGTTCGTTAAAATCTTAAGATCAACAAATAGTTTCTAGGTTACAGCTTTATTTTTATTTCTCAGTATTAAAATATATTTTTGTTACACTTTCATGAAATATGTTAAACATAAAATTAAAAGATCAATTATATAATAAATGTAATATTCAAATAAAAATATATATAATAATTTTTTTGATAGAGCCGCATATAATGCGGGTTAAAAATTGGTCCTAAACGAATCTAAAATCCCAAGTTTCTATCTGTTCTTTATCCATTACCACCTTCAATTGTAACATAATTTAAGTATAATATGTCTCACAAAGTAATGTAATCATGGGATTAAAAAGTCAAAATTTCTTGAATTATATAAAACAAAAATAAGATATATTGTAATAATTGTTATAAGTATTACACTGTAACTATAGCATCATCCTATTCATATATATATATATATATATATATATATATATATTGTTTGTAATAGTTTTCATTAATATTGTAACTTATGTCACTTCAAGTTACATTTACAATTACGTAACAAGTCTCACAACGTAGTTATATTTTAAGAAAACTTCATTACAACTTCCTATGGTAACTTTTACAATATTATAAGAATGTTGAAATTTGTAACAGTGCATAATGATTGTTTCACATACCAACATAAGTTGGCTTAAACGGAAGGGACTTGGGTTCTCTTAAACAACGTCCAGGGATCGAAACCTGGGATTGTGTATGGAGTGTACTCTATTGGGAGAGGTCTCCGCTTCGGCGCCCGACTATATCTCAAGGGATTAGTCTCCGCCGATCGTGGTGCGAGGATACCCTGGTATATACCTAAAAAAATAATGATTGTTTCGCATGAATATAACTCATATTGCAGTTTAAAGTGATCACATAGAATTGTTAACAATTAAACATTGCACTTTAACATAACATCATTAAAATCAGTTATAAAAACTTGTTCAATATTATATAAATAATATTATAATTTGTAGTCTTCGAATTATAAATATAACCTATATTGCTGTTTAAAGTGATCACATTTTAAAATTTCTATTATTTATTTTGATGTTTTGAATTTTTTGTACGTTTTACTATTTTTTACTTTTTGGTTTTCTATGTTTTTACGCTTTCTTTTCTTTTTTATTTTTTTTATAAATATCATACATAAAATAACAATAAAAAACAAATGATATAAAAATTGAAAACAAGAGAGAGTAGACATTGAAAAATAAAATAAATAATATATAAAATATAAATCAAAATACGTTATATTGTAAGGATATTTTCGTCAATAAAATGTGATATGAGGTGTCTTATATATCTGAAGTTAAAAGATAAAAGATGTCTCAAATATTATCAAAATGACATGAGGTTTTCTTGATATTTGTTGAAATGAGAGGAGGTGTCTAGGGTTTATACTCAAATATTTTTTCTTACAATTATACGCCTCTATTAATTTTTAAAAAATAATTTTTTACACTTAATAAATTATATTGTTTTTCTTTGTTTGTTTTCGCTTCCTTCTTCTTCTTCATTCGTTCTTCTTGTTTATCTTCTTCTTCTACCTCAAATTGCCACCTCCACTCGATTTCGTCGAATGACGGAGTTTAAGTCCCTTTTCTTCCCACATCTCCTCTTCTCATTTCTGTTTTGTGTGTGTAAAAAAAAAAGAAAAGGGGTCTATAGATCCGATTTCATCAAAATGTAAATCATATATATAGATCCAAGCTCCTTATATATACACTTAGTATATATCTCATGTATAAAGAAAATAATTTTAATTCGATACATTAATCTTGAATATCATATGGCTATACATTTTATTGAAAATTTATTATTTAATTGAAAATATTTTCAACCATCCAGTGATAAAAAATATGTTAAATACAAAACATGTCAAGATTTATTATATACTAGCATAAAAAATGTGTCTAAATGCAGTATCTAAATTGAATATTTATAATATAATTAATAATACAACACCCAAAAAAATTACTATTAGATGTGACTGGACGATGGTAATATAGAAAAGATATCCAAGATGTGTTAGTCAGGTTGGTAAGAGAAAGTGCATGCTTTCCTTGTCCACTAGGATTTGGCTCTCCAGAGATGTATTATGGGAATTAAATCTTGAATTTAATCATTAATGCACCAAGCCGGTGTAGGGGAGTATACCCTTAAGATAGTTCGGTAAGGTGATCAGTTGAGGTACGCATGAGATGTCCCGGACACACCTTACCGTCAAAAAATAAATAAATAAATGATATGGAAAAGATGACGTCATTAGGTTGCAAAATGATTAAGGTAAAAACATAAAAAATAAAAAATAAAAAATAATAATAATATAAATAAAGAATGTACTAATTTAACCTAAAACACTAATTCGATATATGTAATTACAAATTGGAGCAATAATTTGAATACAAGCAATTGTTATAAATTGGAGCAATAATTTCTACAAAATATCGAATTACTAAATCGGTTCAAGACACTAATTCAATAATCATTTAAATGGTTCGCCACTTATAGCACCTCAAACTTACCGAATTTCAGACAGGGAGTGGAGTGGATCTTGACGAGCCACACGCGAGCAGTAGAGCACAAATCTGGGCACAACATTTGCGATTTAGGATCTTTTTGAAGACTTGACGAACTTTAGGATTGATTATTGAAAGAAGAATCGTGAATGGCCCGTTAGAATTCGATTTAATGGTTCATGGGAAACTTAAATCTGGGCAGTCGATTCAATGGTGAGTATCGATCGACTGATTTGACTCGTATCTCATTTTAAGATTTGAGTGTCCCAATCGGTTAACTGATGAAAGGACTCGATTGGCTGATTTTCCTGATTTCCACTTTTCTTTTCTTTTTTCCTTGATTTTGGGGATTATTTTCTCATCATTTTTATTATTTTAAGTATAATGCATCAACTCAATTGGCTTCACTTGATTTATTTTAAGGCAAGAGTTAATTTTAACTGTTGATATATAAGACTTGATTTTGGGCTAGTGAGGAGTCATCTTTTCTTAGGGGCACATAATTCAATATTTACATTTGTTTTATGTGTAATATATTTCAAGGTTTGTAACTTAATGGATATGTCTTATTCTCTTTTGTGAAAAATTTAGAGTTCAATCCCTTCCCTAACATATGTACCGAATTTCTTTTATCAATGTGAGGTATGTTTCTAAGGTAAGGATAAGGCATACATAGGCAAATAAAGGTCTCTATCCTATTACATGATTCTGAGACACAGAGACTTTATCAATTTGCCTAAGAAGCAATTGTACTCTTGCCTAATTGGTAAGTCAGACATCCGACTAAAATAGGAGCATGGTTGTAGTAATTACCTGCATCCTATTGTGGCATGGCTTTACCTCGAGAAGTGTATGGATAAGTTTGCTCCATTTCTACTTCCTTTCCTTTTCAATGATTTGATTATTCATGTGGTCTCCAAATAGCTCTTTTTGAAGCATTATTGTGCTTTGCATTCCATCTTTGATCTTTCTGGTGCATTATTCTTTTATCTCTCCTGTCTCCATTTGAAATGGTCTTTCCTTTCCATAGTACTTGATGTGACCTGCAACATTAGTGTTTTTCCCATATACCCTTTTTCTTTTGGGTCTTCCCTATTCGTGCGGTTAGCTCGTACAGGACATGCAATTGGATAGTGATCATTTCTATAGCAAAAGTAACATTTTGGTTGATTATCCTTTTATGGGTTACCTTCTCGCGGAGATCATCTAGATCCTTCTTAGCCAGCTCAATAACGTGAAGTAAGCCTCGGTTGTTTGCATCAAGACTGAAATTTTTCTTTTCCATATATTGGTAGTCGATTTTTAGACCTTTTAACCCATCTTCAATGCATAGAGTTTTTAGATTTAGTTTTTGAAAACTTGATTCATTACGGTCAAGAGACTTGTTTTTCATAAATAAGTCATCATGGGGTTTTATTCAAATTTGAAGTCAGTCAGCCATTTTATCTCATCTTCAAATTTCATGATAATTGTTGGCCCAAAAATTTACCAAATAGGGTGAGTTTGATAGTTATAAAAATTTAAACAATAAATTTAAATCTAAGATATCAATTTTTCTAATTGATTATATGTTGTTAAGCAGCGAAAATATGTTTAGCTAAGTGCACACCCAAACAAACGGATAAGTAACAATATAGCACACAAGAATTTATTGTTGTTCAGCAAGCTAATCTTACTTACGTCTAATCCCCCGAGCTCCACAGGGATTTTACAATCTACTACCCCTTGATTCCTTTCCCAAGTAGGAACCAAACTCTTACAACTCTGATTCTTTTCACAGGCTCAGAATTAACCTATCACTCTCTCACTCTATTACACTTATCATTTTCGCAAGCTTAGAAAAAACCTTTACAACACTCAAATTTTATTACAAGAATAATTACAACCTAAACTTTTCAAATGCTAAAGATTAACCTAACCTTTTGCGCATGTTAAAGATTAATCTCTAATCCTTTTTTCAGGCTAAATATTAAACTCCAATCTTTTTCTTAGGGTAAAGATTAAAACCTAACTACCCTGATTAGACACTAACCCAAATGTATCTAATCCACTCAAACTCATAAAGACAAAAGATTTCCAAGTTTCTTCCTACGAGGAGTTTCTACCACCTCAATACAATTATACTAGTTTAATGTTCCGAAATACTAAGTAATAGATTCTATGTGAGACATAAATCTGATTTAAACAAATTAAATCACAAATAGCGAATAATCAGATTTCTTAACTAAAAACCGTTTTGAAAGATTTTCATGAAATTTGATTTGAAAACGATTTTTCACAAACAATTTATCTAAGAAATTAATCAAATAATCTAAGAAAGAAAAATGAATAGCTTGGAAAGTTCTCACTAGAATTTTGTTAAAACGATCACGATAACACAACAACAAACACAAACCGGTGACAAGAACTTTAAGTGCCATTGATTAAGAACTCTTTCAATAATCTCACTTATAATTTTCAGCATAAAAATCTCTCTTAGAATAGTCAAAATCTAAATGTTCCTAATTGCTATTTTTGAATCCCGCATATCTATACTAATAGACCTAGAACTAGACCTATAACGGTTAATTTTTAAAAGTTATGACATTAAATGACACTTCATGACCCCATATATCATATACCTTATAAATAAGTATGTTCCATTTAAAAAATACTTTTAGAAAAACTTAATTAGGTCCTTAAAAAAATTTCAAATCAAAATCCTGAAGAATATGAAGTATATCATCAATTCAATTAAGAGAATAAATAAATATGTGGATCAAATAAATAGGAAATATATATATATATATATATATATGAGAAATATGTTTGATTCCCTTAAAACCTAATTGAAAAAGTCAAAATCGAGGAGAAATTATCAAAAATCGAGTAAGTCAACTCATTTTACTGAGACCGTCAGTTGACCAACCATCTCACTAGTTGACCGACCCTGTACAACGTTCATAATTTTGACCTTTGTACTGGCTTGGTCGGTTGACCGATCACCACGGATTTGGTTTGAAAGTAAGAGGAAGTAGAGATCGGGAAAAAGTGGAAAACAAGTTTTCATTCATCTCTCTCTAAGTCCTGTAAATTCACTCATTTTTAAAAATGGTTTTTAAGGGCTTTTCTAAGCGTCGATTATGAAAACTTCTTTGCCTGGGATTTTATTTGAAAACAGAGTCGCCACCTAACATGGGTTAAATAGTGTGCTAGGTAACCAGGAGTTTTAGAAATTCATTTTTATTTTGAAATGTCTCATGTTTTTCACTCGTAAAAGTCTTGTACCAGAGATTTCTTTGAGTTCAGGGGTCGGTTATGTTGGGAGAAGGTTTTATGCACCCCAAGACACTCATCCAAATACAGTACCTTAGTCTAAATAGATATTCACATTTAAACAAAGTCCAAGCAAATTTCTTCGATTTTGCTTTAATAAAATAATTCCTTTTTTCTAAATGATTTTTGTCATTTTTTATGCATTTTTTATATGATGTAATGAAAATAGTAAGCTGATTATCTATTAGCAACAGATAAAATAGATTGAAAATATTTTATTTTTTTGTATTTTTAATGTAATGAAAGCAGGTAAACCAAAACTAAACTAGAAGCGACAACTCCATAACAGTATATAAGAATAAAATATTTTTGTATTTTCCTAACGATCGAACATTAAAAGGTTTCCTACATATCCCTATTTTCATAGGGAATCAGGTCGACATGTAAATAAAAATATTTTTATATTTTTTTAACGATCGAACCTTATAAAGGTTGCCAATATACCGGTAAACCTAGAGAATTAGGTCGACATGTAGTTCCAACTTTGTTCAAATATGAACTGGTTTTTATTATTTAGGTGACCAAACCCGTGCGTGGGTTGCCTATGTATCTTAGATCAATGAGAATCAGGTTAGTACGTAGTTCATTTATACAAGTTAAAACTGATTTTTTTTATTTCATTTTAGTTTTTAGACAAGACATGAACCATACAATGGCTTGTGAATAGCATTCTTGATTTTGTCAAGAACACCACAATCGAACTCTTTTGTTTTGGTAAGATTAGTGTTAGTATGTGAGTTGTTAGTTGAAAATAAAATAAAATGTCATATATATATGTGTGTGTATGTGTGTGTGTGTGTGTGTGTGTGTGTCAATTCTACTCATAACTAAGAAAGACGGGAAGGTTTCTGAAGAAGGTGCACACATATCCCCAAAAGAATAGAGATCCCCTCTTTATCCCGAATTTTGGCCACAATGGTCTGTCGGTGTAGTGTGTGTGTATATATATATATATAAGGTGCCAGTCCACTAGCTTAAAGACTTTGTGCCAGGTTGTGATCTTGATGTTTATCATAAAGTCAATAATTTATTAGCAGTATATGGTTAGATTAACAGTTAATAGAGTTCGATTTGATGTGTTCATGAGAGAATCACAAAGACTATACACAACTCATGCTGTGATAGATGTATTGTATCGAATCCTCATATGTTGTTAACATATTTTCGGATGTTTTTGGTCCTCACATGTTCTTAACATGTTCTCAGACGTTCTTGATATTTTTGAACCATTTTTTTTATATGGTTTGATGATTTTGTCATCATTTTGATGTTTTTTTTTACATGTTTTTGATGTCTTTTGCTTTGATTGTAATTTATGTATGTATATATATGATATATATAAGTATGAAAGGTAAATGAACATACCCTGGTATTTATATGTTAGGCACCCTGCGCATTGGTCAATGTGCAGGATAATCCAGCATGCTTCTTAGGGGTTATTTGTCTTAGGGGTCATCCCTTATTGTCTTGATATTTCTTTAGTTTGAACGAAATTTGAAGATTTGATAAGATCTCCATAGATTTGGTATTTATTACCAAATCTTTAAATATTTTTGTCCAGTAATTGACAATCATTGGTAATGATTGGTAATTATTGGTCATCATTACCCTTCCTTGGATACGATTGGTTGCACATGGGGTCATTAATGGCTTGAAATGAAGTTTTCGGTTTGGTTTAGGGGTTAAGTATCGGTTACATTCACTATTTTGGTTTGGTTGTCATTAATTCTTCCAAGGTTCTTTGAATTTGTTCTTTATGAGTCATTGTGAATCTAATGCTTGATTTAGACACTTGATGTGATGGGACTTGAATCGGTTGGATTTGGATCGAATCGACTCAATTTGCCTTGTAACCTGATAGTTATATTTTAAGTGTTTTAGTTACCCTAAGATATTTTGCTCAAAATATCTTGGTGCTTTGAATCTAGTATTGACATGTCATCCCAATTATTTAATGCTTGAAGTTATAGGCATTTAAATCTCATTAAATTCCTTGCTTATGTGGCAAACCGAATCGATTTAGTTTCAATAACGGTTAGTTATTTCTTAAGTAACTTGGTTTCTTTCTTGGATATTTTATAAGCAATTTCTAGGAATCTTCCTTTAGGCTTTTAATGCTCATTTTTATGAATCATTATTTCTTGGTTGGGCCTTTGGTTGGATGGCTTTGATTGTTAATCAAATGATTTCGGTTTGGTCGATTTCGATCCGTGTCTTAATCCTTAGTTACTTTGGTAACTTGGATTTGTCATGATATTTCTATGCCTTAATCAAGGTATTTTTCATTGGATTTATGGATATTTGAACTTTGAACAAGTATTAAAATAAGTATTTTTGTTGTTGAATAGACGAAAACTAATGATAGTAAATGTTTTAGAGTTAAAGTAGGTAACAAAGATAATTGGTGAAATATCTTATAATTGAAAGGTAGTACTAATTTTTATTTAAATTAAATTTCATAAAATCATCCTTTAATAAAGTCATCTTAGTCCCCTTTTAATTTTAGGATTTTCGAGGTTGATTCGAAACTTTTATTTAATTAACTGTTTTCTTATGTTTTTGCTGCTTTTCTGTATTATTCAGTGTGATCCAAAGTAGAAATTTATTCTCTTTAAACCTCAATTTAAAATTTATCTGAACTTGTACTTTCGATTTGACTGACTGGGCGGGACAAAATACGGTGTCTACAGAGGCTTCTTGTTTTTTAATTTTTAGCTACTAGAATGGTTAGTCTACCGATCCAACTTGTCGGTTGATCGAATCACTAGTAGGTCTCCTTTCACTTCCTTAACTCACTGTTTTGGTTAGTCAACCAACCTCTTTCATTGGTGGACTCGAGGTGATCCTAATTTGGAATGCATTAAAAGTATAAAGATAATGAGTTGTTTTCACCTAATTGTCTTCAATATCTTCAATACTCTTCAAATCTTCATTATCTTAATTTTGCACCCGTTATAAATTCTTCAACAGTTTTCCTTCTCGATCAAATATTTTTTCTCATTTCAATATATGGAACTTAAATTTGAAATCACTTAATAAAAACATTAGTTCCATAAAACATCAGCGTTTAACTGTCCATCAAAACATTAAGTTCAACAATCTCTCTCTTTTTATGATGATAATTAACTTTGATTTCTTTTCAAAAATAATGTAACCGTGCTCCTCCTAAATATGAGGGTAGGTTTTTTCAACTCGTTTAAGTGCCGTTAATGAGAAACATTTTTTCAAAGATTTTCAATATAACACAAATGTCACAAACGTAAATATTTAAAAAAGAAATCTCCCCCTTTATGATTGTAATGCTTAAGCGAATAAATACCCAAAACATCACAAAATCTCTCCCCCTTTGTCATCTCAAAAAGTGGGGACGAAGATAAAATACATTTTATTCAACTCAAAAAACATTCTCAAATTATGACTCATTCATAAAAAATATAGTTTTCAATAAAATATACTCTCTTAATTTAAAACATGAACTTTAAAAATTTAGTTCTTTAACGCTTAAAAAATATTTTCGCACAAAATTATATTAATCACATATTTTAAGATTTTCAAGTTAACACATAAAATAATATTCATGTGAACCATTATGAGGAAATAAACGACTAAGCATAAATAGGAATCCACGATTATAGGCCAATATCCATTAAGTCTATATAAGTTAAACAAATACATGTCCTAAGTTAACTATTACAGGCCAAAATATGAATTGAAACTTGTTCAATACCAATACATACCACAATAAAGAGAATGAAAGAAGTCTAATATAGACCATGACCCATGGATTGGTAATGTGGACCAAGTGAGCTAGTGGAAGGACGTTGCTGATAGTATCCTCCAGGTTTTCCATTGGAACTTGGAGGCATTGGTTGTTAAAACAAACTTGATAGGTCGGATGTTCTTGCTGCCACATGTCCTCCAAAAGGCTGTTGTCCTCCAAATGACTATTGTTCTCAGAATTGTTGTTGCCTTCCAAATTGTTGTTGTCCTCTAAACTGTTACTAGTTTTGCATCATCATGAGCATTTATTCCATATTGTTTGAAATTCTTCTAAACCCAATTTCCACCGAGATTCTAAGTCCTCTCATCTCGTCAGACATCCTATTCGTCCTTCAATCGAGCACTTCAAGATGAGTTTAAATATTAGGATGCTCCGAGAATAAAAAGGTCGGTGCTAGGCCTAACTAGGTGAGGCTACCTGTTGAGGGGCTCTGAGCACAAGAAGCTCAATGCTCGGCTGAACACCCTAAGGCTATCTATTGAGGGGCTCTGAGCACTTAGAGGTTGGTGATTGGTTGTAGACACGCTTTTTTGCCTGTCCCAAAATTTTTATTGCAATTTATTTTATTTTATTGTTTTAATATTATTATTTTATTTTATTTTCAAAATAAAAAAAAAATAACAAAAAAAATAGAAAAATAGAAAATAAAAAAGAGAATTTTATTTTTTAGTCCTCCAAATATGGTAAAAAAAAAAAACATTTGTCTCAAATAATTAAGTCTTTAGTCCTTAAAGAAACTATAGAAAAAAATCTCCAACCAATGTTCTCCCTATTTGTTCATATTTATGAAATGTGTTATTTTGACAACTGTGTGAATGTTCACTCAATATTTTTAGAATAATATTTCAATTCACTCAATTCCATGTTTGCTCAATTTTCACTCAAATGTCCTGTGTGAATGATCACTGAATATTTCAGATTTAAAATGATAAAAATTAGATATGTGCGAAACTCAATATTTTATATGTGAATGTTCACTCAAATTTTTTAGATTTGAAAGTATTGAAAATTAGAAATGTGTGAACTCAAACTTCTGTATTAATGTTCATTCAATATTTCAGAATAAATCAAAAGCTAATGTTCACTCAAAAATGTTGAGAACAAATGTTCAACCAAAATTTTAAGAACAAGCATTCACTCAAAACAAATATTCAATAAATTATTCTGTGTGAATGTTCACTCAACAAACTGTGTTCCTGATAAGTGATTTATTTACCAACAAATCAAGTACCTTTCGATTCAATTATTTTTGAGTTTTCAAGAATTTTTGTTAGTTGGATATATTTTTGTATTGTTTTGTAGGAATTGCAAATAATTGAGTGAAAATGTGAAAATGTGGTAAAATGAGGTGAATTGGGTTGCAATGGTTCATCAATAGTGTGGGAAATGCAACTTCAAGCCGAATGTATATCATGATTCAATATAATTTTAGAAAAACTCAAAACATGGAAGTTGTAAATATATATTTCTTATCTTTCCATATCATTTTGAATCATCAGAGTTCGTACGTCAAAATTATGGCCAAAATACGAACAGGTATTGGCACTGCCCAAAGCATGCTGCATCAAGATTTTTCTCCGCTGTAGCGCGCATTCAAACTAGGTAATGCCCAAAGCACATTACAGTTTGCTCTCATCAGTGTTCCATGGCTGAAGCATGCCGTAGCGTGCCCAACTCCGCTCCAGCTCCTCTCTACAGTATGAAACCCAATTTTAAGCCCTATAAATACTACATTAAGCCTCAAACTCAAGGTGTGGCAATTTTGGTAGGGAAAACACCCCATCTTGTGGTGATTTGAGGCGGAATTAGAGAGAAAAACACCATTGGAGGCACAAAACCACTAGAGACGGAGCTTGGAGTTGAATTATATTGATGATTTGAAACTCATATCCACAAAAAGAGTTTTCTCTTCCTTTCTCTCACCCTAATATTTCTTGAATTTATATTTGTTATTTTACATTTATGGATTTCTTAAAAGTATTTGTTATGGATAACTATGTCGAGTTAGTCATTTAACCTAGGACTTAATGTAATCTTGTTTGAACTATGTTTTGAATATTTTGTTAATTATTAGTTTTAATTCTATTTTTTTACCTCTACATGTCTAATGCTTTTGATTCATGTGGTCGATGAATTAAATGATTTTAGGTTATGAATTTTATGCTCAAGAGAGATTGAGTTTGTAACCAGAATTGAGAGTGCATAGTTTTAGGTTGTTGTGAGACTGGAAAGATATCAACACCTAGAATCTCTATTCAATTGTGTTTACTTTATTAATGCTTCCAAATTATTCTCCCATATGATGTCTTGGTTGATTTGAGAACTTAGGATTTGACACTCGAGAAAGGTAATTTCGGATTCAGACTTAAGTTAAGCACAACGTGAGTTTTAATAGATCTGGAGATTATTAAAACTTGGGTAATCTATAAGGTTAGGGCATAACGAATGTTCTCACCAAAATACTAGATAGGGATATCAGTATTGAAGTGAATGATTATTAAATGAATGAAATTAACTAATAATTGCTTAATAGGATGGCATGAGAATAACGAGATGAAATCAAGCTCCTAGAACAATTGTGCATAGGAAATCCATAGTTTATTTTGCTTTTGCTTTTATATTTGTTTTAGTTTTATTTTTATAAATCTAAAATTTGGTTGCCTAGATAAAGTTGGGTTATGATAATCATTGAACTTAGTGATGATTTAAACCAATCCCTATGGATACAATACTCTACTTACCCTATACTATTAAAACTTGACATGTACACTTGCGGTGTGTAGCCAAAATAAATCGCTACCAAGTTTTTGGCACCGTTGTCGGGGATTGGCATTTTAGTTTGTTGTTAATATTGTGAATAAGTAACTTTATTTTTATTTCTAATTTTTATTTTTGAGTTTTGTTTGTTTTGCAAGGTACTTGGAGATGGCTCATCAGCAAGTCCTCTTGTGATTTCCTCAACGAGATTCCGAGTTGTTCTATTGTGCTTGGGCAAGATACAAAGAGTTTCTTATTCGGTTCCCCAATCATGGTTTCTCGAAGGAGTGTCAGCTACTAAACTTCCTTGACTCGTTACAAGCTGCAACAAGAACTTCGGTGGAAGGAGAAAGTGGTACCACCTCTTTTTACCAATTAATCGCAGACGAAACCTATTTGTTGTTAGAAGGCATGGCCAATTTTAACTATCAGAGTTGGAATTATTCAACAAAACACCAAAGCTTGGGGGATAGTTCTAACATTTTGGAGCCATGCATTGACACCCACACCAAGTTGTGGAGTCTTCCCCTACCCTGGAATACATGTTCACTGCATTCATGAGGGAAACTCAGAGCATCATGAGGGACACTCATGATCATCTTAATAAGCATGAGGCCCATCTTGACAATATTGAGACGACCTACTCTAATATCAATGCGACTGTGAAGTCCCTCGAAACACAAATTGGTCAACTTGCTAGATACATCGAGGACATGTCAGGAACAGTGGCACTGAGAGACACACAAGCCACATTCATATGTTAAAGCCACTATGAGGAACCGAATACAAGTGGGAGGAACTTGCATGTGTTCAATGACGATGATTCTAATGAGCAGAAGACCCAAGAATTGATCGACAACGAAGAATCACAAGATGAAACTTGTGAGTCTCCACTTTTCGAGATCCGAATTATGATGTCACCACTGATTAATACATCTACGAGGATCTAATGTGGCACACTTGTTAGTAGCAGAACATTACGTCGTTACTTTCACTGCAAGTGTACGGTTAAAGTTTTAGTATAATGGGAAGAGTAGGGTTGTTGTATCCACAGGGATTTGATTAATTTGTCGCTAAGTACCGCGATTATCATAACCGAACTTTATTTAGGCGATTCAAATTTAGATTTTTGTTTTATAAATAATATACTAAACTAATTAAATAATTAAACTAAAATACTATAATACTAAATGATGTTTAAAGGAATATATTGTCTAGGGATTAACTTCGTTCACTTAATCGTGTTTGATTCAATCTAGTTTACATTAACGACATTCAAATCTATCTGACAATCTAGGTATCGAAAACTCACTCACTACCTCTCCCGAGTGTAAAGTTGAATGAATATGCGACTTCTCATCAACGCCGAAGTCCCCCTCGAGCATCTATACGACACTTGGTCACATGGGTCTCGCCCCAACCTCATGGATTGCACACTTTCTAATACCCTCCTGGGTCATTAGATCATCGCGTTATGTTTAAATCCTAGTCCGAATCTAGGGTTACCTCTCTTGATGTGTCAAACCCCATATTCTCAATATAACATAACAAGCATATAATAGTGCAAGAACGGTAAACACAATCGAATACAATTGAGCAACCGTTAACAAAACATCGATTCATTCAAAACACATTTTCATGAAGTACATCAAGCCTTAAACAATATATGTTGAGTTACACATGACCATAGCTCTATATTCAATGATACACAAGCTAAACATAAACAAAACTATCAACCAAAACTAAGAAATAAAGAGAGAAACATGGAAACTAGCTGTTATCCGAAGAATCGACGCTAAAACCGCTCCGAGATCGTTTTCTCTTCTTGGCTTTGTGATCTTCTCTTGGTTGATATGGTTTGGAGCTCTCAAAACCTTCCTAAAAATGTCCTCCAAGTGTTGGGAAGAAGGGCCATCCTTATGGGATCCAAAATATCTCAAAATATCTCAAAAATATAAAAAAGATCTGATGTCGGACCGCTGCAGCGGTAGGAAGTTAGTAGGGTCACTGACGGATGACCACTGCAGCGGTGGAGGCCACCGCTGCAACAGTGGTCAAGCAGAAGGCTTCTGTTGGATTGATCGCTATAGCGGTGGTTTTACCACTACAGCGGTGGACCTGCAGTCTTGAACTTGCTATTTTGCTTATTCTTCCACTGTTCTTCCACCGACGTTCCACCGAATTGCTCGTTTATCAATCGTTTTCCTCCATTTTCGTCCCAAACACCTGATTTATAGCAAAACAAATAAAAACGTATTAAAACATATTAAAATACTATAATAATACTTGAAAACTAGCAAAATCGATTTGGGAATAAATAGATAAATTTTACCTATCAAATACCTCCAAACTTAGAATTTTGCTAGTTCTCGAGCAAAGCACTCGTACTAAAATAAAAAACACAACTAATTAACTAACACAAATACCAGAAATGAATAAAAACACAAACAATGGCATGCAAGTTTTGAATTCAACTATTCTAACCAAAACATTTTCCCTCAACGGACCTCAATTATATTGAGTTCAGGAGTAAAACGCACCATGTGGTGTTCTAGAATATCAACGTTCAATAATGGCAAACGTCATTCTAGATCTTGCTCAAGTGTGTGTGTACAAAAACTCAATTATATAACTATTCAAACACCGGATTGGATTATCTACCAATGAAGCTCACGACTTATACCATAAAGGATTAGGATATCCATATGCCTGACTGAGTTCCACTCTCCACTAATGTAGGCTTGGAAATTCAAAAAGATTAATAGGACTTGGTTCGGTTTTTGGAAAATGGCCAAGGGTATATCGGGAATATAAAATAGGGTAATATAATTAACTCAACGATACCCAAGGCACAATGCTTGGCACAAAATCACACTCGAACCCCCATAGATAAATTCAAAACAACCCTAAACATACATTTAAGAACTCCATACTCACTTGTCAAAAAAAACTATAATAGAACTATATTTACATATGTTTTTTTTTTAAACAAACCACACCCCCAAACTTATTCGATTATTACAATTTCATGGGTGTGGTTAAAACGAAAGAAAAATGACAAGTGAGTACTCGAATACCGAACCAATGAAAAGTTCGCCCAAAACCTAACCACTCACTTCAAGTAGCATATAGGAATGCTAACTTGATTTTACTTAGATTGTGCCTTCGGTTTCGCGATAGTGGTTTGGAAAAAATTCAATTGGCCAGCGTATTTGTTACGTGTTTAGAATTGAAACGGCTTATAGGCTTTGATAGGGTAACGAGGGATAAATATATTACAAGGTAAGCTTTAAAGGCTTAAGCGACAAAATGAATGCCTACATCATGTCTCCTGAACTACCTCGCCTAGGATCTCACCTCAAGTTTCCCCCAATTAGGTTTTAGAATCCCTTAAATTTTCATGAATTTGGCTAATGAATAATTGGTCCTTAAATCAATTGGATAGCTATACATTGAGTCTACGTGCTTGTGCAAATTAGGATCCACAATAATTTTTACCAAAACGACCTGCCAAACATACAGAACACACATGAATGGACATTACCATTGACCTCGAAAAACTAGGGAATAATATCATCATCGCGTAATGGACCAAACGGACTCAAAAACTCAACATATGCTCAACAACTACAACAAACACAAACAAACAAACATGCAAACAATTTAACTAAAACTACACAATCTAACAACAATTAAATTTAAACTACATAACTAACAAAACAAAACATACTAACATACTACATATCACCCCCAAACTTAAAACGGGTTGTGTCCATAATGACCCAACATCGATCTCAACAATTGAAATAAAGCATGACGACGAAGGGGGTTTAGAACACGTACTTGGGAGGCGAGATAATCTTACCTCCGAAGGAAGTCGGCGGTGATGGATTAATTTATTTGAAAACTTGGGTTGCCTCCCAAGAAGCGCTTGGTTTAATTTCCTCAGCTTGACACAAAGAAGGGCGCATCAAAGAGCGGCCTTCGCCCATAATATGTGTCTTACAACACAACATATGGGTCTTGATTCAGAATGCCCTCAAGCTTGGCAAAATGTGGCACTGCTCGGCTCGAACTCTCAACAAGACTCGTCTCTGGTATATGTGCTCGATTGGCATAAATGAACAGAACAAAAAGCAGTGGAGGACAAGTGAGCCACATCGAATCCTCGTAGATGTGATCCTCTTGGATCAGTGGTGGCATCACAATGTAGATCTCAAATAATGAAGAATCACAATCGTCGATCCATGCTTGGGTTCTCGTCTTATTAGAATCATCAACATCGCATGAACCCAAGTTCTTCCCGCTTACATTCGGTTCCACATAGTGGCTTTCACATTCGGATGTGACTTGTGTGTCTCTCAGTGCTACCGCATCTAACTCGGTCTCAATGAAGCAAATGAGCGTCAACAATTTGAGTCTCAAGAGACTTTACGGTCTCATCAATTTTAGCGCAGGTCGTCTTAATATTGTCAAGACGATCCTCATGCTCATTGAGACGATCATTCATCTCCCCCCAAAAAGCCTAAGTCTCCCCCATAAATTCAGCAAACATTTTCTCTAGGGTAGGGGAAGACTCCTCCTATTGGTCCAGGGTATTAATCTATGGCGTCAAAACGGTGGAATTACCCCCCAAGCTTTGGTAGCTTGTTGAATAATTCCAACTCTAATAATCAAACTCTGCCTTATCTTCCAACAGTCGATAGGCTTCGTCCGTGGTTAGTTGGTCGAAAGAGGTGGTAACGTCTCCTCCTTCAACCCAATTTTTTGTTGCGACTTGTAACCCATTGAGGAAGTTCAGTAGTTGACACTCCCTCGGGAAACAATAGTTCAGAAACCGAATAAGAAACTCCTTGTATCGATCCCAAGCAAAATAAAATAGCTCAGAATCTTATTGAAAGAAAAGCAATAGCACTTGTTGATCTAACATCCTTGAGTACCTTGCAAGAAAAACCAAACTACAAACAAAAATTATAAATAAAATAAAATCCTAAATTAAAATCAAGTTACTTACTCATAATATCAATAACAATCTAAAAATCAATCCCTAGAAATGGCGGCAAAAACTTGGTAGCGGAATATTACGTCGCTACTTTCATCGTAAATGTACAGGTCAAGTTTTAGTATAATGGGAAGAGTAGGGTTGTCGTATCCATAGGGATTGGATTAAATTATCGCTAAGTACCGTGATTATCATAACTTAACTTTATTTAGGCGATTCAAATTTAGATTTTTGTTTTATAAATAATATACTAAACTAATTAACTAATTAAAGTAAAACACTATAATACTAATATGACATTTTAGGGAATATATTTTCTAGGAATTAAATTCATTCACTTAATCGTGTTCAATTCAATCTAGTTTACATTAACGGCATTCAAATCTATCTGACAATCTAGGTATCGAAAACTCACTCATTACCTCTCCCGAGTGTAAAGTAAAAGAATATGTGACTTCGCGTCAATGCCTAAGTCCCCCTCTAGTATCTATAAGACACTTGGTCACATGAGTCTCACCCCAACCTCATGGATTGCACACTTTCTAATACTCTCCCAAGTCATTAGATCGTCGCATTGTGTTTAAACCCTAGTTCGAATCCAGGGTTACCTCTCCCGAGTGTCAAACCCCATATCCTCAATATATCGTAACAAGCATATAATAGTGGAAGAACGGTAAACACAATCTAATACAATTGAATAACCGTTAACAAAACATCGATTTATTCAAAACACGTTTTCATGAAGTACATCAAGCCCTAAACAATATATGTTTAGCTACACATGGTTATAGCCCTATATTCGATGATACAAAAGCTAAACATAAACAAAACCATCAACCAAAACTAAGAAATAAAGAGAGAAACAAGGAGACTAGCCGTTATTCGAAAAACCGGTGCTAAAACCGCTCCGAGATCATTTCCTCTTCTTGGCTTTGTGATCTTCTCTTCGTTGATATGATTTGGAGCTCTAAAAACCTTCCTAAAAACGTCCTCCAATTGTTGGTAAGAAGGGTCATCCTTAAGGGATCCAAGATATCTAAAAATATCAAAAAGATCTGGTGTCAGACCACTGCAACAGTAGGATGTCAGTAGGGTCACTGACGGATGACTGCTGCAGTGGTGGAGGCCACTACTGCAATAGAGGTCAAGAAGAATGTTTCTATTGGATTTATCGCTACAGCGGTGGTTTCACCGCTGCATCGGTGCGCCTGCAGTCCTGAACTTGCCTTTTTGCTTGTTTTTCCACCGTTCTTCTACTGACGTTCCACCAAATTGCTCGTTTATCGATCGTTTTCATTCGTTTTCATCCCAAACACCTGATTTATAGCAAAACAAATAAAAAAAGTATTAAAATATATTAAAACACTATAATAATACTTGAAAACTACCAAAACTGGTTTAGGAAAAAATAGATAAATTCCACCTATCAGCCAAAAACTTGGTAGCAGATTTATTATGTCGCTACTTTTACCGCAAGTGTATGGGTCAAGTTTTAGTATAATGGGAAGAGTAAGGTTGTCGTATCCACAAGGATTGGATTAATATCCCGTTCACCGATGCATCAGAGCAAATGCACACTTATGGGAAATTCTTGAAGGACATAGTGACTAAGAAGAAGAAATTAGAAGAATACGAGACCGTCAATCTTATGAAGAAGTGTAGTACAATCCTTCAACGGAAATTGCCCCAAAAGTAGAAATATCCCGGAAGTTTCACCATTCCATGCACAATAGGGAAATCTTATTTTGAAAAGGCACTTTGCGATCTTGGAGCAAGTATAAATCTCATGACGTCATCCATTTTTAAAAAATTGGGGCTTGGAGATGCAAAGTCCACTACTATTTCTCTACATATGGCGGATCATTCATTAACCTATTTGAAAGCAATTATTGAATACGTGCTTGTAAAGGTGGATAAATTCATCATTCTAGTAGATTTTGTCGTGTTGGAGATGGAGGAAGACGAGGAGATTCCCATTATACTTTGGAGGCCTTTTCTCGCAATCGGGAAGGCTTTGATAGATGTGCATAATGGAAACTTGACGTTAAGGGTCCATGATGAGAAAGTGAAGTTCAACATTTTTATTACAATGAAGTTTTTGGAAAATTGTCCAACTTGAAATCAGGTGGAAGTGGTAGACTCGTGCGTTAAGGAGTTCTTTCATGAAATCTTGCACCAGTATCCTTTAGAGCACACTCTCACAAATTCCCTATCTATAGGTGATTTTGGTGAGAAAGTGATAGATTGATTTTATCTATATATTTGTAAGTCGAATTTGGTAGGTTTTGAGTATTCTTGTAGTGTTTTAATTCATTTTTATTTCTTTTTATGTAAATCTGGTGTTAGGGATGAAAACGGTTGAAAATCGAGCTAATCGGTAGGATGTCGGTAAAGAAACGGTTGAAAAGTGAGCAAAGTGGCCAACCAGCAGCCTTTTCGCTACAGCCAGATGATACTCATTGTAGCGCCAAAGCTATAGGGACCACTGGCCCTGGCTCGTTGCAGCGAGCAAAGGTCAGTAGACCTTCTACCTGCAATTCGCTGTAGTAAGTTTATTTTCGCTGCAGAGATGAATGGCTAGTGACCATTCTGTTAGCTTTTTGCTGCAGCGAATTCTTTTTCGCTGCAGCGATCTGGCAACGCGTTTTTTTAATATTTTTAGGATATTTTGATCCCTATTTGTATCCACCTATTTCCTACCTTACCAAGGGAGTCTTAGAACATTTTTAGTGCCCTAGATCATACCAAAGAGGAGGAAACAATCTTAGAGTAAATTTTGCAGAAGTGGAACCAATCCACTTTACAGATTTGCTTTTATTTATTTGTTTTTCTCTTTGTTTCTAAACTTTGTTGATTGTATGATGATGTTATTCTCATGTAATGTTGAATATTCGGTTATGATCATGAGTAGCTACGTAGTTATTGTCGACGCAACTAATTTTCCCACGTCTTAATATACTCGCAAGTGCACAAGATAAAGTTTTAATATAGTGGATCTTTCGATCGGATATCATCCTCTAGAAAACGTGTTTATTAATTGAATACTACAATTTGCATAGTCTTATATTATCTCGACGATTCAAGAAATGTTTTAAGTTAAATATTTAAACTAAGTTAAACTAAAACTATTGGGTTAGTTCTAATTAAATGGATTACCTAGGGATTGATTTCATCTACTTAATACGTGTTTGATTTCGTTTAGTTAATAATAATGGTCTTTATCCTATCCGACAATCTCGGTATCTTAAACTCACTCACCACCTCTTCCGAGTGTAAGATGAGTGAATATGCGGCTTCGTGTCAACGAAGAAGTCTCCCTCAACATCTTAATGACACGTAGTCACATGAGTCTTGTCCCAACCTCGTGGATTGCACACTTTCTAACTCTCTCCTGGGTTATTAGATCATTGCGTTGTGTTTACCCTAATCCGAATCCGAGGTTACCTCTCCTGAGTGTCAAACCCCGTATTCTCAAAATCAACCCTAATACCTTAACAAGCATATTAAAATTGTAATGAAACGGTAAACACAATCAAATTTAGACAAACAACCATAAAAGTAACATATATTCAATCAAAGCAAGAGGGATTCATTATCGTTCACAATAAAACATTAAGTTATAAAGATAGAAACAAAGAAAGAAATATCAAATCTTAAAGTTGAGTGGTCCACTATCGCCAACGATCAATTCGAAAGTGTTCCCTCTTCTCCGATATGTGAATATCCTCTTTGAGCACTTCAAAATAGGCTTAAGATCAAGTCTCTAATGTTAGGAACGTCTCTTGAAAAATGGGGGAGAAATGGGACTAAATAGAAGGCTTGAAAATATCTAGAAAATAGATATTTTCTGCATAGAGAGACCGCTGTAGCGGTGGTTCGCCACTGCAGTGGGGAACTAGGTCCGTTAACTTCACCACTGCAGCAGTGACTAATTGCTGCTGCGATGAAGGAAGTATTAAGCTCTCTGGACTTTCACCGCCTCGGCGGTGACCTGACCATTGTAGCGGTGACATCTGCACAATTCGCCATGCATCTCCACCACCTTGGAGGTGGCTAGACCACTGGGGCAGTGGGTTTGCTGTCCTAAAACCTTACTTCTTTAACCATTTTTTTACTATTTTTCCACCGCTTCGCTTGTTTATCACTCAATTATGTCCCTACACCGGATTTACCTAAAAATAAACAAAAAAATATAAAATATTACTAAAACACTCGAAAACTACTAAATTCAGTCGAGAAGTAGATAGGTATTTTCAACCTATCAGTTATTATCTAGGGATTGATTAGTTCATGAATATACATGTTTGAGTGAATATGTGTTTCGTTAATGGTTGTTCATCTATATTCGATTGTGTTTACCATTTTCTTACATCCATAGTATGCTTTGTATGACATTGTGGTTGGTTTGAGAATACGGGGTTTGACACTTAGGAAAGGTAACCGCAGATTCAGACTAGGGTTAAACACAACACAACATTCTAATATTTTGGGAGATTATTAAAACGTATGCAATCCGTCAGGTAGGGGCAAGACTCATGTAATCGTTTAAATACTAGATAGTGATATTGGTGTTGAGAAGGTTGCATATTCACTCATTTTACACTCGGGAGAGGTAGTGAGTGAGTTTTCGATACCTAGATTGTCGGATAGATTGAATACCGTTACTATAAACTAGACTAAATCAAACATGTATTAGTGAACAAAATTAATCCCTAGGTAATCCATTATCATAGAATTATTCCCAAGTACTTTAGTTTAATTAGTTTTCAAATAGAAAATACATTTCAAATCTTCAAACGTCTATATAAAATTGAGTTATGTCAATTGTAGTACTTAAGTAGTCCTAACGATAAATCCTAGGGGACGACACTCGATCTTCGGGTCAACTTTATTAAAACATGACCTCATGCACTTGCGAGTAAAATCAAAGCGTAATAATGTCGCAACAAGTTTTTCGCGCCGTTGTCGAGGATTTAAAGTTTTTACTTAAGTTGACATTACTATCAACTAGCTTAATATTAATCTTGAAACTCTTTTGTTTTATATGTTTTTGTTTAAATCGTTTTCATTTGTTGAGGTGACAAACAGTGTATGCGGCGTAGCCGAGTTTGGAATTCCTTGCTCTTGATCCAGAAATTGAACGTATGTTAAGGAGGCTAAGGAGAGATATGAGAAACTGAACTCAAGAAATGACCGACGGTGGTGATGATCGTGTGCCAACAACTACCGGTGCCTCAAGCGCTACCGCAACAACCACCAGAATCAGAAATTCAATAACAATGGGTCCTTAGGGATTACTATCGAACCATCATGTTTGACAACTATTCAGGGATCCAGAGACATCCGATCCAAGCAAACAACTTCGAGTTGAAGTCCGCCCTGATCAACATGGTTCAATAGAACCAATATGACGAGAATCTTCATGAGGATCCGAATATCCATCTACCGACATTTTTGGAAATATGTAACACGGTGAAGATAAATGGAGTCGTAGAGGATGTAATCCGGTGAAGGCTATTCTCATTTTCTCTTCGAGACAGAGCAGGAGTTGGTTTCAGTCTGTCCAACCAGGGAGCATCTCAACTTATGAGGAACTAGCTCTACAGTTCCTCGCTAAGTTCTTTTCCCGTCGAAGACATTACAGTTGAGAGGCAAGATTGCTCAATTTTGCGAAAAGGATTATGACCTACTTTTCAACGGGTGGGAACGGTTCAAGGACTTATTGAGAAAATGCCCCAAACATGGGTACCAAGATTAGTTTTAAACCCAACTCTTCTACAATGGGTTGGATGGACAGAAAAGAACAATTGTGGATGCCGCATTGGGAGGCTTTTTGTTATCCAAAACTCCGGACGAGGCTTAAGTACTTTTGGAAGAGATGACAGCCAATAGCTATCAATAGCCTAATGAGCGTAATATGGGACAATAGGTAGCCGCTATTCATGAGGCCGATCCTCTAACTACCTTATCGGCCCAAGTTTCGAAACTAATAGAACAGCTTGTCGCTTTTTCCACCAGAGACGCATCTTCAATTCGGGAAACCAAAAATATGGTCAGTACTTCCCAATCAGGGGTTGATAGTGAGTTCGAGGAATGCCACTTCATCAACAATCGAGCCTATACCTTTAGGCCCGCTGATAGGTGTGATCTACCTATATATTTTCAAACTGGTCTTGTTAGTTTTAGAGTATTTTTATAGCATTTTTATTATGTTTTAATTAGTTTTTATTCTTTTTGTATGAAACAGGAGTATGGGGGTGAAAATATAGGAAACTGGAGCATAAACGATCAGATCGAATAAAAAACGGTCGAAGAACAGTGGAAAAACAAGCTCGAGGGTAATATTCTGAATGAAGCCCACCACTGCGGCATCCAGACCTCCACCGCAGCGGTGAAAATGCAGAGTGCACCTATTCTTGCTAAAAGTCCACCGCTGCGGTGGTGAGATCCACCACCGCGGTGAAGAAACTGCAGGTTGGTCACCAAGTCCACCGCTGTCTTCACCGCCTAGGCGATCAACCAATCGACCTACACACCGCCGCGGCGGTGGCCTCTGTACAGTTTAGATATTTTTTAGGATATTTTGCCTATTTAATCCATTCCCCAGTCTCATTTTCGGCCTCTCTTACATGCTACCACCCTTGGGCTATACTTAGAGTTGGGTAGAGGAGTTTTAGAGGAAGAGCTCACATCCTGAAGAAGAAAAAAAGGGCAAAGCGATCATTGAATATTCTTAGCGACAAATCTTCGAACTAGGCTAAGTTCTTCGATTTCTTCCTTTATTTCTTTAACTTAGGAATTTGTGAGCATGTTTAGCTCGTGCTTTATTGTAAATATGGTTATGGTCGTTAGTTAAATGTGGATTATTTAGGGATTAACAATATATTTATAAATATGTGATTCGTATGATTTTGATATTTTGTTTATGTTTGTTCTTCGAAGTTTGAATATGTTTTCCGTAGATATATCGAGAATTTGATGTTTGACACTCGGAAGAGGTAACCCTGGATTCGGACTAGGGTAAACAAACGCGACGATCTAATAACACGAGAGGGAGTTGGATTGTGGGAATCGATGACGTTGGGGCAAGACTCACGTGACCTAGGGTCATTAAGACGTTGAGAGGGACTTCTTCATTGACAAGAAGTCGCGTATTCCCTCGTCTTACACTCAGGAGAGGTGGCGGGAGAGTTTAGGAACTGAGATTGTCGATAGGGTAAATACAATGCGACGATCTAATATCCAAAAAGGGAGTTGGATTGTGTGCAATCAACAACGTTGGGGCGAGACTCATGTGACCTAAGGTCGTTAAGACGTTGAAGGGGACTTCTTCATTGACACAAAGTCATGTATTCCCTTGTCTTACACTTGGGAGAGGTGGCGGGGGAGTTTACGAACTGAGATTGTTAAATAGGTTGAACACCGTAAATATAATTCAAACGAGATCGAACACGTATTTGTAAACCAAGTTAATCCCTAGAAAATTCTTTCCCCTAAAACATCTCTTTATATTAGTATATATAATTTAGTTAATTAGTTTAGTTTAATATAAATTTTGTACATTCTTTTTTGCCTAGATAAAGTTAGGTCATGATAATTACGGTACTCGATAATAACGACAACTAATCCCTGTGGATACGATACCCAATCTTAAAATATCCATCATACTAAAACTTTGACCTCGTACACTTGCGAGTAGTTAATACGCGAGCCTGTAACAAATGCTCGTCGTACAAGTTTTTGGCGCCGTTGCCGGGGATTGGTTGTTTGTCATATGCAGTTTTTGGCAATCGCCGCTAAGTTTTTGGTGCCTTGCCAGGGACTGTGTTTTTTTCGTTATTATCGATATTGTGAGTAAATGACCCGATTTTACTTTAGGCATTTCTTTTGTATATAATTTTTGTTTTGTAGTTTTGATTTTATTTCTTACGCAAGGTACTTAACGATGTTAGATCGACGAGTATTGATGTATTACTTTCAATGGGATTCCAAGCCGTTTTATTGTGCATGGCCACGCACATAAGCCGGTAAGGCGTGTCGTTGAAAGATTGAGCCGAACAAAGCAAAATCTCACCAAGCTTGAGGGTGTTCTAAGTATGTCGGGCCGAGGACATTAAATCGCGCTTCTTGGGAGGCAACTCGAGGTCAAAATAAATTAAATCCATCTTAGCCGAATTTATTTAGGTGTTCTAAACCCATTTTGTCAGCATGCTTAAATTTCATATGTTGAGAATGATAATTGGGTTCGCTGAGGATAATATCCATTTTGAGTTTGGCGGTGATGTGTAGGATATTAGTATGTTTTACTGCTTTTCTCATAGTGCATGTTTGTTTAGGTTAGTTTGTGTTTATTTGTTGTTGTTGTGTGCGTGCTAAGTTTTGCATTCATCTGAGCTGTTACCCGATGATGATATTACCCCCTAGTTGTTTTCGAGGTCAAGGGTAATACCCATGCATGTGTGTTATGTGTGCTTGACAATGCGTTTTGGTAAAAATTATTGTAGATCCTAATTTGCACGAGCATATAGACTCAATGTATTTCTATTCAATTGATCAGAGGCCAATTATCGATTAGCTAAACTCATAACACTTTAATGATTCTAGAACCTGATTGAGGGGAAGCTTGAGGCGAAATCCTAGGCGCAGTAGTTCAAAGACATTATTTAGGCCTTCAATTTTATCAATTGAACCTTTTGAAGCTAACCTGAAAATTTTATTCTCTCGTTCCCCTGTCGAAGCCGATAAACTTTTTAATTTTGAACTCTTATCAATACTCCCCCAATTTAATTTTTCCAAACTATTGTCGCTAAGCCAAAAAGTCAAAATTGAGTGAAATCAAGTAGCATAGAATAATGTTGACTTGAAGTGAGCGATCGGGGTTTCGGACGAATTGTTATTGATTCAGTATTAGTGTATTCACTTGCCATTCTCTTAAATTCCTTTTTGCACATTCCTAAAATTTTAGAAATTCGAATAAGTTTGGGGTGTGTTACTTAATCCTTTTTGCACACTCCTAAAATTGTAGAAATTCGAATAAGTTTGGGGGCGTGTTATGTCCAAAAAAAAAATTACATTTTTTCGACAAGTGAATACAAAGTTCTTAAATTCTTATTCAGGGTTGTGTTTTTGTGGGGTTACGAGATAAAGATAGCGACAATCGTTTGTGCCTCGGGTATCGCTCAATCTTAACGATTTTCTGTTTCTATTCCTATGATATCCTTGGTCGTTCTCCAAAGCCAAACCAAGCCCTATTGATCTCTGTGAGTATCCGAACCTACATTGGTGGAGAGTGGACTCCAATGAGGCATATGAAAATCCTAATCCTTTACGGTCTAAGTCATGAGTTTAGTTGGTTGATGATCCAATCTGGTCGTTGTATAGTTACATTATTGAGTCTTGCACTAACACGTTTACAGGATCTAGAATGACGTTCACCATTATTGCATATCGACATTCTAGAACCACATGATGTGTTTTACTGCCTAAACTCGATATAACTGGCAGTTGTTGAGGAAAAAATAAATAGGTCGTTAGAAGAAGTCAAAACTCACATTTCGTTATGTTTAGATTGTTTGTTATTTAATTTAGTTGTGTTTTTCATTTTCGTGTATGTGTGTTTTGCTTGAGCACTAACAAAATTCCAAGTTTGCTGGTATTTGATATGTGTGATCTACCTATATATTTCCAAACCGGTTTTGTTAGTTTTAGAGTATTTTTTATAATGTTTTTAATATGTTTTAATTAGTTTTTATTATTTTTGTATAAAACAGGTGTGTGTGGTGAAAATATAGGAAATTGGAGCGTAAACGATCAGATTAAACAAAAAACGGTCGAAGAACGATAGAAAAACAAGCTCAAGGGCAATATTCTAAAAGAAGCCCACAGCCGAGGTGGTGAAAATGCAGAGTGCACCTATTCTTGCTTAAAGTCCACCGCCACGGTGGTAAAACTATAGGTTGGTCACCAAGTCCACCGCTGTCTTCACCACCTAGGCGATCAACCAACCGACCTACTCACCGCCGTAACGGTGGCCTCTGCACAATTTAGATATTTTTTAGGATATTTTTAGGATATTTGGCCTATTTAATCCATTCCCCTCTCTCATTTTCGACCTCTCTTGCATGCTACCACCTTTGGGCTATACTTAGGGCTAGGTAGAGGAGTTTTATAGGGAGAGCTCACATCCCGAAGGAGAAAAAGACGGCGAAGTGATTGTTCAAAGTTCTGAGCGACAAATCTTCGAACTAGATTAAGTTCTTTTATTTCTTCATTTATTTCTTTAACTTAGGAATTTGTGAGCATGTTTAGCTCATGCTTTATTGTAAATACGGTTATAGCCGTTAGTTAAACGTGGATTGTTTAGGGATTAACAATATATTTATAAATATGTGATTCGTATGATTTCGGTGTTTCGTTTATGTTTGTTCTTTGAAGTTTGATTGTGTTTGACGTATTGTTTGTTTATTATGTTTAGATAGATATATCGAGAATTTGGGGTTTGACACTTGGAAGAGGTCCCGGATTCGGACTAAGGTAAACAAACGCGATGATCTAATAACCCGGGAGGGAGTTGGATTATGGGCAATTGATGACGTTGGGGCAAGAGTCACGTGACCTAGGGTCGTTAAAACGTTGAGGGGGACTTCTTCATTGACACAAAGTCGTGTATTCCCTCGTCTTACACACAAGAGAGGTGGCGGGAGAGTTTACGAATTGAGATTGTCGATAGAGTAAACATAACGCGACGATCCAATAACCAGGGAAGGAGTTGGATTGTGTGCGATTAATGATGTTGGGGCGAGACTCACGTGACCTAGGGTCGTTAAGACGTTGAGGGAAACTTCTTCGTTAACACGAAGTCGCGTATTCTCTCATCTTACACTCAGGAGATGTGGCAAGGGAGCTAACGAACTGAGATTGTCGATAGCGTAAATATAACGCGACGATCCAATAACCCAGGAAGGAGTTGGATTGTGTGTAATCAATGATGTTGGGGCGAGACTCACGTGACCTAGGTTTATTAAGACATTGAAGGGGACTTCTTCGTTGACACGAAGTCATGTATTCCCTCGTCTTACGCTCGAGAGAGGTAGCGGGAGAGTTTATGAACTGAAATTGTCAAATAGGTTGAACACCGTAAACGTAAGTCAAATGAGATCGAACACGTATTTGTAAACCAAGTTAATCCCTAGAAAATTCTTTCCCCTAAAACATCTCATTATATTAGTATAGACAATTTAGTTAATTAGTTTAGTTTAATATAAATTTTATACATTCTTTTTAGCCTAGATAAAGTTAGGTCATGACAATTACAGTACTCGATAATAACAATAACCAATCCCTGTGGATACGATCCCCGATCTTAAAAGATCCATTATACTAAAACTTTGACCTCGTACACTTGCGAGTAGTCAATACGCGAGCATGTAACAAACGATCATCGTACACCCACCAACAACATCCCAACTCATTATCACCTTGGGATTCAGAATCATGAAAAATTGTCTTATGAGAACAACCAGAGTACGTTGCAACCTCCTCCCGGATACTCTTCGCAATCACAAGGATTTCAGTCGTAAAAACCAAGTCGTCCTTTGCAACAACAACTGGTGGGAAAAAATAAGCCCCTGTTGGAAGATTTGCTCGACTCATTTATGAAGGAGACGCAAAATATTATGCGAGAAATACATAATCGTCTCAACAAGCATGAGAGGAGTCTTGACAACATTGAGACGATGTGCACCAATACCAATTCGACAGTAAAGTCTCTAGAAACATAAATTGGTTAGCTCGCTTATGCCATAAATGGGCAAACCTTGGGGAAGTTTCCAAGTGATACGGAAACTAACCCAAGGGATTGCAAAGCCATCACTTTGAGAAGTGGAAAGGAAATTGAAGCAACAAAGCCAAAGGTGGACGAGTCAAATGAGAAATTTGATGTTGAAAAAGAACCCATTTCGGATGAGGAGAAGAAGAAAGCTCCAAAGGCAAATCTGGGTTCTATCTCTTTTTTGGACAATCCACCGATAATCACTCCACCTTTGCTATATCCGCAATGGTTTCAAATGAAGAAATTGGATAGCTAATTTGCAAAATTCCTTGAAATTTCCAAGAAAATCCATATCAATATCCCGTTCGCCGATGCATTAGAGCAAATGCCCAATTGTGGAAATTTCTTAAAGGACATAATGACAAAGAATAAGAAATTAGAAGAATACGAGATCGTCAATTTTACGAAGAAATGTAGTGCAATCCTTCAACGAAAATTGCCCCAAAAGTTGAAAGATCCCGAAAGTTTCACCATTCCATGCATAATAGGGAAATCTCATTTTGAGAAAGCATTTTTCGATCTTGGAGTAAGTATCAATCTCATGCCGTCATCCATTTTTTGGAAATTGAGGCTTGGAGATGCAAAGCCCACTACTATTTCTCTATATATAGGGGACCGTTCAATAACCTATCTGAAATGAATCGTTGAAGACGTGCTTGTAAAGATGGATAAAATCATCTTTCTGGTGGATTTTGTCATGTTGGAGATGAAGAAAGACGAGAATATTCCCATTATACTTGGGAGGCCTCTTATTGCAACTATGAAGTCTTTGATAGATGTGCATAATGGGAACTTGACGTTAAGGGTCCATGACGAGAAAGTGAAGTTGAACATTTTTAATACAATGAAGTTTCCGGAAGAGTGTCCAACTTGCAATCAGGTAGGAGTGGTGGACTCGTGCGTTAAGGAGTTCTTTCATGAAATCTTGTACTAGGATCCTTTGGAGCACACTCTCACAAATTCCCTATCTATGGGGGATTTTGGTGACAAAGTGATAGACTGATTTTATCTATATATTTTCAAGTCAAATTTGGTAGTTTTCGAGTGTTCTTCTAGTGTTTTAATTCATTTTTATTCGTTTTTATGTAAATCAGATGTTAGGGACGAAAACAGTTGAAAATCGAGCTAATCGGTAGGACGTTGGTGAAGAAACATTTGAAAAGTGAGTAAAGCGGCCAACCAGCAGCCTTTTTGCTGCAGTGAGATGCAATTCGCTGCGGCGAGTTTATTTTCGCTGTAGAGATGAATGGCCAGTGACCATTCTATTGGCTTTTTGCTACAGCGAATTCCTTCTCACTGTAGCGACCAAGCAACAGCTGGCAACGCGTTTTCTTGATATTTTTAGGATATGTTTATCTCTATTTGTATCCACCTATTTCCTACCTTACCAAGGGAGTCTTAGAACATTTTTAGTGCCCTAGATCAGACCAAAGAGGAAAAGAAAACATTTGGAGAAGATTAAACATTCTTGGAGTGGATTTTGCGAAAGTGGAACCAATCCACTTTATAGATTTGCTTTCCTTTCTTTGTTTCTAAACTTTGTTTATTGTATGATGATGTTATTCTCGTGTAATGTTAAATATTCGACTATGATCATGAGTAGCTAAGTAGTTATTATCTAGGGATTGATTAGTTCATGAATATACATGTTTGAGTGAATCCGTGTTTCGTTAATGGTTGTTCATCTATATTCAATTGTGTTTACCGTTTTATTACATCCATAGTATGCTTTGTATGATATTGTGGTTGGTTTGAGAATATGGGGTTTGACACTCGGGAGAGGTAACCCTGGATTCGGACTAGGGTTAAACACAACACAACGTTCTAATATTTCGGGAGATTATTAGAACAAGTGCAATTTGTGAGGTTAGGGAAAGACTCATGTAATTGTTTAAATGCTAGATAGGGATATCAATATTGACACGGTTGCATATTCACTCACTTTGCACTCGAGAGAGGTAGTGAGTGAATTTTCGATACCTAAATTGTCGGATAGATTGAATACCGTTAATATAAACTAGACTAAATCAAACATGAATTAGTGAAAGAAATTAATCCTTAGGTAATCCATTCTCATAGAATTAATCGTAAGTGCTTTAGTTTAATTAGTTTTCAAATAGCAAATACATTTCAAATATTGAAACGTCTGGACAAAATTGAGTTATGTCAATTGTAGTACTTAACTAAGTCTAACAATAAATCCCAGTGGACAACACTCGATCTTCGAATCAACATTATTAAAACTTGACCTCGTGCACTTGCGAGGAAAATCAAAGTGTAATAATGTTGCAACACGTTTTTGGCACCGTTGTCGAGGATTTAAAGTTTTTAATTAAGTTGATATTACAATCAAGTAGCTCAATATTAATCTTGACACTCTTTTGTTTTATTTGTTTTTATTTAAATCGTTTTCATTTGTTGGGGTGACAAACAGTTTATGCAACGTAGCCGAATTTTGGAATTCCTTGTTCTTGATCCAGAGATTGAAATGTGGGACGAAAGGTAGCCGTTATTCATGAGGTCGATCCTCTTGCTACCTTGTCGGCCCAAATGTTGAAACTCATGGAGCAGCTCGTCCCTTTCTCTACCAGAGATGCTTCATCCAGTCGAGAAATGGAAAATGTAGCAAGTACTTCGCAACCGGGGGGTTGATAGTGAGTTTGAAGAATGCCACTTTGTCAACAACCGGGCCTACACCTTTCGGCCTGCCAACAACATCCTAACACACTACCACCCCAGAATTCAAAATCATGATAATTTCTCTTATGCAAACAATCAGAATACATTGCGATATCCTCTCGGATACTCTTCGCAATCCCAAGGATATCAGTCGCAGCAACAAAGTCGTCCTATGCAACAACAAATGGGGGAAAGAAATAAGCCACCATTAGAATATTTGCTCGACTCGTTCATGAATGAAACATAAAATATTATGCGAGAAATGCATAATCGGCTCAACAAGCATGAGACGAGGCTTGACAATATTGAGACAATGTGCACTAACACAAATTCAACCGTAAAGTCATTGGAAACTCAAATTGGTCAGCTCGCTAGTGCCACAAAAGGGCAAACCTAGGGAAAGTTTCCAAGTGATACGGAAACTAGCCTAAGGGATTGCAAAGCCATCACCTTAACGAGTGGAAAGGAAATAGAAGCACCAATCCAAAGGAGAAGAAGCCAAAGGAAAAAATTGAAGCTGAAAAAGAACTCATTTGGGTTGAGGAGAAGAAGGAAAATCCAAGAGTGAATCCGGGATCCATCTCATTTTCAGACAATCACCGATAATCACTCCACCTTTGCCACATCCACAACGGTTTCAAAAGAAGAAATTGGATTCCCAATTTGCTAAATTTCTTGACATTTTCAAGAAAATCCATATCAACATACTGTTTGCCGAAGCATTGGAACAAAAATCCAATTATGGAAAGTTCTTGAAAGATATCATGACCAAGAATAAGAAATTGGAAGAATATGAGACCGTCAAGCTAACGGAGGAATGTAGTGCAATCCTTTAACGGAAGTTGCCTCAAAAGTTGAAAGATCCCGGAAGTTTCACTATATCGTGCACGATTGGGAAATCTCATTTTGAGAAGGCGATTTGTGATATTGGAGCAAGTATCAGTCTCATGTCATTATCCATTTATCGAAAATTGGGGCTTGAAGATACAAAGCTAACTACAATTTCTCTGCAAAGTTCATTGACTTATCTGAAGGGAATAATTGAAGACATGCTAGTAAAGGTGGACAAATTCATATTTCTGGTGGATTTTGTCATGTTGGAGATGGAAGAATATCGGGAGATCCCCATTATACTTGGGAGACCTTTTCTCGCCACCGGGAAGGCGTTGATTGATGTTCACAATAGGAACTTGACATTGAGGGTAAATGACGATGAAGTGAAGTTCAACATATTCAATACAATGAAGTTTTTAGATAAGTACCCAACTTGCAATTGGGTAGAAGTGCTGGACTCATGCGTTTGGGAATTCTTTCATGAAAACTTGAATCGAGATCCTTCGGAGCACACTCATACAAATTCCCTATCTATGGGGGATTTTGGTGAAAAGGGGTCTACCACAAATGAAGGTGTTGTGGATTTGATTCAAGTGGAGACCCTTGATGATGAAGTTAGTTTGCCTGATCCCCTAAATCCACCTCACGGTGGGTTTATTCTCAAATAATTATCGGATCACCTTCGGTATATATTCTTGGGGGAGGACTCCACTGATCCAGTCATCATCTCATCTTCTTTAACTCAAGAAGAAGAGAACAAAGTGCTTAATATCCTAAAATGGCACAAATCTGCATTCGCGTGGTCTATTTTCGACATCAAATAAATAAGTCCGACTATTTGCATGCATAAAATCTTGATGGAGGACTCATTCAATCCCTCAATTGAGAATTAAATAAGGCTAAATCCTGCAATAAAAGAGGTGGTCTGTGCCGAAGTGTTAAAGTTATTGAATGCCAGAATCATAAATGCTATATCGGATAGTGAATTGGTGAGCCCAGTGCAAGTGGTTCCCAAAAAATGAGGCATGACTATGGTGAAGAATAAGAGGAATTATCTAATTCCTACATGAACCATCACTGTATGGAGAGTGTGCATTGATTATAGAAAGTTGAACAAGGTCACACGGAAGGATCATTTTTCTCTCCCGTTCATCGATCAAATGTTGGATCGTCTCTCTGGTTATGACCACTATTATTTTCTTAACAGCTATTAAGGCTATAATCAAATAGCCATTGCACTGGAAGACCAAGAAAAGACAACGTTCACATGCCCGTACGGCACATTTGCATATCTTCGTATGCCGTTTGGCCATTGCAATGCTCTAGCAACATTCCAACAGTGTTTGATAGCGATCTTTTCTGACATGGTGGAAGATATAATAGAAGTATTCATGGATAATTTCTCGGTCTTTGGTTCGTCCTTTGACCATTGCCTTTACAATTTATCACTTGTTCTCAACCGATATGAAAAGAAATATTTAGTTCTCAATTAGGAAAAGTGTCATCTCATGGTCAAGGAGGGAATCATCTTAGGTCATTGGGTCTCTTCAAAATGGATTGAGGTGGATTGGGCAATAATTAAGACAATCGAGAAACTCCCACCACCAATTAATGTGAAGGGAGTAAGAAGTTTCCTAGGTCATGCCTGCTTCTACCAGCGATTCATCAAAGATCTTTCTAAAATAGTGAAGTCATTATGCCATTTCTTGAAAAGGATGACCCTTTCATTTTTTATGATGCTTGTGTGGGAGCGTTCAATGCCATGAAAGAGAAATTGATCTCGGCTCTGATTATAGTTGCTCCGGATTGGAATGAGTCATTTGAGATCATGTGTGATGCGAGCGATTATGTGGTTGGAGGTGTTTTAAGCCAACGCAAGGAGAAGATTTTCTGATTAATATACTACGCAAGCAAAACTTTCAATGATGCTCAAGAGAATTACACCACCACGGAGAATGAGATGTTGGCAGTGGTCTTTGCCTGTGATAAATTCTGTTCTTACATTATAGGGTCCAGGGTTATCATCTATACGGACCAAGCCGCTAGCCGGTACTTATTTGCAAAGAATGACGCCAAGCTGCGTCTAATCCCTTGAATTTTCTTGCTTCACGAATTTGATGCTGAGGTTCAAGACAAAAAGGAGAGTGATAATATGGTAGCCGATCATCTTTCCCGACTCGTGTTAAAAGATGTTTGTGATGATTCATGTATTACAGGAGTTTTCCTGGACGAGCAATTGTTAAATATTAAAGTTAAACTTCCGTGGTTCGAGGATATAATCAATTATCTCACGTGGAAGGTGTTGCCGCTAGACCTATCAAGTACCCAAAGGAATAAAAACCTATTTGATGTGAAGCATTATATATGGGATGACCCGATGTTGTTCAAGAAATACACTGATCAAGTCATCTAGTGATGCGTTCTAGAAGAGAAAATGGTAAGCATTATATATCATTGCCACCCATCTCCATGTGAGGGGCATTTTGGAGCAACACGGACGACTCTTTTTCATGATTCATATACGTTCGTAAAAACCTGTGATCGATGCCAGAGGGTCAGCAACATCTCGAGACGGCATGAGTTTCCCTTAACATCCATTCTCTAGTTGGAGCTCTTTAACGTTTGGGGGATTGATTTCATGGGACCATTTTCTCTATCCTTTGGTTAGGAGTATATCTTGTTGGTAGTAAATTATTTGTCAAAATGGGTAGAGGTTGTGGCCACGCCTACCAACGATGCCAAAGTCGTTCTGAAATTCCTTCAAATGAACATAATGACAAGGTTCAGAACTCCTCGAGCCATCACTAGTAATGAAGGAACTCACTTCTGTAACAAAATGTTCAATACTCTATTGACAAAGTATGGAGTCCAATACAAGGTGGCGCTACCTTACCATCCCCAAACAAACGGTCAAGCCTAAGTGTCCAATCGAAAAATAAAATAGATCTTGGAGAAGACGGTTCACTTTAATCGTAAGGACTGGGTAGTAAAATTAAACGATGCACTGTGGGCATATCGCACGGCTTTTAAAATACCGATCGGAATGTCTCTGTATCGGTTGGTGTTTGGGAAAGTGTTCTATTTACCGGTTGAATTAGAGCACCGTGCCTATTGGGGGATAAAGAAGCTTAATTTTGATCTCAATGCTTCAGGGAAACAATGTCTCCTTCAACTCAATGAGATTAACGAATTCCAGAACAAGGCATATGAGAACGCCAAATTGTACAAGGACAAAACCAAGAAATGGCACAACAAACACATCGTCAGGAGAGAATTCAGCCCGGGACAATAGGCGTTACTTTTCAACTCTCGACTGAGACCCTTTTCCCAGGAAACTGAAGTCTATATGGTCTGGACCATTCCGGATCAAGCAAGTATTTCCATTCCGCTCTGTTGAATTGGAAGGTAACGACGGACAGATTTTCCGAGTCAACGGGGAGATAATCAATCATTACTATGGAAATTAAGAACGATTTGTGGAGAGTATCTCCCTCGTTGACAACTGATGTGGATCGTTGTTAAGACCAGTTAGGGACGTTAAATCAAGCGCCTTTTTTGATATACAACCCACGAGATTGGTTTTCTCCAATTTTTGCTAAATTAATTTTTTTGGAGGCTACAGTGATCACGAAGCAAGTTTGTTGAGTAAATGGAGGAGCTCGAATGTTCAGGGATGTTAGATGATCTTAACCGAGAAGAAATAGTGAAACGGTAACGAAACGGTGGCCGACCGTTTGAAAAGAATGTAGAAAGACAGTAGAGGGCCTGCAGGCCTGAATTCACTGCAGCAAAATCTTTCTCGCTGCAGCGACCGAAAGGCAGAAAATATTATGCCCCTTCATCGTTGCAGTGAGAAAACCATTCGCTGTAGTGACCACAAGGCAAAAAGGCCACTGCCTTTTTTTCGCTGCAGCGATGGTACCCCTGTTTCGATAAATACGAGCGCCGTTTCATTTTGTACCCATTTTCAAACCGTAACTCCTAAAAACTCCTCAAAATTTTTCTCCCAAACCATTATATAACCTCAAATCCATATCCTCTCATACTCAAAAACGAAGATCCCCACCACAAATCAACCACAAAATCACCATTACAAACCCTAAATTCGGTGGTTCTAAGGATTGGATTTGCTTGATTGGATTAAAGTTTGGTTGTGAAATTAAAAATTTGGTTTGAAACCCTTGGTTGACTATTGCAATTTTTGTGCCTACTATGATTTTGGGTTGGTTTTTGCGAAGAAAAACTTTGTTTTGTGGTGGTTTGATTGTTGGATTTAATGATTTTTTGAGAAGTTTAAGCATTTGTGTTGAAATCTTGTGGATTGTGTGTTGCTAATTGGGGATTTGTTTGTGATCTTGAAGTTGTGGGTTCAAATTGTTGAATTGTGAAGATCTACAATGTGATTTTGTGATCGGTTTTTGTGTGTTGAATCGAAAAACCATGCTGAAGAAAGTCGTTGCAAAATGACAAAGGGGTGAGGGATCCAGTTTGCGAGTCGTCGATCCTGCATGGGATTACGATTCAAGTCGATTCGTTTCAAAACAGGCGAAGCAATATTTCAACAGATTTGAGCACAAACGCAATTGCATTCGGGAACACGACTTCTCCGAACTAGAAGACCTTCTGGACTAAATTGAAAATGTGATTAGAGATAGGGGTTGGAAGCGTTTGTGTAAATAACTAGGCCCAGGCGATGCCACTTTGGTTCGTGAATTCTTGACAAATATCGTAGATTGCGAGAACCACCCTGAACCATGGTCCAGAATCGCGTGGTGAAGTTTGATTTGAAACTATAAACGAGCACCTGAGTTTGCCCACAGAGGAGCTCGATATAGATTTGGATAAGAACACAGAGAAGATCTCGACCGGGTCATCAAGGCGATATGTTATGGCAATGTGCATTGGGTACATACGAGGCTAGATCTAGCTATTTTCCCGTCCAAGCACTTGAACAAATTTCTCAAAATCTGGTTCCATTTCATATGCGCCAAACTTCACCCGACGGCTCATTTGACTAACATTACAAAAGACAGGGCCTTGACTCTTTATGCTATTAAGACTAATCAGCTATTGAATGTTGGTTTTATCATCAATTCTACCATCCAATATGCCATCTGGAACACCAAACCAGGCCTACCCTTCTCCTTTCTTCTTACAGAGCTATTTTAGAAAGCGGGTGTGGCAATCTCTGACGATAACTTGTGCCACACCAAAAGACCATTGGATACCCGGGATATAAAGCGAATATGGAGCAATGAAGTTGAGGGAAAAGATGAAAAAGAAGCAGGGTCGTCCATAGCCCAAAGTAGCAAGGGTCCCATCCGAGTGGAAATCGCGATGGAAAGTCTTCACCAGCAAGTGGTGTATCAGGGGGAGCAACTTCAAGCTCTACGGTTAAATGCTGCTATGATTCGAAATGAACAATATCAAATTTGAAATGAAAATGCTGAATTCTGAATGTACCAAAACCAGTACAACCAGACAATGCATCACGCTCTCTAGTACTTCGGAATGGCTGTAGGCTTTGATATGAGTGGCTATCCCCCATTGTACCCACTCCCGGTACACTTCGAATGTAAGCCTTCAATGTTTCACCTCCCAGGTACGTGTTCAAAAACCTCTTGGTCATCATGCTACATGCCTATTGTTGGGATCGATGTTGGATCACTATGGACACTGACCAATCTAAGTTTGGGGGGATGTTTATGTTATGTTTTATATGCTTGATATTTTGTATATTTTTCTAGTTTAATGACTTTTTTTGGTTATATAGTTTATGTTGGTTATGTAGTTAAGTTTAAATAGTTGTTAAACGCTATGTAGTTTAATTTAAATTGGTGTTTAGTTTTATGCATGTTTAGTTATTAAATGTTGTGTTGTTTAATATTAGTGTAAGTATGTTTGTGTTAAAACTAGTAGTTTTTGTGTACTGAGTTTTGTAGTTCTTCTAGGCCATTACCCGATGATGAAATTATCCCCTAGTTGTTTATCAAAGGCAAAGGTAATGCCCATTCATGTGTGTTCTGTGTGCTTGACATTTTGATTTGGTAAAAGTTATTGTGGATCCTAATTAGCACGAGCACATGGACTCAATGTACTAGCTATCCAAATCGATTTGACGCCAATTATCCAGTAGCCAAGTTCATGACAATTTTAGGGATTCTAGAACCTGATTGGGGGGAATTCGAGGCGAAATCTTAGGCGAGATAGTTTAGGTGATATGATTTAGGCATTCATTTTCATTACTTGAGCCATTGAAGCCTTCCTTGCAATATGTTTTACCCCTCGTTACCCTATCAAAGCCTGTTAGCCGTTTTAATTCTGAACACGTAACAAATCCCCTAGCCAATTAATTTTTTTCCAAACCACTGTCGCTAAACCTAAGGCACGATTTGAGTTGAAATCAAGTTAGCATTTGTTTATGCTACTTGAAGTGAGTGGTTGGATTTTGGGTGAACTTTTGATTGGTTCAGTATTCGAGTACTTATATGTCATTTTTCTATCGTATTTCTACACCCGTGAAATTGTACAAGTCAAATAAGTTTGGGGGTATGGAAACAAACGTGTAAATATGGTTTTGTTTAAGTTTATTTAGACAAGTGAGTACTACGTTTTAAAAAACGTTAGTTCGGGGTTGTTTCAAATTGATCTTTGTGGGTATGAGTGTGAATGAGTGTCAAATGTTGTGCCTTGAGTATCGTTGAGTTAACAACATTTACCTGCTTTATATTTCCAATATACCCTTGGCCAGTTGATAAAAAATTGAACCAAGTCCTTTTGATCTTTTTGAATTTTTAAGCCTACATTAGTGGAGAGTAGAACCCAGTCTATCATATGGAAATCCGATGCCTTCTTGATTTTAAGTCATTGATAGGTGTGATATTTCCAAACCGAAATTGTTAATTTTCGAGTACGTTCAGTACATTTTTATTAAGTTTTAATATATTTTTATTCTTTTTGTATTAAAACAGATTTATGTGTGAAAAATTATGAAATTGGAGCGCAAACAATCAATTCGGATCAAAAACGGTCAGAGAACGGTGGACAAACAAGCAAGGAGGCAAGATTCTGAAAACAGCAGCCCACCGCCTAGGCAGTAAAAATACAAAGTGCACAAATTCTTGTTGAACGTCCACCGCCGTGGCGGTGACAATGCAAGATGTCACCAAGTCCACCGCCTAGGCGAACGTTAAACCGACATACTCACCGTGGCGGCGGTCAGCTCTGCACAGTTTAGATATTTTAGTAGATATTTTGAGCCCTATTTAAACCCTCCCCCTCTCTCCTCTCCACAAGCTCGACCATAGGAGACCCCTTAGGGTTCCTATGATTTTGAGAGTGTTTCGGGGTGTGCTCAACCAATTCCAAAGGAGAAGAACGCATTGTAATAAATGAGAAGTGATCGTTGGACAGTTTTAGCGCTAAATCTTCGGACTAAGACTAAATTCTTCCATTTCTCTCTTTATTTTCTTAACTTTGGTAGGATGTTGAGCATGTCTAGCTCAATTTTTAATGAATAACCGGTTATTACCATGAGTTAAACATGGATTGTAATAGGGATTAACATATTATTTATAAAAATGTAGTTTTGGTTGAATTTGTGTTTCGTTTATGGTTGTTCCTTATAATTTTGATTGTGTTACCGTGTTTTTTATGATTATACGCTAGTTTAGATATGTTGAGAATACGAGGTTTGACACTCGAGAGAGGTAACCCCTGATTCGGACTAGGGTAAACACAACACGACAATCTAATGACTTGGGAAGGTGTTAGAAAATGTGTAATCGATGATGCTGGGGCGAGACTCACGTGACCTGGAGTTGTTAAGATGTTGAGGGGGACTTCTTCGTTGACACAAAGTCACCTATTCCCCCGTCTTACACTCGGGATGGGTGGCAAGGGAGTTTACGAACCAAGATTGTCAGCTATGCCGAACGCCGTTAATGTTAACTAAAACGAAATCAAACGCATTTAAGTAAATAAAGTTAATCCCTAGGCAATCTACTCCTCTAAACAATCTCAATATAGTATTTTTAGTATGGTTAATTAAATTAGTATTTTAGTTTAGTATTAGTATAAATTAAATTCAATTTTTAGGCGCCTAGATAAAGTTAGGTTATGATAATCGCGGTACTCGATAGTAATCTCAACCAATCCCTGTGGATACGATACCCAACTGAAAGATCCATATACTAAAACTTGACCCGTATGCTTGCAGTGAAAGTGGCGACGCATAATCGAGGCCACCAGTCATGAACTTTGTTGATGGATAATCCAATCCGGTCTTTAGATGGTTGTATAATTAGAGTTTTGCACACACACTTGGAAAGGATCTAGAACGACGTTTATCGATATTGAATGTTGAAATTCTAAAACACTACATAGTGCGGTTTTATTCTTGAATTCAATATGATTGGGGGCCGTTGAGGGAAAAAAATATTTGGTCGATAAGTTGAATTCAAAACTCACACGTCTTTATTTTTAGTTCGTTTTAGTTTTTCGTTTTTAGTATTTAAGTTTGTTAATTAGTTGTGGTAGTTTATTTTATTTTGTGGGTGTTGTGCTCGAGGACTAGCAAAATTCCACGTTTAGGGGTATTTGATAGATTGATTTTATCTATATATTTCCAAACCGAATTTGGTAGTTTGCAAGTATTCTTGTAGTGTTTTAATTCATTTTTATTCGTTTTTATGTAAATTATGTGTTAGTGGACGAAAACGGTTGAAAATCGAGCTAATCGGTAAGACGTCGGTGAAGAAATGGTTGAAAAGTGAGCAAAGTGGCACTAGTAGCCTTGTCTCTGCAGCGAGATGATACTTGGTGCAGCGCCAAAGCCATAGGGCCACTGTCCCGTGCTCGCTGCAGTGAGCAAAGGTCAGTGGACCTTCTGCCTGCAATTCTCTGCAACAAGTTTATTTTCGCTGCAGAGATGAATGGCCAGTAACCATTCTATTGGCTTTTTGCTATAGCGAATTCCTTCTCACTGCAGCGACCAAGCAACAGTTGGCAACACGTTTTCTTGATATTTTTAGGATATTTTTATTTATATTTGTATCCACCCATTTCCTATCTTACCAAGAATGTCTTAGAACGTTTTTAGTGCCCTAGATCATACCAAAGAGGAGAAGATGAAACATTCTTGGAGCGGATTTTGCGGAAGTGGAACCAATCTATTTTACAGATTTGCGTTCCTTTCTTTGTTTCTCTCTTTGTTTCTAAACTTTGTTTATTGTATGATGATATTATTCTCGTGTAATGTTAAATATGCGGCAATGATCATGAGTAGCTAAGTAGTTATTATCTAGGGATTGATTAGTTCATGAATATACATGTTTGAGTGAATTCGTGTTTCGTTAACGGTTGTTCATCTATATTCAATTGTGTTTACCGTTTTATTACATACATAGTATGTTTTGTATGATATTGTGGTTGGTTTGAGAATATGGTGTTTGACACTCAGGAGAGGTAACCCCGGATTTGGACTAGGGTTAAACACAACACGACGTTCTAATGTTTCGGGAGATTATTAGAACATGTGCAATCTGTGAGGTTGGGGCAAGACTCATGTAATCGTTTAAATTCTAGATAGGGATATCGGTGTTGACACAGTTGCATATTCACTCACTTTGCACTCGAGAGAAGTAGTGAGTGAATTTTCGATACCTAAATTGTCGGATAGATTGAATACCGTTTATATAAACTAGACTAAATCAAACATGTATTAGTGAACGGAATTAATCCCTAGGTAATCCATTCTCATAGAATTAATCCTAAGTGCTTTAGTTTAATTAGTTTTCAAATAGCAAATACATTTCAAATCTTGAAACATCTAGACAAAATTGAGTTATGTTAATTGTAGTACTTAACTAGTTTTAACAATAAATCCCAGTGGATGACACTCGATCTTCGAATCCACATTATTAAAACTTGACCTCGTACACTTGTAAGTAAAATCAAAGCATAAAAATATCGCAATAGAAAGGATCCACCACAAATGAAAGTTTTGAGCACTACATCTTATCTCAAGAAATTTTTCCTAGCGACATAGTGAATTCGGTTCAAATGGATACTCTTGAATAAGCCCGACCATTTGCATGCACAAATTTTTGATGGAGGACTTATTTAGTCCCTCAATTGAGCATCAACGAAGGGTAAACCCTATGATGAAGGAGGTGGTTCATGCTGAAGTTTTAAAGTTATTGGATGCCGGAGTCATTTATGCGATATCGGACAGTGGGTGTGTAAGCCCGGTGCAAGTAGTTCCAAAGAAAGGTGGCATGACTATTGTGAAAAATGAGAGGAATGATCTAATTCCCATACGAACCATCACGGGATGGAGAGTGTACATTGATTATCGGAAGTTAAACAAGGCCACAATGAAGTATCATTTTCCTTTCCCATTCATCGACCAAATGTTGGATCGTCTATCCGGTTATGACCACTACTACTTTCTTGATGGATATTCAGGCTATAATCAAATAGCCATTATACCGTAAGATCAATAAAAGACAACATTCACTTGCCCATATGGCACTTTTGCATACCGTCATATGCCGTTTGGTTTATACAACGCTCCAGTAACTTTCCAACGGTGTATGATGGCAATCTTTTCAGATATGGTGTAAGATATAATGGAAGTATTCATGGACGATTTCTCAATCTTTGGTTCATCCTTAGACCATTGCCTCTACAATCTATCACTTATTCTCAAGCAATGTGAAGAGAAAAATCTAATTCTAAATTGGGAGAAGTGTCGTTTCATGGTCAAGGAGGGTATCGTCTTAGGCCATCGGGTCTCTTCCAAGGGACTTGAGGTGGATTAGGTGAAGATTGAGACAATTAATAAACTTCCCCTACCGATCAATGTAAAGGGAATAAGGAGTTTTCTAGGACACGCGGGCTTCCACCGGAGATTTATCAAGTACTTTTCTAAAATGGTAAAGCCGTTGTGCAATTTTCTTGAAAAAGACTCCCCATTCATTTTTAATGATACTTGTGTGGGAGCGTTTAATGCAATGAAGGAGAAATTAATCTCGGCTCCGATTATAGTCGCATCCGATTAGTATGAGCCGTTTGAGATTATGTGTGGCCCAAGCGATTATGCGGTTGGAGTTATTTTAGGCCAACGCAAGAAGAAATTTTTTTGGTCAATATATGATAGGTGTAAATTACCTACGTATTTTCAATCTGAATTAGTTAGTTTTCGAGTACGTTTATAGTTATTTTTATGTGTTTTAATTAGTTTTCATACTTTTTATATAAATCAGGTGTGTGGGGCAAAATGATAAGAAACTGGAGCTAAAACGATGAGATCGAACCAAAGCGATTCGAAGTTACGGTGGATAAACAAGCTCGAAGGCTAAAATACGAAACAGGCCCACCGCCTAGGCGTCCAAACCATCGCCAAGGCAGTGAAGAAGCTGAGAAAAGAGTAAAATGTTACTGATGAATGGCCGCCTAGGCGAAGATTCCATCGCCTAGGCAAAAATCCAGCAGAAAACGAAGATGGGCTACTAACTGCCATTCGCCTAGGCAAAGTTTTCTTTGCCTAGGCGAAAATCCAACAGAATGTTCTCCAAGTCCACCGCCTACTCCATCTCCTGGGCGGTCAGCCAAACAGACCTAACTCCTCCAAGGTGCAATTTTCTTCGCCTAGGCGGATTTGCCCTGCACAGTCTTGAGATATTTTTAGGATATTTTGGCTATAAATACCCCCTCTCCTCTCCCCTTTCCGGTCTCTCTTGGTTTTTTGAGGACCTTAGGCTATATTTAAGCCTAGGTTTAGGAGTTTTAGAGGTGGAGCTCACATCCCGAAGTGGAGGAGACGGCGAATCAAACCCGGGAGCATGTTTATCTTCGGACGAGGTTAAGTTCTTCGATTGTTTTTCCTTATTTCTTTATCTTAGGATCATGTGAGCATGTTTAGCTCATTATTTCATTGTATATGCAGCTATGTCCATGAGTTAAATATAGATTGTAGTAGGGATTAACGAATATTTATAAATATGTTTGTTTGGATGATTTAGGTGTTGCGTTTATGTTTGTTCTTCGTAGTTTGATTGTGTTTATCGTATTGTTTGTTTATTATGCTTAGAATGGTAAATGGAGAATATGGGATTTTGAAAAATCCCGGATTCAGATTAGGGTAAACAAATGCCACGATTCTATAACCCGGTCGGAGTTTGAATCGTGGACAATCGATGACGTTGGGGTAAGACTCACGCGACCTAAGGTCATTAAGACGTTGGGGGGGACTTCTTCGTTGGCTCGAAGTTGCGTTATATCCCTTGTCTTACACTCGGGAGAGGTGGTGAGGGAGTTTTAGAATGGAGATTGTCGATAGGGTAAATACAACGCAACAATCCAATAACCTGGGAGGGAGTTGGATTGTGTGCAATCAATGACGCTGGGCGAGACTCACGTGACCTAGGGTCGTTAAGACGTTGAGGGGGACTTCTTCGTTGACTCGAAGTCATGTATTCCCCCGTCTTATACTCGGGGGAGGTGGCAGTGGAGTTTACGTACCGAGATTGTCAAATAGGTCGAACACCGTAAACGTGAGTAAATCGAAATCGAACACGTATTTGTAAACACGTTAATCCCCAGACAATTCTTCACCCTAAAACATATTAGCATATTAGTTTAGTTAATTTAGGTTATATTAGTATTAGTTTAATTAATTAAATACATTTGTTTTTCGCCTAGATAAAATTAGGTCTCGACAAACGCGGTATTCGATAGTAACAACACCAATCCCTGTGGATACAATAACCCAATCTTTCATGATCACACTATACTAAAACTTAGACCTCGTATACTTGCGAGTGTAAGTAGCGGCGTAATTTACTTGCTACCAAGTTTTTGAAGGAGAAATTAATCTCGGCTCTGATTATAGTCGCATCCGATTGGTATGAGCTGTTTGAGATTATGTGTGGCGCAAGTGATTATGCGGTTGAAATTATTTTAGGCCAACACAAGGAGAAATTTTTTTGGTCAATATACTATGCAAGCAAAACCCTCAATGATGCACAGGAGAATTACACCGCCACGGAAAAAGAGATGTTGGTGGTGGTATTTGTGTTTGATAAGTTTCGATCATACATTATTGAGTCCAAGGTGATCATCTATATGGACTATACAGCCATCCGATACTTATTTGCAAAGAAAGACGCTAAGCCTCATCTAATCTGGTGGATTCTCTTGCTTCAAGAATTTGGTGTCGATATTCGAGACAAAAAAAGGGAATGAAAATATGGTAGTTGATCATCTTTCAAGGCTCGTGTTAGAAGATGTTGGTGATGATTCGTGTATTACAAAAGTTTTCCTAGACGAGCAATTATTCAGTATGGAAGTTAAACTTCCGTGGTTCGCGGATATAATTAATTATCTCCCGTGCAAGGTGTTTCCCCCGGACCTATCTAGTGCTCAAATGAAGAAATTCCTATCTGATATGAAAAGTTATATGTGGGATGACCCCCTGTTGTTCAAGAAATGCACCGATCAAGTCATTCGGTGATGTGTTCCGGAAGGAGAAATTGCAAGCATTCTACACCATTATCACTCATCGCCGTGTGGAGGGCATTTTGGTGCAACACGGATAGCCGCAAAGGTGGTTCAATCAGGTTTTTACTGGCCAACTCTTTTCCGTGACTCATATACTTTCGTAAAAACCTATGATCGATGCTAGAGGGTCGGCAACATCTCGAGGCAGCATAAGTTACCCTTAGTATCTATTCTCGAGTTGGAACTCTTTGACATTTGGGGAATTGATTTCATGGGACCATTTTCTCCATCCTTTGGTCAGGAGTATATCTTGTTGTCAGTGGACAACGTGTCAAAATGGGTAGAGGCTGTGGCCACGGCGGCCAACGATGCTAAAGTGGTTATAAAGTTCTTCAAAAGAACATATTAACAAGGTTCAAAACTCCTCGAGCCATTATTAGCGATTAAGGAACCCACTTCTGCAATAAAATTTTCAACAATCTACTGACCAAGTATGGAGTTCGGCACAAAGTGACGCTTAATTACCATCCCCAAATAAACGGTCAAGCCGAAGTTTCCAATTGAGAACTCAAATAGATCTTGGAGAAGACGGTTCACTCCAACCGAAAGGATTGGGTAGTGAAACTAGACGATGCATTGTGAGCATACCGCATGACTTTTAAAACACCGATCAGAATGTCTCCATATTGGTTGGTGTTCGGAAAAGTGTGTCATTTGCCAGTTGAATTGGAGCACCGTGCTTATTGGGCGATTAAGAAGCTTAATTTTTATCTCAATACTTCAAGAAAACAACGTCTCCTACATCTCAATAAGATGGAGGAATTCTGAAACGAAACATATGAGAACGCCAAATTATATAAGGAGAAAACCAAGAGATGGCACGACAAGCACATCGTTAGGAGAGAATTCAGCCCGGGACAACAAGTATTACTTTTCGACTCTTGACTGAGACTTTTTCCTGGGAAGCTGAAGTTTAGGTAGTCTTAACCATTCCGGATTAAAAAATTATTTTCATTCAGTGTTGTTGAATTGGAAGGTGATGATGGATGGATTTTCCGAATCAATGGGAAAATAATCAAGCATTATTATGAAAATAAAGAATGCGTTATGAAGAGTATCTCCCTCATTGATAACTGATGTGAATCATTGTTGAGTCCAGCTGGGGATGTTAAATTTAGCGCATTTTTTTAAATACAACCCACGAGAATGGTTCTCGCCTATTTTTGCTAAAATAAATTTTTTGGAGGTTGTAATGATCGCGATGCGTGTTTGTTGAGTAAATGGAGGATCACAGATGTTCGGGGATATTGAATAAATCTTGAATAAGAATAAATTGCGGAACGACAACGAAGCAGTAGCCGACCGTTGAAAAATCCAAGCAAAACAGGAGGCCTGCAGACCTTAGTGCACTGCAGTGCGAAGGCCCCTGTTTCGATAAATAGGGGCCGACACTCATTTTCTTCCCTATTTTAAACCCTAAACAAACTGACTCTCCGCTATTCTCTCCCAAACCAATTTCTACCCTCAAATTCATCCCTCCCATCCTCAAAGAACGAAATCCCCACTACAAATTAGCCGATCCATCTCCATTAACACAACCCTAACCTCGGTGGTTCATTGGGTTGGATTTCAAGTGGATAGAACTTCATTTCACTCAATTTGGGTACCCATTTATCTTCAAGTAAGTTGTTTCAAACGAAATTCCACTTGTGTGTTCTAATTTTGTCGATTGTTGGCTTGTTGGATTGGAGTTTGATTGTGAAATTGTAGATTTTGGTTGAAACCCTTGACCCTGGAGTTGCCCTTGGGAAATATTTTGTGCTACTATGATCGTGGGTTAGTTTTTGTGAAATAAACATTGTATTGGGGGGTTTGATTGTGGGATTGAAGTTTTTGGTGTGAAACTTTTGCTATTTGTGTTTCCATTTGTTCCATTTCTATGCTATTGAGATTGTGGATCAAATCTTTGTATTGCGAAGACCACATTGTGATTGGTGAAGGATTTTTGTGTGTTGGTTCTTAAAAATCATGCCGCCGAAATCCATTTCGAAGCGACAAAGGGGTGAGGAATCAGGTTCTCGAGCCGCCGATCCCACATCAGATTACGATTCATGCCACTTCATTTCCAAGTATGAGAAGAACCTAAATTTCATTTGTGAACGCGGCTTTGCCGATATCGATGATCTTCCAGATGAAATCACAGATGTAATAAGAAAGAAAGGTTAGCAACGCTTCTGTAGATAGCCGGCCCCAGGTGACGTCACCTTGGTTCGTGAATTCTTTGCGAACGCCATGGGATGTGAGAACCACATGACCAAGGTAAGAAATCGTTTGGTGAAATTTGATATTGAAACGATAAACGAACACCTGAGGTTTCCTACTAAGTAGTCTGATGAAGATTCTGATGAGGATGAGACAAAAGAGGATCTAGAAATGGTCATTAAGGCGTTATGTTCCAGAAATGTGCGTTGGATACCAACAAAGAATGATCAGGCTATTTTCGCATCCAAGCACTTAAGGAAATTCCTAAAAATCTGGTTCCACTTCGTCTGCGCCAGACTGTATCCAATAGCTCATCTAACAAATGTGCCAAAAGATAAGGTGTTAGCTCTTTTTGCTATTGAGACACAACAGCCATTGAACGTCGACTATCTCATCAATTACACCATCTACTACGCCATCCAGAATACTAATGTCAGCCTACCCTTCCCCTCTCTACTCACAGAGCTATTTAAGAAAGCGGACATTGCAATTTCGGACGACAACTTGTGCTAGCCTAAAAGAGCTATGGATTTCACAGCTATAAAGAGAATTTGGAGCAAAGAAGCTGAGAGCAAAGCGGAAGACGAGGCAGGGCCATCCAAAGCCCAAAGTTTCAGGGACCCGGGCAAAGCAAAATAACAATGGAAAGTCTTCATCAGCAAGTAGTGTACCAGGGGGAACAAATTCAGGCTTTACAGCTTGAAACCTCCATGATGCGAAATGAAAGCAATGAATTCTAGATGTACCAAGAGTCGTGAAACCAAACGATGCATCAAACTCTCCACTACTTCGGAATGCCAGTCGGCTATGACATGAGCGGCTATCCCCGATGCACTCGCTCCCGGCTCATCTTCGGCAACCACCACAAAATCCCTCCCATCACGATGGCGGTAGGGACGCAATACATCACGACGCTCAGTAGGAGGCGAGACTTCAATGTCTCACCTCCCATGTATGTGTTCAAAACCCCCTTCCTCACCATACTGCATGCCAATTGTAGAGTTTGAAGTTGGGTCATTGTGGACACTACCCATTCTAAGTTTGGGGGGGATGTTTTGTATGTATTCTTTTTTATTGTTGTTAATGGTTGTGTTATGTTAAGTTTAATTGTTGTTTAGTTACTTTCATGCATGTTTGTTTAGTTTAGGTGTAAGTGTGTTTGTAGCTTGTTGTTATTGTGTGTGAGTTTTGTTGTTCTTCTTTACCATTACCTGATGATGATATTACCCCCTAGTTGTTTGTTGAGGTCTAGCGTAATTCTCATTCATGTGTGTTCTATGTGCTTGACATCTCATTTTGGTAAACATCATTGTGAATCCTAATTTGCACGAGAACGTAGACTCAATGTACTAGTTATCCAATTGATTTGACGCCAATTATCCAGTTGGCCAAGTTCATGACAAATTTAAGGGATTCTAGAACCTAATTGGGGACAATTCGAGGCAAAATCATAGGTGAGGTAGTTTAGGAGAAATGATTTAGGCATTCATTTTGATCGCTTGAGCCATTGAAGCCTTCCATGCAAAATGTTTTACTCCTCGTTACCCCATCGAAACCTTTTAGCCATTTCAATTCTGAACACACATGAAATACCCTAGCCAATTAAATGTTTTCCAAACCATTGTCTCTATATGTAAGGCACGAGTCAAGTTGTTATCAATTTAACATTTATTTATGCTAATTGAAGTGAGCGATTGGGTTTTGGACGAACTTTTGATTGGTTCGGTATTCTAATACTCACTTGTTATTTTTCTATCATTGTTCCATACCCATGAAATTGTACAAATTAAATAAGTTTGGGCTTATGGCTGAAAAAAAAATGTTGTTGCTTTGTTTTTTCTTAGACAAGTGAGTACTGCGGTTTAAAAGTAAGTTCAGGGTTGTATCGGATTTATCTTTGTGGTATGAGTGTGGTTGAGGGCCAATTGTTGTTCCTTGGGTATTATGGAGTTAATGACGCTTACCTGTTGTATATTCCCGTTTTACCCTTGGCCAATTGATAAAAACTGAACCAAGTCCTTTTGAACTTTGAGAATTGCTTAGCCTACATTAAGGGAAAGTGGAACTCAATCTGGCTTATGGAAATCCTATACCTTTTCAGTTTTAGTCATGAACTTTGCTGGTGGATAATTCAATCCGATCTTTGGATGGTTGTGTAATGAGAATCTTAGCACATACACATGGAAAGGATCTAGAATGACATTTATCATTATTGAATGTTGAAATTCTAGAATATCACATGGTGCGGTTTTATTCTTGAACTCGAAATGATTGGGGGTCGTTGAGGGAAAACCTTTTGGTCGTTAATTGAAATTCAAAACTTCATTTATGTCTTTCTTCTACTATTTGTGTTTGTGAATTTGTTGTGGTAGTTTTGTTTACTTATGTGGGGGTTTTTGCTCAAGAACTAGCAAAATTCCAAGTTTAGGGGTATTTGATAGATTGATTTTATTTATATATTTTCAATTCAAATTTGGTAGTTTTCGAGTGTTCTATTAGTGTTTTCAATTATTTTTATTCATTTTTATACATATAAGGTGTTTTGCGCAAAAACGGTTGAAAATCAAGCCCATCGGTAGGACGTCGATGAAGAAACGAGTGAAAAAATAGCTAACTAGGTGTTCTGCCAAGAACGTGCTCCTGCTCGCTATAGCGCATAAGCCAAAAAACCACTAACCTTTGTGCACTGCAGCGTGTTCTTGCTCGTTGCAGCGTGCACCAGTTTGAAAGCCACACTGCTGGTTGCTCGCTGCAGCACGCTCTTTGCTCCCTACAACACCGTTGCACCAGTTGGCAATGCGTTTTGGATATTTTTTTAGGATTTTTATGAATTCTATTTATATCCCTTTATGCCTCCATTGTCATGCACATTTTTGGAACCATAAAATCAGACCAAGCAAATGAGATTATCATTGGAGAAGAGAAAACGGCTTGGAGCAGACTTTGCGGAAGTGGAATCATATATTCTTGAGATTTGGTTATCCTCTCTTGTTTCTCTCTTTTATTCTAAACATTTGGTTAGTTGTTTTTATGATGTACATCTCATTTGTAGTTGAATATTTAGTCATGGCCATGTGTAAATAAACATTTACTGTCTAAGGATTAATGTAGTTTATAAGTATCGTGTTTGAGTAAATCTATGTTTTGATAACAGTTGTTCATCACTATTTGATTGTGTTTACCGTTTTATCGCTTCCATTTTACGATTGTATATGATATTGTGCTTGAATTGAGAATACGGGGTTTGACGCTCGGGAGAGGTAACCCCAGATTCGGACTAAGTTTAAACACAACACAAGTTCTAATATTTTGGGAGATTATTAGAATGTGTGCAATCCATGAGGTTGAGGCAAGATGCATGTAATCGTTTAAACGCTTGATAGGGATATCGGTGTTAACGTGGTTGCATATTCAATCACTTTACACTCGAGAGAGGTAGTGAACGAGTTTTAGAAACCTAGATTATTGAATAGGTTGATGACTGTTAATGTAAACTAGACTAAATCAAGCACGTATGAGTAAACGAGGTTAATCCCTATATAATCAATTCCCATAGAATTTATTCTAAGCATTGTAATTTAATTTGTTTTCATATCGCGAACATCTTTCAAATCTTTAATCATCTAGATAAAATTGAGTTATTTTAATTGTAGTACTAAGCTTGTTCTAACGATAAATCCCAGTGAACGATACTCAATCTTCGGATCTATTTATTACTTGTTGACCTTGTGCACTTGCGAGTAATTCAAAGCACATAAAATATCGCAACAATAATTGCGGTACTTAGTGACGATTTAAACCAATTCTTGTGGATACGATACCCTACTCATCCTATACTATTAAAACTTGACCCGTACACTTGCGGTGTGTATCAAAAATAAATCGCTCCCAAGTTTTTTGGTGATCACAGGGGTGTGATTTATATTTCTTACCTATTTGTTCTTTGTGGAAAAAAAAAGGAAAAAAAAAATGTGTGTGTTTTAGTTTATTTTATGAATAATACCTTGTGAGATTAATTGAAAGAAGACATTTGATGAAAGGGGGAGTTGGTGAAAAACAATTCTTGAAAATCTTGCAAGATCCATGAGTTGTGATACATGCCTAGGGAGATTTGAGCCTAAAAATGACATTCTCATCTACCTTCTACCCTAACCATACATTACAACCCTCAAAGTCCTTTTGATATCCATTGAAAAATGTATCTACACAATTAATGGAGAGTAACACGAAAAATGAGCTTATGGTTGCTTTTATCTTCACAATCTAGAGATCATCCGTTGTCTTCTTAGCATATAAATTTATTTGAGACTCATTTGGTTGGGTGAGAGTGATTGTGCACACACTTACACATCGAAAGTCTTGAGTGAATGATATCGATGCTTGATATTGAAATTCTGGAAAGTCTCAATGGTTACATTTCTTTTGAGCTTGGAGCATTTTGTGCCTTCGAATATTCTATCACGATTGTTGATTTGATACAAAACTCACACTTTTATCGTTAGCATCTTATTACTTGATTTTTATGTTCTTTTATTTTATTTTATTTTGCTTGAGAACAAGCAAATGTTTGAGTTTTGGGATATTTGATGAGTAGTTTATTTACCAACAAATTAAGTACTTTTAGATTCAATTATTTGTTAGTTTTCAAGCATTTTTATAGTTTGATGTGTTTTTATATTGTTTTGTAGGAATTACAAATAATTGGGTGAAAAAGTAAAAATGTGATAAAATGAGATGAATTGGGTTGTAATGGTTCATCAGTAGTACAAGAGCAACAACTTCAAGCCCAATGTTTACCGCGATTCAATCCGATTTTGAATAAACTCAAAATATTGAAGTTGTAGATCTACTTCTTAGATTTTCATATCCTTTTACATCACCTCAATCGGAGTTCGGACGCGAAAGCTATGGACAAAATACGAACAGGTGTTGGCACTGCTCAAAGCGCACTGTAGCCGAATTTTTCTCCCATGCAGCACGCATTCGAATCAAGTACTACCCAAAGCGCGTTGTAGTGGGATTTTGCTCTGCTGCAACACGCTCCCATTAGTGTTCCATTGCAAAAGCGCGCTGCAATTCGCCCAACTCCGCTCCAGCGCCTCTCTTCAGCAGGAAACCCAATTTTGAGCCCTATAAATACTACCTTAAGCCTCAAACCCAAGGTGTGGAGATTTAAGGAGAGAAAACACCCCCATGGTGTGGCGATTTGAGGCGGAATTGGAGAGGAAATCACCATTAGAGGCACAAAACCACTTGAGAGAGAGCTTGGAATTGAAGTATATTGAAGATTTGAAGCTAATCTCCAAAAAAAACAAAAACATTTTCTCTTCCTTTCTCTCACCCTAATCTTTCTTGAATTTATATTTGTTATTTTACATTTATGGATTTCTTGAAAGTATTAGTTATGGATTTAGCTATGTCGAGTTGGTCATTTAATCTAGGGCTTGATGTAATCTTGTTTTAACTATGTTTTGAATATTTTGTTAATTGTTAGTTTTAATTCCATTGTATACTTCTCTATGTTTAATGCTTTTGATTTATGTGGCCAATAAATTAGATGATTTTAAGTAATGAATTTTATACTCGAGAGAGATTAAGTTTGTGACCGGAATTGAGAGTGCATAGTTTAGGTTGTTGTAAGACCGAGAGGAGATCAACACCTAGACAATCGAGTTGGGAATTTAGGATCTTGTGAAACCAGGAGGTGATCAAGTTCTAGATTTATCAATTCGGTTCTTTATTCAATTGTGTTTTCCTTATTAATACTTTCAAGTTATGTTTCCATATGATTTCTTGGTTGATTTGAGAACTTGGAATTTGACACTATGGAGAGATAATTCTGGGTTCAAACTTAGGTTAAGCACAACGTAAGTTATAATAGATTGGAAGATTATTAAAACTTGGGTAATCTATAAGGTCGGGGTCTAACGAATGTTCTCACCTAAATACTAGATAGGGATATCAGCATGGAAGTGTTTGCATATTCTCTCACTTGACACTCATGAAAGGTAGTGAGGGAGCACGAGTGACCTTTATTGGCCCAATAGAATACCCAAGAAGGGGGTGAATTGGGTAATTAAAATATTATCAGAATAAAATTCAATAAATTAAATAATTAATTATTATCTTTATATCACATCGGAATAATATAATCAACTAAGTATATACCCAAACAACAAAAATAACAAAGTAAATATAGTAGTACACAAAATATTTATACTGGTTCACTAAGCTACTCTTGGCTAATCCAGTCCCCCAAGCTCTACGGAGGTAACCACTAAAACCAAGATCCCTTTAAAGGTAGGAACCAAACCCTCACACCGATTCTTTTACAGACTCAGAATCAACCTTTACAATATTCTTTTCTCAAGCTAAGGAAGAACCTCTACTTTTTACAAGTTAAAGAATAACCTAATTCTTTTTAACACTAAGGCTCAAGAATCAAAACCTCACAAAATACTCCAACTATCCATTTCTCAGGTAAGGATAGAACCTTTACAAATCACTCAAATCGCAATTCTATGTAGGAAGAATTACTACCTCAATCTCTTTACAGGAAGAAGCTAAAAACTAGCTACCCTTGATTAAATACCCCCAATAGTATTTAAATCGTCACACTACTCACCAAAAATTATAAGTAGGAAATCTCACTTGGAGCTTCTACCACCCCAGATAAATAATAACTTAATTAATATCCTAATCTAGTGATAGAAAAACGTGAGATAGAAAAATCTGATTTTGACTAAGATATGGGTAGCAAATTGGAGCACGTAATCAAATTTAAAAAATTATTTGTAAAAATATTTTCTTCAAAAATCAGAAACAATTTCTAAGATCAATTTCCAAACAATAATCAGATAATGCAATGAAAGAATATAATTAAAAATATCTCACCCGGAATCTACAGAAACAATTATTAGAACAATATAACTTCAAATCTAGTAGCAGCAAAGATTAATAGCAATTGATCTTCAAGATCGTCTCTCAGAAAAGCTCACAATATTTTAATATGATAACTCTTATAAAAACTTACAAATGATCTTAACTTCTTTGCTCTCTCCAAATTGTTTTTATATAAGAAAATCGCAGGTCAATGTATAGGAGTATGAAATCAGCCTTCTAACAGCTAGTTTACATGTATCATAACAATTAATAGTACTTATAGACCCCTTATATCATAAATGACTTCATTTAGGTTCAATTCACTTAAAAATATATTTCAAATCTTTCAATTAAACCCTCCAAATATTTCTCAATCTCAATTAATAAGAATAAAATCAATTTTAAATACCAAATTGATAAATATTAATATTCAATGAACCATATTAATAGGATTTAATTAATATGTGAACCATATCTTAAATATAGAAAATATCTTCGAAATCTCTCTCAAATCCCAACAAAAAACGGCTACTTTTGGATATAATCTCGGATAAAACAGTATCATGAAACAGTGCATCCGGTCGACCGACCAGTCGACTGGTAGATTCAGGTTGTAGCCAAGGCGTTCATCGGTCGACCTGTCGATCGACTTGTAGATTCAGAGAGTTTGTTTTTCCTTCACCGGTTAACCTATGGGTCGACTTGTAGATTCAGTGAGTTCAGTTCCTCTTAGCCGGTCGACCTATCGGTCGACTTAGAGATACAGGATCTTTCAGTAGCTTGGTCCGGTCGACTAATCAGTCGACTAATGTCTTCTGGATCTCTTTTCTGAACACGTTTTTAACTTATTTTGTTATATGTTTTCGCCCCTTTAACCATTTTCTCTTCTAAATAAGCTCCACTAATATTCTTATATTCCATTTTAGTCAATCAAAAATATTTCTTTTCAAATCACATAGGAGCAAATAATTTCATTGAATCAAAAACACACATAAAAAATAAAATACATTTTGTGTCATGTGTGTGTTCCTAATTGGGATATTAAGAATTAAGATTTACCTGAGTTATTTTTCCTAATTTCTTCAAACTTTTAATTCTTCGATATCTTCAACATCATCATTTAGCATCCATTTAATTTGTCATCTTCATCACTAGAATTTTAAAACTAAAACACTCAATCAAAACATTAGTTTCACCAAAATATCAATACTTAATTGTTCATCAAAATCTTAGGATCAATAACCTTAATTATTAAATGAATGGAATTGACTAATAATTGCTTAATAGGATGACATGGGAATTATGTGATTAAATCAAGCCCCTAGAACAATAGTGCATAGAAAATCCATATTTTATTTTATTTTTTATTTTATATTTGTTATAGGTTTACTTTTAAAAACCTTAAATTTGGACGCCTAAATAAAGTTAGGTTACGATAATCGCGGTACTTAGCAACGATTTAAACCAATCCCTATGGATACGATACTCTACTCACTTTATACTATTAAAACTTGACACGTACACTTGCGGTGTGTAGCAAAATAAAATCACTACCAGTTCCCCTTATGGAAATTTCCAGATTGAAAACTTTCAAAGGCGCAATTGAACCCAATTTTGGAACAATAGTGTTTCATCTTCATCCAATTCGCGAAAGGGTTGACTTTGGCTTTGTCAGTAATGATGGCTCAGATCAAAGAGAGAGAGAGTGAGCATAAGGAAGACGACACTGATGAAAACCGAAATGAAAAATGGAAAGTACAAACCAACGAATGACGCTGGTGAAGACGAACCATCGAATGGTAACAAACACGAGCTCGGCGATGGCAGTGGATGTAAATAGACGCGACAAGGACGATGATGGTGATAACAACTTTCTCTCTCTCTCAAATCTGTAATTTTTCAGATCTGAAAATTTTAGATCGAGAAATTCCAAATTTGAATAAAATCTCTAGAATTTCCCAAATCTGAGAAAGAAAGAGAGATAGAAGCGAGTGATTTGCTCTGGGATAATATTCGGCTTGGATTCACTAAACCTATCAAAGAACTAAACGAAAATTAGAACACTCAGCAAGCTAGTACAAGTTAGCTTCAACTTCAACCTCAATTTCAAGTGCAGAATTCGAAAATTACTTTCAACAATGCAATTAAATGAAAATTTTAATTTTGACCTTAAAAATTGAAATGTTTTTAGAAATTTATGAAATTGACAAATAATGAAAAAATAATTTTAAAATTTTGAATAATTCAATTTTTTTTCTTACAATTTTTTTAGGTGGATGGTGATAATAGTTGAAGAATGTAAAAAATTAAAATTAAAAAATATCGACAAGGAAAAAAAAAAAATATATATATATATATATAATGGAAGGTTAAATGGGGGGAAAGCATCTTCCTCCCCTTAATTAATTAAGGGGAGGGGCCCAACTTGAGAAGGAGGTGGTTGTCCACCAGTCGGTTTCTTCTTTGTAGTAAAAAAAAAGTTTTCCTCCAAAAGTCGTATTTTTATAAAGTGGATAACTTTTTAAGTCCTACCTTTTTTTCAAAATGATCAAAACTCCTATTTTAACATTTTTAATTTAAAAAGTCCTATGTTGAGTTGGTAAATATTTCTCTTTTTTTTTTTTACCCCTAATTCATTACAAGCAAGGGTTTTTCCTTTTTTACTCCCATTTTTATTTTACTCCCTTTATTTAGTATTATTTCAATTTCAAACCCCAATTTTTTTATTTTTCAATTTCAAACCTTTTTTTTTATTCCATTTTTCTTTTTTCTTTTCTCTTTTTTCTTTTTTCTTTTTTCTTTTTTTCTTTTTATTTTTGAAACATTTCATTTGTTCCAAATTAAGTAGATATATACTGAAAATAAATTAAGGAGATATCTACTGAAAATAAATTAAGTAGATATCTACTGAAAATAAATTAAGGAGATATCTACTGAAAATAAATTAAGTAGATATCTACTAAACATTACAGAACTCAATATGTTTCTACAAGACTTGTAGGTGAAATTAAGTAGATATCTAATTAACTAAAAAATATCACAAAATACCACTTATATTATTCTTCAATAGACAATTTTTTAAAGACTATCATTTGTTCCAAAAATACAAAAAATAAAATAAAAAAATATATGGAATAAAGAAAAATGTGTGAAATTGAAAAATAAAGAAATAAGGTTTTGAAATTGAAATAATACTAAATAAAATGAGTAAAATAAAAATGGGAGAAAATAGTGTGGGTCCCTTTTTTTGGGTCCAAAATCATGAGAGAGAGAGAGAGAGAGTGGTGAGAGAAGAGAGGAAAGAGAGAGAGAGAGAGAGAGAGATAGGGCAGGCGTGGGGCCCGCCTGCCCATGTCTGCCGAGAGAGAGGGCAGGCGGGCCCCACGCCTGCCCACTGCCTGTAGATAGAGAGAGAGAGAGAGAGAGAGAGAGAGAGAGGGGTGGCGGGGCCCGCCTGCCTAGTTCACAGCGCCAGATAGAGAGAGAGAGGGGCAAAATCGGTAATCCAATTTTTATGGGGGTTTTGGGATGATTAAAAAGTCTATGGTCCTTGAAAAGTTATTTTTTGGCAATTCAGGACTTCAGGAAAATTTCCCTAAAAAAAATATTACAATATGAAAACTGGCGTGTTTCAGACGGTGTTTTTTTACACTAGCCCTCCCTCACCCGTTTTGCTCTAGAAGCACAATAAAGTATAAAGGGACATTAGTCAGGGAATTTGGCATCTTCTAAGCTCTAAATAGGTTTTTTTTTTTTTTTTTTTTTTAAAAAAAAAAAACAACTCATTTAAACTCAATATTAGGTAACAACTCTTTATTTTTATTTTTTTTTAAATGACTTGAGTATTTTTTTAAGAAAAATGGCGTTTTAAAAACACCTTCTCTTTTTCGCTTTATTATTTCATATTATTTATTCTCTCGGTAAATTAGGGCATGTCATCGGCCAAACACCCAAAGGCTACCTGTTGATGGACTCCAAGCACAAGGACGTCGGTGCTCGGCCAAACACCCTAAGGCTACCTGTTGGGGTGCTCCGAGGACAATGAGGTCGGTGCTCGGCCAACAGTAGGCTTCTGAGGAGGGGCGATCATCATGTCTAATTCACTTGGTCATCGTTTGTTCTCTGGTCAGAGTTACGTAGATTGTACAGATGGGTATCCGCGAGGTTATTCACAAGTGAGATGGAGTCCAGAGGGGAAGGGTCATGTTGCCACGTGCTCCGTTCTGATTAGAGGCCGATGGTCGGCTAATTTTCCCACATAACTTTTTATTTTTTTTATTTTTTTTTGTAAGTAAAAGTAATTTTTAAATGAATTCTATTATTTTTTAAAAGACATTACCAATCCGTGGCTAAATGATATTTTGCGTTTGAAATTTCTGCCACCACAAAAACTGATGCGACCCATTTCCACGATGCTACCACCTGACAGTTGACTCCAAGTCTTCGATAGTTGGCAGCCACTGCCAACTACCAAAGAGGAGAAAATATCTCCACAACCATGTTCGTTGAACAGTTGGGTAAATTGCACCGGAAAAGTATAGTCCCGATCCAATTAAGGTTTTAAAATTTGTCTTTGAATTTTAAAATATATATATATAAAAAAAGAACTTTACATCTTGTTTTAATTAATAAATATTGTCGAATTCAAAATAAGTTGAGTTTCATTTTCAATTCGTTCTTTTTTCCTTTCCCAAAAAAAATTGACAAGCAACACAATTTCTTTACAAAAAAACATAGGATTAAAATATATTTTTAAAGCAGCACACAAAATTACAAACTCATTTAATAAAATTAGAAAATAAGCGTTGAAATTTGAATTTTAAGTTTTAAAATTTAATTGTTGAATGTATTAAGTGCCGAATTTATTATTGATGAGAGTGTTTCACCACAGTTAATGAGAAAATACAGTGTTCTTCAGATAAACGATAATGGACTTGAACTGAGTAGATTCATATCTAATGTCAATTACTTGAATATCGAATGTGGGTTTGAAATGAGCAGACCCATATTCAAAATAAAAATACTAAATAATTGGCCTACATTGAGGAAACTCATTAAAATAAACATAAAGGAAAATTTTAAGTGGAAGATTAAAGCCTATGAATATTGTTTGAAATATTCATAATCAAATTAGATTTAAGTGAAATCTTAATGATGTTTAACATATAGAAGCTAGCAGAAATAAAGAGAAGTCATGTATAATTTTAATCTACAATAGTATAACAAAAACTAAAAAGAAATGTCCAAACTTTCAAATGAATGAGAATTCACCAATTATATTTTCTTTATTTTCTCATAATTTTGAGTATATTTTAATTATTAGAAATATTTTTCAATTGATTTTATTATCATTATTCTACCAATTTAATACTTTTAATGTGTGAGTATATCAAAGGTTTTCAATTATTTTATTGTCAAATTTCATTAAAACACATAATACCACTAATGGTTAGAATTTAAGAAGACTTTAAAATACTCTTTATATAAGAATTTTTTTTCTTTTCACCCCATAATTGGACACACTTTAAAATTGTCTAAATTTTTATATATTCGTTTGCTTATTCTTTAAATTTTTGCTATTATCAATATCTTGCCAATGTATATGTCAAGAATTTGTCAATATCTTACTATTCAACTGTAAAACAATTAACTCGGGTTATATGCAATTCTTTATACGAGGGCTTCGAGATTGAGATCAACGTCGACTGAAAGAGTCGGATCATTAGTTGATATGTCAAGCTAAAAGTGATAAATGTATTCATTATTTTTATTTTTATTTTTATTTTATTTTTTTATATGAAATTCAAGTCCGATTTGTGTGTGAAGCGTTAGATTTTCTCTGTATGTGTTTCATTAGTTGGTTTAAAGATTTTATTATTATTGTAATTTTATTTTGTTCTAAGGGATGGATAAATGATATTATCGAATATCATAGCACCAAATAGAACAATTTATTTTTTATAAGTAACTGTACATTTGAAATTAGGACACCCCTATTAAAATACATAAATTATGAAGTAAGTCACATTTCTTGGAATTTTCATGTATTAGTAATTTAGTAATGAAATCCGAAATGATGATGTCTGTTTGATATTATTTCGGTGCAATTTTTAGGTACTCATATTGTCTCTTCCTTTTTCTTCAATAACATCCCAACTTTTTGAAAACTCACCAATACTATTTTTCTTCTTTCTCAACATTTGAAATATATTTAAATTATTAAGAGCATTTGTTAATTAATTTTATTTTAAATAATTTGAACATGCACATTTCTTTAAAATTAAAATTATGTTGAATTAAAATTTTATTATTTATTAAATATTAAACAATACTTTTAATTTCAACACTCAAAAATAAAATATTCATAATACTAATTGAAAACAAATATTACAAAATAGAAAAAAATAAATATTTTAAACATTGCAAAATAATACATAATTTACTCATTGAAAAAAAAAAATAAAAAAAAAATAAAAATACAAACTTCACTAACTAATACAAAATAGTTTTTTCAAAAATAACAAATATAAATTATATTTAAATAATCAAATAAAATCAACGAAAAAATTATTTCAAAACTCACACTTAGCACGGGACTAAAACTAGTTATAATAATTTTTAGAGTTTAATATATAATTTTAATATCATTCAATTTTTAATATATTTATTTTTATATCAAAGTATTTAGTCGATAGTATCCCAGTAATTTTTGCATGTTTTATAAGAGGTGATTGAGTTAAAAATTGAAAATATTGTTGAGTTTTTAGCGATATTTATTTTTCAAAATATAGTTTCTTTTAATAAAGGTACATAATTTAACAGACTTTACGCGGGGGGGGGGGGGGGGGGGGGGCCGCACAGTATCGCCAATCAATTATTGAAAGTTATGGTAGGGTACATTGGAGTTATTGGAAGCCAGGAAAAAAGGTTTTCATACGAACAATCATTATCCCCCCGTACAAGTTGTAGGAGAAACACTAGAAGTTTAAAATACGCAAGAAACGGAACGGAGACACGGGAGACCAAGTCAAACTTGTCGTTTGACAATTATACTATTGGCCTCTAACTTTTAGGTTTCGTTTGATTGGATGAAAAATATATGAAAAAAAAAAAAAAACCAAAACCAACCATTATTCAGTATGGATTAAAAATGAAAGAAAAAAAATAAAAAAATAATATATATATATATATATGAAAAAAAAAATGTATAATTTTTTATGCGATTTTTTTCACACAAATAAAAAATAAAAAAAAGGAAATAATGAATAAAATTATAATTATAACTTTTAATTTATTTTTTAATATACAATAATAAAATAATAAATTATATTAAAATAATTTATTTTTTTCTTTTCTTTTTTGTTGTTAACCAAACAATATTAGAGATTTTTTTTTTTCTTTTTACTATGGATAAAAATATTATTGTTTTATTTTCTTTTTCTTTTACCATCTTTTCAATGAAACATACCAGTAGAATAAACGTCTATTTGGTTCTTACTTTTTAAAAAAAAATTAGTGTGTGAATTTGAAAATTATTCTGCTTTTATGTTAAACTCTGCTTATTTTACTAACAGAATTGAGTATGTTCAAGTCACAAAAGTAACAAAGTTTTAAACTTTTGGGGACTTAATTAAAATGAAAAATTGGAACTTCTGAAGTTATTGGAAACCCGTGCCACTAACTTCTGTTGGTTGATTGAATGAAAGTTAGCATCATGGACCGAGTTAAAATAATTTTAAAGACATTAATTAAAAATATTGAAATATCAAGGTCAGAAATGGCACTAACACTAAACTTTAGGGGGCAGCCATTTATTAACCCATCTACTTATCCTTCGCTCAAGCAATAAACATTAGGTTATTGACACTTTGACTCGTGTATTATTTTTTGCGAGTAAACATTTACATTTATGTAATTCAAATTAAAGTGTAACTAGTTTTAGACATGTTATTATGAGTAAAAAATATATATTAATATATATTTTTTATTTGAATATTACACATAATCTGAATTTTTAATTTTATATATTTTATAAAAATATAACAAAAAAAATAATATTAAAAAATAAAAATAAAATTATAACCTAGAAAATAATTGATATCAACCTCTAAGACTATTAACGTTCTCACTCATATTTATTTTTAGAAAATAGTAGATCAATAAGTAAATAAGCTCCTCGAGAATTTTTCAAATTTTATAATTTTCTTTTTTTTAATAATAGTCATAAATAATCTAATAGGTCATTTTTAAGTTGTTCAATAATTTTTATTATTTAGTTAGGAATTGTTAGAATATTTTTAATAGCACTTGAAATTAAATAAATTTTATATGTAATTAAAGTTGGGGAGAGAAATTTTCTGTCATTATTATGAGAGTAATACATAATAATAGTTTCATTTAGTTTTTTTTTTTTTTTTTTGAATTGTTTGATGAAGTCTTCACATAAGACTTTATTTAGTAATACAAAAATAGAAAAAAATAGTAATTATTTCTTAAAAAAAAAAAAAAAAAAAAAGAAGAGAATGTTAGTAAGTGAAACATTTATAATTTTTTATTATATATTTATTTTTTAAAATTATATTTTATTTAAAAGAAATAGAATTGTCATTCTATGTAAAGAATAAATTATAAAAGTACAAATATTTCAAACAAAATTACATGACATTTGTTTGCAGGAGTTTTGATGAGTTGTTGGTTTTTTAAAATGACATGGGGAACAAAAATATTTTTCTAAATCAAATAGGGTGTTTTGTACGTTTTCCAAATGACATGAGATGTTAGTGAAATTTACTCATAATTTATTCATTAAATAAAAAAAAAAAAAATTCACTCAACACACTATATTAATAATAAATAACAATTAAATTAATTAGACCATCAAATTAATAATAAATAATATTTAAAATTTATTTAAGTATAAAAATGTTGAAGAGAGATAAATTGAGAAAAATCAAGAGATGTTTTTTTTTTTTTTTTTTTAATCATTTAATGGGTTTGAAAATAGAGAATCAATGAGAGGACAAAAATTATATTTAGTGAGTTCTCATTCATTTCAAGGTAAAGTTCTTCAATTTTAGGCATTAGTATTAGATGATTATATATATATATATATATTTAATGATTAAAACTAGTAAGTCAAATCAATAAATTATTTAATATTAATTGATATTTATAATTGCAGATTAGGTCAGATAATATATGTTTGTCTTTTGTTGTCCTTTATCCTCTAAGCTTGGGTCGGGTATATGGAAAAAGGATATTTGTTGTTAATCAGAAGCTTCTCCTATCATTTATTAAATACTCGCCTTTGACTATTGGCGAAGCAAAACAAAAATGGTGCCAACGGTCTTGACAAGATTTTTCAGATGAAAGAGAAGGGTGCACAGATCTGGCCTGAACATGTGCTTATGCGCACAAATTGCAGAGAGAGAGAGACAGTTGGTGAGGGTGAAGAAGATGAGAGAGAGAGAGAGAGAGAGAGAGAAGTAGAAGAAGAAGACGACGGTGGGGGAAAATAACAAAATAAAAAAATCTTAAATGGATATTTATGTATTTTAATTTTTAATTTTTTAATTATTTTTAATTGATTAAGGATAAAGTTTTTATTACAATAAAAATTTTATTAAATTTTTTAACCATAGAAAAATTGGTCTTTAACAAAAATAATAAAGAATTGACTGATATTTAACAAATGAATTGAAAGATTTTTGATTAATAACAAAATGACGAGTGAGGTACATGACAACTACCTTCATAAAAAAGGGATCACTAAAATACTTTTTTAAAGAAAAGTGCAAGTCTAAAATATAAGTTTAATGATATTGATATTAAAAATAGATTTTAGAATAAAATGGTGTGTCTAATTTAACAATTATTTCAAAAATAAATGAATTGCTTATGAAATGGGTTGAGTTGGTAATGACAACTTTGACCACTTAAATCACTTTCACATGTAATTATGAACAATTTATTTATTTGGGAACCACTTGCAAGTCTCCCACGGGTCTATAAATATAGCCAGAGGCAAAAAGGGTTTCTTCAAACAAATTAAAAAAAAAAATGGCGATATCCCTAAAGCTAAAGGTTTTAGCGGTGGTGGCCGTCTCATTCATGGCCTTCGGAATTCAAGTGTCGGAAGGCCAAACAGTATGCGGGATGAATGGTGCGGGTCTCATGGCTTGCAAGCCGTCGGTTACTCCGCCGAACCCACGGCCGCCATCACCGGCGTGTTGCCAGGCGCTGTCTCACGCCGATATCCGATGCCTTTGCGGTTACAAAAACTCCAAGCTCTTGCCGTCGCTTGGGATTGACCCTAACCTCGCCGTTCAGCTCCCTGACAAGTGCAAGCTGCCTCATCCTACGCATTGCTAGATATTTACACTTCCTACTCCCTAAATTTCCCTATATTCCGCAAAGCCATCCGAATAAATTTACCACTACCAATCACCGTTGAAATGGAATCTACAAATTAATGAGTCTCTACTCTTTCCAATAAAATTGCGATATATATATTTACAGTATGCCTTGTAAGATTGTTGGTTTCTTTTTCATGTTACATATATAATTAAATATATATGGTTGTTTATGTCCTAAAGTTATTTCAGTTTGTGTTTTTATTTTATTTTATTTTTTTCTGTGTGTTTGAGTTGGTAAATGCTAGGTATGGTCATGGGCTTGGGGTCCGCCCAGTCCGAACGGTCCGACTTTATTATTTTAGAGTTTGGGCTTAGGATTTGAGCCCATGGGCCGGGCTTGGGCCTGGGCCTAGGTATTAGGGCACGATCAAAATTAAGGCCGGGCTTGGGCAAGATCCAAAAACTTTAGGGCCGGTCCGACCCGGCCTGAAGGATGTTTAAAAATATATATTTATATATATATATACACACATACATTACAATACAACCCTAATATTTGGAATATTGATTTCTTTTAGAAATTGTAATTTTAAGCCCCGTTTGGTTAGTGTTCCCAACCAAACCCAACCTAACCCAACCCAAAAATTGTGGGTTTGATTTTTGAGAACGCGTTTGGCAAACACAAAACTCAACTCAACCCAACCCAAAAAATAAGAATTGATTCTCAAAATCCTAAAGAAACCAGAAACAAAAAAAAGTTGTTTCTTTTTGTGCCCAAAAAACTCAACCCAAAGTTCTCAACTTCCGACTTCATCTGCCGGCCAACCACCACCACCCGCCGTCGGCCACTGGCCGCCGACCATCGCCGGCCGCCGCCGCCGTCTGGCGATCGACCGCCGTCTTCGACCACCTCCGGCGACCTTCCGCTGCCGCGCTACCTCCGCCGCCGGCGGCGGCCGTCCGGCCACCTCGCCGCCGCCGCCGGTCGTCTGGCCACCGCCGCTGCCATCCGGCCGCCACCAAACAAAAAAAAAAATTCAAAAAAAAAAAAAATTAGTTTTAGAATAAAATCGTTACCAAACACATTCTGTTCTCAGTATAAAACAAAAATTATCGTTACCAAACGTAATTCTGTTCCCAAAATTCTCAACTCAATCCAATTCAACTCAACCCAACCCATTCCAGTTGGGTTCAGAAAAGTGGGAATACTAACCAAACGCCACCTTAATATTTCTTCTTAATTTGGTTTGTTTCGAATATTAGTTTGTTTTTAGAAATTATAATTTTAATATTTCTTATTGGTTTGGTGTTGAATTTTTTGTATTTATTTTTTAAATTTAAAAAAAAAAAAATAGGTCTGGGGGCCTGTGGGTCGGGCTTTGGGCTTAGATTTTTCTTATAGGGCCGAACTTGGGCATAGAATTAAGGCCCGATCACCGGACTGGGCTAGGCTAGGGCCCAACGTTCTTTTGTAATACACTAGTCTAAGCCCGGCCCGAATTCGGCCTGGTTCGGCCAACGACCATCCCTAGTAAATGCTAAAAGGAACTAAAGGGGACTCAATATTGAATTAAATTAAAACTTGACTAAATTTGTCACTTCTCACTAAATAATTTTTAACTATTAAAATGTATACATTTGCCAAAATCTTGACAAAATTTCGATAAAAGAAAAAAAAAAAAAAATGTATATATATATAGAGAGAGAGAGAAGGAGGTGATCGGGCCTAGTCAAAGGAAGCAAAAATTGGAAAATTTAAAGAGTAAAACAATGAAATTTAAAATATTAATTAGAGTGCAAAATCTAATAACCTATATACTTAGTTTACGTAGTTTGTATGGTACAAAGTCTAATCTTATCATATTTTTGTGGATTTGAGGTGGAACCAAAACCCCTACTTGTACCCAAAAACTAAAATAAAAACAACACCAATGATGAGTACTTTCCTTGATATCATTTGCACTATTCAAAAGTCATCATGTGTCAGAGAGGCACATATCACCAACCATTTTGTATCGGTCAGTGCTTATCGACTATATTACAAGGGACCATCTGGGAATCCCTATGCACTAGTCAAATTCTCTGGTGACCAACTATGGTCTTCGAGCCGGGCACTTTCCTTGACCCCCCGCATATGCCACCCTGCCATGGTCCGATTAGCGAGTAGTGAGGATCATGCAGATTATCCATGCTACCGAAAGGATCTCTACATTCTGGTGGGTTGGGCCTTATCCCCCAATCTCTCTAGTAGGCCATGGGCTTTTCATTTGATGGGCAAAAAATTAAGGTCCAAATACTTAATCATGTCACGCGTCACCTAATTCGTCACGCACTGAATTACAGTAATAATATGAGCTCAAGACCTTAATTTTCCGTAGCTAATCTAATTTCTCTCCTACAAATAGCAGGACAATAATGCACCAGGTAATGAATAAGTTTCTTATTTAAAACTTGAACTCCTATTTTCAGTCGAATTCTTACTCTCATGCTGGAGGAACTTTGTTGGGTACGCCCTTATGGTTCTTTGTGCAGGTCTTTACTCAGATTCTAGATACTTTAATTGATGATCATTCACAGGATAGGACAACCAGTACACTAAGATCGGTTCAACATGAGCAACCAGTACACTAGGATCAGTTCAACAAGGAGGTGAATGGATGTGACAGGTTATTATTGGCACGGTTATAACAACTTTTATGTATGGGTTGTACCATCTAAAGTTCTCCTACGACCTATGTACCAACCTATCGCCAACTTGGATTAGGCTATAGATAGAGGAACAAGATTCCACCTTGTCGATATCCAAGCTGCGACAAGAAGAGAATGCGGGAGAGGAGCAAAAAAAGAAAGAGAATGGTAAGCATAAGTGATCGAGCAAGGCTTAGGGATCAAAGACGTACTGGGTGGAAGGACGTCTCGGCCCTTTGCCTAGTGAACGATGACCACTCACTCTCCCCAGCCACTAGGTTCATAACTTCTGTAGACACCACATTTTATCCCGGTCATTTCTACATTTCATAAAAGTATCGGGTCTAAAGTAGAAATTCAGACAAACTTTCAACCAGGTTTAAAGAGACCAATTTTTACACAGTGGATTCTCATGTTTAATTTTTGCATAACATTTTATTTAAGAAAAATAAAATAAAATAAAAAAATCTACAATTTGATTGAATTCGGCAAGAAATAAAATTTTGACCTAAAATTGAAATTTTTAAAAGTTAATTAAGGAACAAATTGATTAAATTTAAAACATATATTCATAAAATATCACTTTTGGTATAATTAATTTTGGATTCCACCTTTAATTTCTAGAAATTTTGCTAATTCCAACTACTTTTCGTTATAGTGCAAAAACTGTATTTTTTCGCCTATTTCGTCAAATTGACGACAAATTGCACTTTAATTATCAAAACTGAATGGTCCAATCATAAATTGGATGGCTTAATTTCATGTTAGCATTTCAATTTCACAAATAAACCCCAAAAAAAATCATATTTTTTGCTAAAAAGTACTCAAAGCACTATTTTCACCTCATGTACACCTCCCAGGAATAAGGCGAAGCTAGAATTCCAAATTGGAGTGCCAATAGCCATCTTCGAACTCTCCCAAGTCGTTGCCTTGAATTCTAAGACTCAATCAATTTAAAAATTAAAATCAACCACTCAATTCCCAAAATCAGGGGACTAAATTACACATTTACACGAAATAGGGGGTAGCTGTCTATCAAAGGTCAACGACCGTCACCTCTGGAAGGTCTACGCACTCACCAGAGCAAGCACATTGGTAAGGGCGCATAATCTCCTGCCTATAAATAGGAGGCCCCTCCCCACCATTTCAAGTGCTCATTCATGTGTGATTGCTCATTTTCACATACACTTGCTTGCCTGCTCTAAAAATAATTGCAAGAATACTTTCTCCCTCTAAAAAACTTCTCTAAAAAAAATTAGATTATTTAGTTTAAAAGACTTAAAAAATATCTACCAAAAAAAAAAAAAAAAAAAAAGATAAAAAACAAAGACAAAAGAAAGAAAAAGAAAGAGGTAAAAGAACTTCATCCGTTAGCAAGGTAAGTTCTTTAAACCCCCTCAAAATATTTTTTGTTGAACCTAATATTTTGATGAACAATTAAACATTGATATTTTATGCAATTAATGTTTTTATTGAGTGTTTTCAGATTAAAAATTCTATAGGTTGAAATGAGAAAAACAATGCGCCAAAAAGATTAATCATTGAATAATTCATGGAGTGATTATTAAAGAATCAAATGAGTTCAAAACTGGTGCAAGATGAATATATTGAATATATTCAAAGCATTGAAGACATTGAAGGCATTTATGTGAAAATAACTCATTACTCTTATGCTCTTAATGCAACCCGAATTAGAATCACATACGGCACTTTAAAATGAATTAATCTTATGTGTGTTTTGATCAGAAGCGATAAATTTAAGATCCTAAATGGTTTTTATAAAGTATTAAATTGATAAAATGATTTTGGTTAAGGACCTAATTGAAAAAATAATTTTAATGGTTAAAATGGTGATTTTTCTGGTTAATTCGATTAACCGACGAAAGGGGTCAGTCGACTAACCAAAACAATGTGTATAGCAAGTGAAATGGGTGACCTACTTGTCCATTTGATCAACCTACAAGTTTGGTACGTCGACTAATGAATCTAGTAGCTGAAATTGGAAGAAAAGTGAAGTATCTAGACTAATCGATCAACCGATTAGGGAGGTTGGTCAACCGAATGGGTGCAAACCAATGGCCATTTTTCGACTGTTGAAAAAGGGCGGTCAATCGGCAGTGATGGGCAGTCAACCAACGTGCCTAATCAAGTGTTTGATTGGTTTGTTTTTTGGCCTAGATATTTTAGTTTTGATAATTCTAAGAGAGGTTTGTGAGGGAATTCAAAGTATTTTTGAAATATATCTCATATTAAAAGATTCTTAATTAATTGGCCCATTTAATTAATTATTATTTTAATTAAAGTTATTAAATACTTAATATTTTTATGGATTTTGATTTGAAAAAGTTTTAAGCACCAAAATGAGTTTTTCTAAGAGTATATTGAAATCAAATATATCTATTTTGAAAGTATTTTATATATGTGGTCTTAAAGTGTCATTTAAGGTCTTATGTTTTGAAAAGTAGCCATTATAAGATATTTTTGAAATTCCTATAATTAAACCTATGAATTTTGAGTTTAGATATTTCTATTTTAGTAGAGAATATTTGAGGTCAAAGATATGAGAGAGATTTATGAGATTTTATTTGACTTTGCAATTTAGTGCATATACTTAAATAAAAAAAATTCTGTACTTTCATTGACTAAGATCAAATTATTTTTGAGACAGAGCTTTAAAAGTTATATTGTTGTCAAATATAATCGTTATAAATATATATGATATATGGGTTCAATATGTATCATTTAAAGTCATAACTTTTGAAAACTAGCCGTTGTGGGTCTAATTAGGAGTCTATAAATATAGACTTGTAGGATTACGAAATAGAAATCAAGAACAAAATTTTTTAATCAACCTTTGCTATTAAAATGAGAATATTTTATGCTGAGAAAATTATAAGCGTTATATATTGAAAGAGTTCTTGATCGAGGTGCCAATATTTTGCTGAGAAATTTTCTAAGAGAAGTTATTCTGAAAGGATTTATTGATTGGAAGGTGTAAAAGTTTTCATCACTGGTTTTGTGCTAAACTGCCCTATCTTAATTGTTTTAGAGAAATCTTGGTGATATCTTTCCAAGTTAATTATGTGCTTATCTATTTATGACATAATTGATTACTTGGAATATTTATTTGTGAAAAATCATTTTCAAATCTAATTTTGTGAAAATCTTTTTAAAATGATTTTTATTTGAAAAAATCCAATTTTTGATATTTGTGCTTTAATTTGTTGAAAATCAGATTTGTACGTCACATTAAATTTATCATGTAGTATTCGGGACATTAATTGAGTATAACTATTTTGAGGTGGTAGAAGCTTCTATGAGAAGAAACATAATTTTTTGTATTTGTGAGGATGAGTGGATTAGGCATAGTGGGAACGTGGCTAATCAGGGTAGTTAGATTTCGATCTTTAGTTTGAGAAAAAGATTAAGATTTGATATTTGGTTTGCAAAAAAGATTAGGTTATTCTTTTTTATTTGAAAAGATTATATTGTGATTTTTCCTATAATAGAATTAGAGATAGAAAAGGTTCTTCCTAAGTCTGCGAAAAGAATAAGTGTAATAGAGTGAGAGAGTGATAGGTCGATTAGCAAAATAAATAAAAGGATAGTTAGGGTTTGATTCTGAGCATGGGAAAAGAATTAGGTTAGTCTTCAGACTGTGAAAAATATTATAAGGGTTGGTGGTAGTGCATAAATACGTCGCTACTTTTACTCGCAAGTATACGAGGTCAAGTTTTAGTATAGATCAGGAGAGTTAAGGTTATTATGTCCACAAAGATTGGTTGTGACTATTATCGAGTACTGTAATTGTCATGACCTAACTTTATCTAGGTTAAAACAAATGTAATTTTATTAATAAATACTACTACTAAGTTAATTAAACTAATTAAATTAACTATACTAATACTAATATGAGACGGTTAAGGGAAGATATTGCCTAGGGATTAACTTTGTTTACAAAAATGTGTTTGGTCTCGTTTTAGTTTACGTTAATGGCGTTCAGGTATCCAACAATCTCAGTTCGTAAACACACTCGCCACCTCTCCCGAGTGTAAGACAAGTGAATACATGACTTCGCCTTAACGAAGAAGTCTCCTTCAACATCTTAACGACGCTAGGTCACGTGAGTCTTGCCCCAACGTCATTGATTGCATACTTTCTAATGCCCTCTCGGGTTGTTAAATTGTCGTGTTGTGTTTACCCTAGTCCGAATTCGGGGTTACCTCTTCCAAGTGTCAAACCACGTATTCTCTAATTATCTAAACAAACATAATAACATGATAACACGGGAACCACAATTGAAATTATTATAAAACACACATTAACAAAACACAAACTCAAACAAAACTATATTTTCATAAATATATTAATTCCTAGACAAAAACCCATAGCGGGTTATACTATTAAAAATGAGCTAAACATACTCAAACAACAATCATAAGTTAAGAAATAAAGAAAAGAATGAGAGAAACTTAGCCTAGTTCGAAGATTTGTCGCTAAAAATGTTTCGAGATCGCTCCTCCTTCTTTGCAACGTGATCTTCTCCTTAGGATTTGAATGAGCACTCCCAAAACCTCTCTCTAAAATATACTAAGCCTAATGGGGCTCTAATGGCCGGAGGAAAGGAGAGGAAGGGGTATAAATAGGGAAAATATCCTAAAAATATCTAAAATTTGTGCTAAGGTGGCCACCATGGCGGTGGGATTCACCGCCGCTGCGGTGGGTAAGTCGGTTCATTTAATCGACTAGGCAGTGGAGTTGGCGGTGGAGTCAAGGACTTCTCTGCATTTTCACTGCCTAGGCGGTGGTTTGTCGGCTGAGACGGTGGCCTTCTCTGTTTCTTCCAGTAGTTTAACTGCTACGATGGTGGATTTGCAGTAAGTTAAGGCCTTCTCTGTACTTTGATTGCCGCGGCGGTGGCTATAGGTTCTGAATTTCAGCTTCTTTGCCATTTTTCCACCGTTCTTCCATCGTCTTTGATCCGATGTGATCGTTTTTGATTTGTTTTCATCCCATTTCACATCAAACACCTAATTTATACAAAAACACATAAAAACATATTAAAACGTACTAAACATACTCGAAAACTAACAATGTTCGGATTGGAAATAGATAGATAATTTACACCGATCAAATACCCCCAAACTCAGAATTTTGCCAGTCCCCGAGCAAAACACTCACGCAATAAAATAAAATATAACAACTAAAAACTAAAAATGAAAAACACGAAAAACAAATATGTGCAAGTTTTGAGTATCATCTACTTGCCAATTGAAATTTCCCTCATTGGCCCCCAATCCTATTGAGGTCAAGCATAAAAACACACCATGTAGTGTTCTAGAATTTCAATATTTATAATAGTAAGTGCCATTATAGATCCTGCTAAAGTGTATGTGTGTTTAAAACTCAAATATATAACTATCCGCTAATTGGATTGGATTATCCACCATATAAGCATATGACAGAAAAAACCTGAAGGTATAGGGAATCCATAGGCTTGACCCGGGATCTATTCTCCACTAATGTAGGCTCGGAAGTTCAAAAAGATCAATAGGTTTTGGTTCGGTTTAGGACAAATGGCCAAGGGTAAATTTGAAAGAGAAAACAGGTTAACGTTGTTAACTTGACGTTACTGAAGGCACATTGCTTGGTAGTCTCACACTCGAAACCCCATAGATAACATACCCCTAAACTCATTTGATTTGTATAATTTAAGGGGTGTGTGAAATATGAACAAAAAACGACAAGTGAGTACTCGAATACCGAACCAATTAATAACTTGCCCAAAACGCAATTGCTCACATCAAATAGCATAATGAATGCTAACTTGATTCACTCTCTTTGTGCCTTTGGTTTAGCGATATAGGTTTCAAAAAAGTTCAATCGGCTATGGTATTAGTTAAGTCTTCATAATTGAAACGGCTATTAGGCTTCGATAGGGTAACAAGGGATAAACATTTTACAAGGTAGGCTTCAAAGGCTCAAGCGATAAAAACTAATGCCTAAATCATATCTCCTGAACAACCTCGCTTAGGATTTCGCCTCGAATTTTCCCCAGATCAAGTTCTAGAAACCCTAATGTCATGAATTTAGGTGACAGATAATTATTTTCAAATCAATTAGACAGTTATATAATGAGTTTACGTGCTCGTGCAAATAGGATCTATAATAATTATTACTAAAACATAACGTTGAGCACACAAAACGTACATGCATGAGCTTTACGCTCGACCTCAATAAACAACCAGGGGACAGACTTATCATCGGGTAATGGCCCAGATGACGTTAAAACTCAGCACAAAACAATAACTACCCTAAACAAACATGCACACGATAAAAACAGTAAAACATAAACTATAACTAAAACATATACTAAATATACTACACATCACCACCAACTTAAACAGGAAATGCCCATAATAACCTAGTCAGCGATCCCAATGACATGATAAAGCATTATAATGAAGACTAGGGTTTAGAACACATACTTGGGAGTCCGACTCAAATCGGCGGAGATAGATCTAACTTATTTTTCCCTTGGGTTGCCTCCCAAGAAGCGCTTGGTTTATGATCGTTAGCTTGACACGCCGAAGTGCTCATCAAAGAGAGGCTTCCGCCCGTAGTACGTCTCGTACAACACCATGTACGGGTCTTGATTGTCAACGCCCTCAAGATTGGCGGGATTTGGCATTGTATGGTTTGGACTTTCAACAGGACTTTCCACCGACTCATGGACTTGATGGGCATGAAAGAGCATTGCTAATGGTGGCGAATGACATGTTAGCTACATCGGATCCTCGTAAATGTGATCGTCTAGAATCGATGGTGGCATCACAATTTGGATCTCCAATGGCGATGAATCACAATTGTCGATCCATGATTGGGTTCCCGTCTCATCTAGATAAACATAGTTGAACTCTCCCAAGCTCCTTTCGCTCGTTTTCGATTCTTCACGGTGGCTTTCACATGATATGGCTAGTGTATCTCCTAGTGCCACCGTGTCTGACTCGGCTTCAATCAAGCAGATTAGCTGATCGATTTATGTCTGCAAAGACGTGACGGTCACATCGATTTCAGTGCAAATTGTTTCAATGTTGTCGAGATGATCTTCCTGCTCATTTAGCCAATCATTCGTCACCCTCAAGCATCTCTAAGTTTCCCCCATAACTGTAGCGAGAATAGTCTTCTAACATGATCTTCTCCTTAGGATTTGAATGAGCACTCCCAAAACCTTTCTCTAAAATATACTAAGCTTAATGGGGCTCTAATGGCCGGAGGAGAGAAGAGGAAGGGGTATAAATAGGGAAAATATCCTAAAAATATCTAAAATCTGTGCAGAGGTGATCGCCGCAGCGGTGGGATTCATCGCCTCGGCAGTGGGTAAGTCGGTTCATTGATCGCCTAGGCGGTAGAGTCGGCGGTGGGTTCAGGGACTTCTCTGCATTTTCACCGCCTTGGCGGTGGTTTTGTCGGCTGAGGCGGTGGCCTTCCCTGCTTCTTCCAGTAGTTTCACTACCGCAGTAGTGGATTTGCAGTAAGTTAAGGCCTTTTCTATACTTTGACCGCCACGGCGGTGGTTTGGTCACTGCAGTGGTGGCTGCAGGTTCTGAATTTCAGCTTCTTTGCCCTTTTTGTACTATTCTTCCACTGTCTTTGATCCAATGTGATCGTTTTTTATCTGTTTTCATCCCGTTTCATCTCAAATACCTGATTTATACAAAAACACATAAAAACATATTAAAACGTACTAAACATACTTGAAAACTAACAATGTTCGGATTGAAAATAGATAGGTAATTTACACCTATCAGTTGGGTTACTGTGAAAAGAATTAGGGTTTAGTGGATTGCGAATATTCATGGAGCTTGAGGTACTAGATGTAGGTAAGAGTATCTTACCTAACCAAGATATATTATTGTATGCTGCATTGTTTTATTTTATGTTATTTGGGTGTGCACTTTGTTAAACACATTTCCACTGCTGGTAGCAAAATATTACGTCACTACTTTTACCGCAAGTGTACAGGTCAAGTTTTTATAGAAGAGTGAATGAGAAGGGTTGTCGTATCCACAGGGATTAGATTAAATTGTCGCTAAGTACCATAATTGTCATAATCGAACTTTATTTAGGCGATTAAATTTAGGTTTTTGTTTTTTAGTATATACTAAACTAAATTAACAATTAATTAAACTATAATACTAAGTATATTATATATGAGATTAGATTATTTAGGGATTAACTTCATTTACTTATACGTGTTTGATCCGATCTAGTTTACATTAACGGTATTCAACATATCCGACAATCTAGGTATCGTAAACTCACTCATTACCTCTCCCGAGTATAAAGTGAATGAATATGCGACTTCGCGTAAACGCCGATGTCCCCATCTAGCATCTAAACGACACTGATCATATGAGTCTCCCAAGTCATTAGATCGTCGCGTTGTGTTTAAACTCTAGTCCGAATCCGGGGTTACCTCTCCCAAGTGTCAAATCCTGTATTCTCAATTCAACCACAATATCATAACAAGCATACTATGGAGGTAAAAGAATGATAAACACAATCGAATACGGATAAACAACCGTTAACGAAACACTATTTACTTAAACAACGTTTTCATAAACTATATCAATCCCTAGACAATAGATATTTAACTACTCATAATCTTAACCGAATATTCGTTAAAATAAGAGATTAACATCACCATTCAATCAAAACTTAAGAACAAAGAGAAAAACAAAGAACGAAAAGCAAATCTGTGAAGTAAAGTGTTCCACTTTTGCAAAAATCACTCCGAAATCGTTTCCTCTTCCTCAATTGATAATCTCCTCTTACTGGTTCTTGATCTTGAGCTCTCAAATATCCCAAAATTGTCCCAAAAAATGTGTATAATGTGTTGGAGGAGAAGGGATATCAAGAGGGATAAAAATATATCAACAAAATATCCCAAAATATCATTACCAGGTGGTATTGGACCGCTGCAGTAGTGGAGAAGTTAATAGGCCACTAACCATTGACCTCTGCAGCGGTGGGAAGCACTGCTGCAGTTGTGGAGACCATTGCTGTAGCGGTGAGGCTACATTTTCTGAACTTGACATTTTTCATCTTTTCAACCGTTTCTCTACTGACGTCCTACCGATTTACTCGATTTGGGTTCGTTTTCACCCCAAACACCTGATTTACATAAAAATAAGTAAAAACGAATTAAAACATATTAAAACATAATAAGAACACTCGAAAACTATCAAAATCAGCTTGGAAATAGATAGATAAAATCAACCTATCAGCTGCTAATTAAGATAATAATAAATTTAGGAAAATTTTTTGTTTGAATATTTAATTGATTAAATTTTGTAACTACCCAATTCACCCCCTTTTGGGTAACTCTTTGGACCAACATTTTTCATTTTTCTTTACCTATCTAAAGGAGAACAAATAAAACTGGTTTTAACTTAAAAAATCCTGTTCCCAAGTGAACATTATAAACAAGTTTATTTTTTCGCATTTTATTTACTATCATTTACTTTACTGTCATTTACTTTCCATTCTGCGTCTTTTCGCGATTTTATTTTTCCTGCATTTACTTTATTGTTCTGCACCTTTCTGCGCTTTCAATGTTTTGCATTTTTTCTTCCTTTACACACATACACACACACATATATATAATCAATGCCGAGTTCTCCCTAGCTAAAGGTTGAATAAGGGAGGACCCCATATTCCCCATTTCAAACTTTGCAATTTTGTGAAACTGTGAATGTCAGGATAAGGGCGGTCCTCTCTAGAAATATTTCACCTTCTTAGCCATGGTTGGGACTAGCAATATATACACACATCTATATTTATCTATAATGTATTCCATGACATAAAAAAATATATTAAAAAAAATAAAAAATTAAAACTCTTGCCTAAACTAACACACTACAAAGGAGAGTTCTCCGTACCTCATTTATAGGTATTCTAATTATGTGAGATGATAAGAAAAACTAAGTTTTATTTATTTATTTATTTATTTTTTTATTTTCCAAAACAAAAGAAACTTTTTTTATTTTTTTTAAATGTTATTTTTTTCTACTAAAAAGTCCTTTCCATATAAGAGAAAAATTCTTGTTTTTTTAAAGAAATCTTTTCATTCATTTAAGAAAACCGAAAAAGATGTTTTCTAAAAAAGTTTTAACAAAATTTTAATATTCTTATCTTTTTTTTTTTTTTTTTTCTTTTTAAACCCAAAAATGTATTTTTGAAAAAATATTTTTCTTCATACAAATAAAACCAAAATGAGTTCTTCAAATGTTGGAAATGTTTTTTCTACTTTAAAAAAAAAAATATATGAAAAATATTTCTTCATAATTTTTTTTAATCCTAAAAAAGTTTTTTTTTTTTAATAAGAAAACCAAAGCTTTTACTTAAATAAAACTTCTCTAAAAAAATAAACATGTCACTTTAAAATGTGTTTTCTTCATAACGTAACCAAAACTCTTTATTTTTTTTTACTTAAAAAAATATTTTTCCTTCATAAGAAAAGTCTAAACATATATATATATATATATATATATATATATATATATATATATATATATATATATATATATATATATATATATATATATTTAAGTTTTCTTCATAAGAAGCCAAAGCTTTTGTTCCCTTAAAATATTTTTTTCATAAGCTAAAACCATAAATGTTTAATTTTTTTTTTAATAATCATTTTTCCACTCAAAAATCATTTTCTTCATTAAGTAAAACCAACAAAAATGTTTCCTTTGTCTTTAAATTGTTTCTCTTAGCAAATGAAACATCCTTCTTAAATAATTTTTTTCTTTTAAAGAGAAAAGGCTTTTCATATTGTTTTTTGTATACGTCAGTTTTGCCATCATAATTCAAACTAAATTAAACCCTTGGGGACTAATTTTGTTGATTCATCCATAATCGATAAATAATTTTGAAGCGGGTGTTGGGATTTAGTCTCTATAGATCTAAATATATAACACCTTAATCAACATGTCAAATCACTAAGAGTTCTAATGTACATGAAAATTATGTACCTGTATCCATTATTATCAATTGATTTTTGATGCGGAATCCTGTGATAATTGATCACGAGAAAAGCACGGATCGAGCGGGTACGTGGTCTTCCTCAACCAAATCTCCGGAGTTCCTCAATGGGATTTGCGATTTACTTCCAGATGGGGAGAAGTGAGCTGTCAAGATGATTTGATATATTGGAGACCATAACCCTAGTATTATCTATTTATATGGTGTAATTAGGGTTCCCATAATCCCCTAATCATCCCAACAGTTTTCGGTATCTACTCATTTAACCCACATTCTTTTGAGTAGTGTACGGACTTACCCAAATTAATTAGATCACTTAATTTTAGCCCATCAAAATTAAATAGCAAATATAATTGTGTTAATAATATATTGCCCAAAATTAGATTAGGAAATAAAATTTTCCAACAATCTCCCACTTGGGCTATATATTATTCTTGAAACAATTATATCACAAAATTTCTTAGGAGCGCATCCGTATGCTATTTATCCTTAGACTTCTCCTTAAACAATCTGATACATCTCATATACTACTGGTGGCTGCTAAATAAGCGCTGTCACTTTCACCGCAAGTGTACGGATCAAGTTTTAGTATAGTGGACCTCTCGGTCGGGTATCGTATCCACAGGGATTGGTATTGTTACAATCGAGTATCATGATTGTCATAATCTGACTTTATCTAGGTGACAAAAATAGAATATAATTAATTAATACTAATACTAATATATCCTAATTTAATCTATACTAATACTAATATTAATATGAGATAGTTTTGAGAGAATAGGTTGTCTAGGGATTAGTTTCGTTTACGAATACGTGTTTAGTCTTGTTTTAGTTTATGTTAATGGCGTTCGACTTATATAACAATCTCAGTTCGTAAACTCTTTTTCCATCTCTCCCGAGTGTAAGACGGGGGAATACGCGACTTCGTGTCAACGAAGAAATCCCCCTCAACGTCTTAGCGACCCTAGGCCATGTGAGTCTCGCCCCAACGTTATTGATTCGACACAATCCAACTCCCTCTTAGGTTATTAGATCGTCGCGTTGTGTTTACCCTATCGACAATCTCAGTTCCAAAACTTTTTCGTCATGTCTTCCGAGTGTAAGATGAGGGAATACGTGACTTCGTATCAACGCCGAAGTCCCCCTCAACGTCTTAACGACTCTAGGTCACGTGAGTCTCGTCCCAACGTCATAGATTGTACACAATCCAACTCTCTCCCGGGTTATTGGATTGTGGTGTTCGTTTATTCTAGTCCGAATTCGGGATTTGTCAAACCACGTATTCTCACAACAATCATTCTCATAACATGATAAACAAACAATATGGCACACATAATCAACATAAACAATACGGCACACACAATCATCATAACAAAGAACAATCGCAAACAAAACACAAACTCAACTAAACAACGTTTTCATAAATTATATTAATAATCCCTCTACATCCTATGTTTAGCCAATGGCCATAATCACGTATACAATGTAAAATTGCATAAACATGGTCAACAACTACCAAAATGAAGAAAACAAAGAGAAGAAATGAGTGACTTAGCCTATATCTGAAGAATTGGCACTAGAATCGTCGAACGATCGCTTCCCTCTTCATTTTCCACCTCGGGTTGAGAGCTCTCCCTCAAAAATCCCTAATTTTACTCCTAAAATATGTCCTAAGGCCTTAGGGGCTGAAGAAGTCTGAAGAGAAGAGGAGAGAAAGGTTTAAATAGTCTAAAATATATCTAAAAAATATCTATTTTGCGAAGAGGTTTCCGCCTAGGCGAAGTTAGGTTGGTTTGGCTGTTTGCCTAGGCGAAGAAGTAGGTGGAGGACTTGAAAATCTTTCTGTCGGATTTTCGCCTAGGCGAAAGAATTTTCGCCTAAGCGGAGGGCTGTCAGTAGCTTTTCTTTGTTTCCTCTGCTGGATTTCTGCCTAGGCGGTAGTCCAACAGTAACATTTATTCTTTTCTCAGCATCTTCACCACCTAGGCGAGGGTCTGGATGCCTAGGCGGTGGGCTTCCTTCATATATTAGCCTTTGAGCTTGTTTATCCACCGTAACTTCATCCGCTTTTAGTTCGAATTGATTGTTTATACTCTAATTTCATACCTTTTCACCCCACACACCTGTTTTAATACAAAAAGAATAAAACCATAATAAAACATATAAAAATAACTATAAACGTACTCGAAAACTAACAAATTCGGTTTGGAAATATAGGGGTAATTTACACCTGTCAAATACCCCCAAACTCAGAATTTTGCTAGTTCTCGAGCAAAACACCCACACAATACAAGAAAATATAAAAACTAATTATGAAATTAAAAACTAAAAACTAAAAACACTAAAAACAAAAATGTGTGTGTTTTGATTATAGTCTACCGGCCGAAAGATTTTTCCCTCATCGGCCCCCAATCCTATCAAGTTCAAGCATAAATCACACCATGTGGTGTTTTAGAATTTCAACATTCAAAAATAGTAAGCACCATTCTAGATCCTATTTAAGTGTGTGTGATTAAACTCAAATATATTACTATCCATTGATTAGATGGGATTATCCCTAAATAACGATCATGACATAAAACCTTTACGGTATAGGGAATCCATACGCCTAACCTAGGTTCTATTCTCCACTAATGTAGGCTCGGAGGTTCATGAAGATCAGTAGGACTTGGTTCAGTTTTGGAATAATGGCGACGGGTACTTTGGAATTGGAAAACGGGTTAACGTCGTTAACTTAACGTTACCCGAGACACATCGCTTGGCACTCTCACACTCGAAACCCCATAGTTTATTTAGAAATGACCCTGAACAAACGTTTAAGAACTTCGTACTCACTTGTCATGTCAAAAAGAAACGTTTTTTTTTTTTTTTTTTTAACAACGCAACACACCCCCAAACTCATTTGATTTGTAATATTTAAGGGGTGTGTGAAAAACGATAAGTGAGTACTCGAATACTGAACTAATATAAAGTTCGCCCTAAACCCAACCGCTCACTTCAAGTAGCATTTGTAACTGCTAACTTGATTCTCTCAAATTTCTGCCTTTGATTCAACGATATAGGTTTAGAAAGAAGTTGAATCGGTTATGGTATTAGTTAAGTGTTCAAAATTAAAACAGTTATTTGGCTTTGACAGGGTAACGAGGGATAATGATAAATCATGGTAGGCTTCAAAAAGGCTTAAGCGATCAAATGACTGCCTAAATCATATCTCCTAAACAACCTCGCCTAGGATTTCGCCTCAAATTTCTCGCAAATCAAGTTCTAGAATCCCTATTGTCATGAAATTGATTGACAGATAATCGGTTTCAATTCAATTAGATAGTGTTATATTGAGTTTATGTGCTCGTGTATTTAGGATATACAATAACTTTTACTAAGACAATACGTTAAGCACACAGAACACACATGAATGAGCGTTACGCTCGACCACAAAACAATCAGAGTACAGAGTCATTATCGAGTAAAGGCCTAGATGACATCAAAACTCAACACAAAACAACAACTAAACTAAACAAACTAATCCTAAACAAGCATGCAAACGATAAAAACAGTAAAATTTAACTAAAAACATAGACACATATTTAAAACATACTACACATCACCACCAACTCAATACAGGTGATGTCCAAAATGAGCCGTCGGTGATCCTAATGACAGTATATAGCATGATATTGAAGACAGGGGTTTAGAACACATACCTGGGAGGCGAGAGGATCTCGCCTCCGACTCAAATCGACGGAGATGTTTCTAACTTATTTGTGACCCTGGGTTGCCTCCCAAGAAGCGCTTGATTTAATGTCCTCGGCTCGACACATGCCCTCAAGACTGGCGAGATTTTGCAATGGAAGGAACACAAGAGTACCTGTCGATCTAACATCTTCAAGTATCCTGTAGAAAAACAAAAACAAAACTACAAACGAAAATTACATACAAAAATACCTAAATTAAAATTAAGTTATTTACTCACAATATCAATAACAATCAACAAGACAATCCCCGATAACGATGCTAAAAACTTGTACGCCAAAGGATTCTACTTTCCTTCGCGTATATGACAACTCGCAAGTGTACGAGGTCAAAGTTTTAGTATGGTGTGATCGTTAAGATTGGGTTATCGTATCCACAGGGATTAGTGTCGTTACTATTGAATACCACGTTTGTCGTGACCTAATTTTATCTAGGCAGAAAACAAATGTATTTAATTAATTAAACCAATACTAATATATCCTAAATTAACTAAACTAATATGCTAATATGTTTTAGGGTGAAGAATTTCCTAGGGATTAACGTGTTTACAAATACATGTTCGATCTCGATTTACTCACGTTTAAGGTGTTCGACCTATTTGACAATCTCAGTACGTAAACTGCATTGCCATCTCTCCAGAGTGTAAGACGGGGGAATACATGATTTCGAGTCAACGAAGAAGTCCCCCTCAATATATTAATGACCCTTGGTTATGTGAGTCTCTCCTAGCGTCATTGATTGCACACAATCCAACTCCTTTCTGGGTTATTGGATCGTCGCATTGTATTTACTCTATCGACAATCTCTGTTCTAAAACTCCCCCGCCACCTCTCTTGAGTATAAGACGAGCGATATAACGCAACTTTGAGTCAATGAAGAAGTCCCCCTCAATGTATTAATGACCCTAGGTAGCGTGAGTCTTGCCCCAACGTCGTCGATTGTCCACGATCCAACTTCCTTCCGGGTTATTGAATCATGGCGTTGTTTACCTTAATCTGAATTCGTGGTTTATGAAAACCCCCTATTCTCTATTTATCTAACTAAGCATGATAAATAAACAATACGATAAACACAATCAAACTATGAAGAACAATCACAAACGAAACACCAAAATCATCCAAACAAACATATTTATAAATATACCGTTAATCCCTACTACAATCCATGTTTAGCTATGGACATAGCCGCATTTACAATGAAATAATGAGATAAACATGATCACATGATCCTAATATAAATAAATAAGGAAAAACAATCGAAGAACTTAGCCTCGTCCGAAGATAAACCGCGAAGAACGCTCAACGATCGATTCGCCGTCTTATCCACTTCGGGATGTGAGCTCCACCTCTAAAAATCCTAAATATACCCTTAGATATATTCTAAGGGGATCAAAATACAAAGAGATACCAGAGAAGGGGGAGGAGAGGGGATATTTATAGCCAAAATATCCTAAAAAATATCTAAAAATATCTTCAGACTGTGCAGGGGGTTTTCGCCTAGGCGATGGAATTTTCGCCTAGGCAGAGTTAGGTCGGTTTGGCTAATCACCTAGGTGGTGAAGTAGGTGATAGATTTGGAAGAACATTCTTTTGGATTTCTGCCTAGGCAGTGGGCTGTCAATAGCCCATCTTCGTTCTCTGCTGGATTTCTGCCTAGGCGGAAGATTTCTCTGCCTAGGCAGTGGTCCATCAGTAATATTTTCTCTTTTCTCATCTTTTTCACCACCTAGGCGGTGGTCTGGATGCCTAGGAAGTGGGCCTGTTTAAAAAATTTGCCTCTGTGCATGTTTTTTCTACCGTTCTTCGATCGCTTTTGGTTCGATCTCATCGTTTTCGCTCCAGTTTCTTATCTTTTTGCCCCACACACCTGATTTATACAAAAAGTAATAAAACTAATTAAAACATAATAAAATACTATATAAACGCACGAAAACTACTTAATTCAGTTTAGAAATACGTAGGTGGATCACACCTATCAACTACCAATAGAATTACCGCATCTTATATAAAAATACAAGCATGACCAAACCACGATGATCACCATACTAATATACTCAATGACATAGATCAATTGTGGATGAGTAGCATAGAAATTACATGCAATGTGATCTTAGACATAACTATTTCCAACTAGTCCAACTTTAGTCTTTAGTGAGATCAATCCTTAGTATTTCTATCCTTATGTTAAACCACAATTAGAAATAATATATTCAGAGTAAATAAAAATTTAATCCACCAACTTTATTCTATAGAAATCAAATATACGTATCTAATAAAAGAGCACTTAACAAACACAAATTCCCACTAAAGCATCACATTATCAGATAAAATCACACCTACATGAGTAGTGTGCTCATGAAATACCTTAGGTGGCAAACCTTTAGTGAGCAGATCCGCAATCATGGAGTTTGTTCCCATATGTTCTATAGATACTATCCTACTCTAAATTCTCTCTTTAGCAACTAAAAATTTGATCGGAATCAGAGTACCCAATGATCTTCAAATGATCTGTCTTCCAATAAGTGAGCTGGTAGCACGTAAATATTACGTCGCTACTTTCACTGCAAGTGTATGGGTCAAGTTTTAGTAGATTAGGAAGAGTAAGGATTGTCGTATCCATAGGGATTGATTGAGATTATAGTTGAGTACCACAATTATCATAACTCAACTTTATTTAGGCGATAAAAAAATAGGTTTTGTTTATAAATATAAATACTAAACTAAAATACTAATTAATCCAATTACACTATTTATACTATATTGAGACGTTTAGGGGAATGGATTATCTAGGGATTAACTTCATTTACTTAAAGGTGTTTGGTTTCGTTTAGTTAACAATAACGGTATTTGACTTATCCGACAATCTCAGTATTGTAAACTTATTCACTCCCTCTCCCGAGTGTAAAGTGAATGAATATGCGACTTTGCGTTAACGCCGAAATCCCCCTCTAGCATTTTTCAGAACACATAGTTACATGAGTCTTGCCCTAACGTCATTGCATACTTTCTAACTTCCTCCCGGGTTATTAGATCGTCGCGTTGTGTTTAAACCTTAGTCTGAATCCGGGGTTACTTCTCCCGAGTGTCAAACCCCGATTTCTCAATATATCTAAATAAGAATATAATGGAAATACAAGAACAGTAAACACAATCAAATAGTGAAGAACAACCGTTAAAGAAACACAATTCAAACAAATGACATTTTCATAAACTATATTAATCCTATAGATAATCCATATTTAGCCAATGGCCATAACCGTATATACAATAACAGATGAGCTAAACATGCTTAAACAAACTACCAAAGTTAAGAAATAGAAAAAGAAACGAAGGAACTTAGCCGTTATCCAAAGATCTGACGCTAAAACTACTTTGAGAGTGTTTCTCCTTTTTCGCTTAGTGTTCTTCTCTTTTGGTTTGGTTGAGCTCTTCCCAAAACCTCTCAAAACTAACATATCTTATCTCTTATGAGGTCTAATGGACAAAATTAGAGGAGGAGGCAAGGATATGGGAACAAAAATATCTCAAAATATCTTAAAAAACATATTTTACAGGTGCATGGTTAATTGCTACAGTAGTGGGTATATCGACAGTGGTCACCGCTGCAGTGGTGGCTTGATCACTGCAGCGGTGGTTCATCAGTGGGCACTCTGTTGTTTCACTATTGTAGCGGTGGCCTGACCGTTGCGGCGGTAAACTTTCTGTATTCCCAATAGTTTCACCACTGCAGCGGTGGCCTGATCGCTGCAGCGATGGATGTGCTAATTTGAATCCTTATTTCTTTTTATCGTTTTTCTACCGCTGTTCTATCGATTGGCTTGATTTTCAACCGTTTTATGTCCTTTTCATCCCAAATACCTGATTTGTACAAAAACGAATAAAATCTAATTAATACAAATTAAAACATGATAAAAATACTCAAAAACTACCAAATTGGGTTTGGAAATAAATGGATAAATTACCCCTATCAAATACCTCAAAACTTAGAATTTTGTTAGTCCTTGAGAAAAACACCTACACAATACAAGAAACTACAACGACTAAATAAGAAATTGAAATACTAAAAATAAAAAACACAAACAAACTAAAAACAACAACGTGCAAGTTTTGAATTTCATCTACCCGGCCAAACAGTTTTCCCTCATTGGCCCCCAATTCTACCGAGTTCAAAAATAAAACACATCATGTGGTGTTCTAGAATTTCAACATTCAATAATAGTAAGTGTCATTCTAGATCCTTTTAAAGTGTGTGTGCAAAAACTCAATCATACAAATATCCACCGATCGGATTGGATTATCCACCAATAAAGTTCATGCCTAAAACCAATAAGTTATAGGAAATCCATATGCCGATAGGGTTCCATTTTCCACTAATGTAGATTAAGAAATTCAAAAAGATCAATAGGACTTGGTTCGGTTTTTGGAAAATGACCAAGGGTATATCGAGAATAGAAAACAGGTTAATGTTACCCGAGGCACATGCTTGGCACTTAATCACTCTCGAACCCCCAAAGATCAAGTCAAAACAACCCTGAGCATACATTCAAGAACTTCATACACACTTGTTAAAAGAAACAAAAATAGAACGATATTTAAATATGTCTCTCTATTTTTTTAAAACCACACCCCCAAACTTATTTGATTATGACAATTTCACGACTGTAGTTAAAACGAAAGAAAAATGACAAGTGAGTACTCGAATACCGAACCAATAAAAAGTTCGGCCTAAACCCAACCGCTCACTTCAAGTAGCATAACGAATGCTAACTTGATTCACTTAAATTGTGCATTCGGCTAAGCGATATAGGTTTGGAAAGAAGTTTTATTGGCCAGGGTATTTGTTATGTGTTCAGAATTGAAATGGTTTTTCGAGTTCGACAGGGTAACGAGGGATAAACATATAACATGGTATGCTTAAAAGGCTCAAGCGATCAAAATGAATGCCTAAATCATATCTCCTGAACTCTTCTTCTAGAATTTTGCCTCGAATTTTTCCCAAATCAGGTTCTGGAATCCCTATTGTCATGAACTTGGCTAACAGATAATCGACATCAAATCAATTGGATAGTTATACATCAAGTTTATGTGCTCTCAATTAGGATCCACAATAACTTTTACTAAAATGAGACGTCAAGCACACAGAACACACATGAATGAGCATTACGCTCGACCTCAATAAACAACTAGGGGACAGACTCATCATCGGGTAATGGCCCAGATGAAGTACAAAACGCAGCACATGCACAACAACTACCCTAAACAAACATGCATACAATAAAAACAATACAACATAACTAACAACATAATAACATACTAAACATGAGAAACGTCACCCCTAAACTTAAGACGGGCAATGTCCACCACGACCCATCAACGATCCTAATGAAGGCATAAAGCATTATAATGAAGACGGGAATTTAGAAGATGTACCTGGGAGGCGAGACAAGCTCACCTCCGAATGAATTCGGTGGTGATGGATCTAATTTATTTTAGATTTGGGTTACCTCCCAAGAAGTGCGTGGTTTATTGTCCTCGACCTGACATAGAGAAGGGCTTGCCAAAGAGCGGCTTCCGCCCCATAGTAAGGTCGTACAACACCACGTATAGGTCTTGGTTCAGAATGCCCTCAAGACTGGTGAGATGTTTCAATGTATGGATCGAGCTCTCAACTTGATTCTGCTCCGTCTTATGTGCTCGGGAAGCATGAATGTACTGAGCTGGAAATGGGGTAGGATAGGTGAGCCACATCGGATCCTCGTAGATGTGATTGTCTTGGATTAGGGGTGGCACCACCAATTTGATTTCAAACGGTGAAAAATCACAACAGTCAACATGTAATTCTTCATCGCCAATTCACACTTGGGTTATGTCAGAATAAACATGATCGTTTTCGATCTCACCCAAGTTTCTCCACTTGCATTCAGTTTCTCACGATGGCTTTCACAAACGTATATAACATTTTCTTATCTCAGTACCACTGCTTCTAACTCGACCTCAACATAACAGATAAACTGACCGATTTGCGTTTGAAGAGACGTTACGGTCGTATCAATTTCGGCATAGACCGTCTCAATATTATCAAGAAGATCCTCGTGCTTGTTGAGTCGATCATGTGTTTCTCGCAAAAATATTTGAGTCTTGATAGGTGTGATCTACCTACATATTTCCAAACCGGTTTTGTTAGTTTTAGAGTAGTTTTTATATTTATTTTATTATGTTTTAATTAGTTTTTATACTTTTGTATAAATCAGGTGTGTGGGGCAAAAAGATAGGAAACTGGAGCGAAAATGATGAGATCAAACCAAAAACGGTCGAAGAACGTTGGAAAAATGAGCAAGGCGGCAATATTCTGAAAAAAGCCCACCGCTACGGCGTCCAAACCTCCGCCGCGGCAGTGAAAATACAGAAAATGCCTTATCCTTGTTGAACATCCACCACCGCGGCGCGATACCCACCGCCGTGGCGCTAGAGATGCATGATGTCAACCTAATCTACTACTTTCTTCACCGCCAAGGCGATCAGCCAACCGACCTACTCATTGCTGCGGCGGTGGCCTCTACACAGACTTAAGATATTTTTAGATATTTTTTGAGATATTTTTCCTATTTAAGCTCTCCTCCTCCCTCATTTTATTCTTATCTCTAGCCATTTGAGCCCCTTAGAATATATCTAAGGGTATATTGAGGAGTTTTAGAGGGGGAGCTCACATCCCAACATGGAAGAAGACGGTGGAACGATAGTTGAACGGTTTTTAGTGAAAAATCTTCGGACTAGGCTAAGTTCTTCGATTTCTTCCCTTATTTCTTTAACTTAGGAATTTTTGAGCATGTTTAGCTCATTCTTATTTGTAAATGCGGTTATGGCTATTAGTCAAACATGGATTGTATAGTGATTAACAATATATTTATAAATATGTGTTTCGAATGATTTCGGTATTGTATTTGTGTTTATTCTTCGTAGTTTGATTGTGTTCATTGTAATGTTATGTTTATTATGCTTAAATAGATATATCGAGAATACAGGGTTTGACACTCAGAAGAGGTAACCCTGGATTCGGACTAAAGTAAACATAACGCCAATCGATGACGTTAGGGCAAGACTCAAGTGACCTAGGGTCGTTAAGACATTGAGGTGGACTTCTTCATTGACTCAAAATCATGTATTCCTCCGTCTTACACTCAGGAGAGGTGGCGGTGGAGTTTTAGAACTAAGATTGTCGATAGGGTAAACACAACGTGACGATCTAATGACCCGGTCGGGAGTTGGATTGTGTACAATCAATGACGTTGGGGTGAGACTCACATTACCTAGGGTCGTTAAGATGTTGAGGGGGACTTTTTCATTGATTCAAAGTTGTATTATATCCCTCATCTTACACTCGGGAGAGGTGGCGGGGGAGTTTACGAACTAAGATTGTCAAATAGGTTGAACACCGTAAACATATATAAATCGAGATCGAACACGTATTTGTAAATCGAGTTAATCCCTAGACAATTCTTTCCCCTAAAACATTTAATTATATGAGTATAGTTAATTTAAGTTATATTAGTATTAGTATTAATTAATTAAATAAATTTGTTTTTAGCCTAGATAAAGTTAGGTCATGATAAACACGGTAGTTGATAATAATGAACAACAATCCATGTGGATACGATACCCGATCTTAAAGATTACATTATACTAAAACTTTGACCTCGTATACTTGTGAGTAGTCAATACGCGGGCGCGTAACAAACACTCCGCCATATCTTAAACCGGAGTGTCAATCCATGGTGCCGAAGTGTTGGAGTAATCCCCCAAGCTTTGGTAACTTGGTGAATAATTCCAAATCTGATAATCAAAAGCCGCCAATTTCTCCAACGACCAAAAGGTTTCATCCGCAGTTAGTTTGTAGAAAGAGGTGGTACCGTTTCCTCCTTCTACCTACGTTCTTGTTGCAGCTTGTAACCCATCAAGGAAATTCAAAAGTTGACACTCCCTCACGAAACCATGATTCAGGAACCAAATAAGCAACTTCTTGTATCGATCCCAAGCACAATAAAATGGCTCAAGATCTCATTGAAAGAAATGCATCAATACTTGTTGATCTAACATCTTCAAGTATCTTGCATGAGAAATAAAAAACAAAATTACAAACAAAAATTATAAACAAAATAAATGCCTAAATTAAAATCAAGTAACTTACTCACAATATCAATACCAATCTAAAATACAATTCCTGGCAATGGCGTCAAAAACTTGGTAGCACGTAAATATTGCGCCGCTACTTTCATCGAAAGTGTACGGGTCAAGTTTTAGTAGAGTGGAAAGAGTAAGGGTTGTCATATCCATGGGGATTGGTTGAGATTATCATTGAGTACCGCAATTATCATAACCTAACTTTATTTAGGCTATAAAAAAATAGGTTTTGTTTATAAATATAAATATTTAACTAAAATACTAGTTAATTTAATTACTCTATTTATACTATATTGAGATGTTTAGGGGAATGAATTATCTAGGGATTAACTTCATTTACTTAAATGTGTTTGGTTTCGTTTAGTTAACAATAACGGTATTCGACTAATCCGATAATCTCAGTATCGTAAACTTATTCACTCCATCTCCCTAGTGTAAAGTGAATGAATATGTGATTTCGTGTTAACACCGAAGTCCCCATCTAGTATTTTTTAGATCATATAGTCACATGGGTCTCGCTCCAACATCATGGATTGCACACTTTCTAACTCCCTCTCGGGTTATTAAATCGTCGCGTTGTGTTTAAACCCTAGTCCGAATCCAGGATTACTTCTCCCGAGTGTCAAATCCGATTTCTCAATATATCTAAACAAGTATATAATAGAAATACAAGAACAGTAAACACAATCGAATAGCGAAGAACAACCATTAAAGAAACACAATTAAAACAAACGACATTTTCATAAATTATATTAATCCCATAGATAATCCATGTTTAGCCAATGACCATAATCATATATACAATAACAAATGAGGTAAACATGCTCAAACAAACTACCAAAGTTAAGAAATAAAGAAAGAAATGAAGGAACTTAGCCATTATCTGAAGATCCGACTCTAAAACCACTCCGAGAGCATTTCTCCTTCTTCGCTCGGTGTTCTTCTCCTTTGGTTTCGTTAAGCCCTCCCCAAAACCTCTTAAAACTAACCTATCTTATCTCTTATGAGGTCTAATGGCCGAAAATGGAGGAGGAGGCAAGGATATGGGAACAAAAATATCTCAAAATATCTAAAAAATACACTTTATAGGTGCAGGGTTCACCGCTGCAGTGGTGGGTATGTTGGCAGTGGTCACCGCTGTAGTGGTGGCTTGATCACTGTAGCAGTGGTTCATAAGTGGGAACTCTATTGTTTCACCACTGTAGCAGTGGCCTGACCGCTGCGGCGGTGAACTTTCTATACTTTCAGTGGTTTCACCGCTGCAACAGTAGCCTGACCGCTGCAGTGGTTGATGTGTTAATTTGAATCCTCATTTATTTTCATCGTTTTTCCACCGCTGTTCCACCAATTAGCTTGATTTTCAACAGTTTTACCACTTTTTTGTCCCAAACACCTGATTTATACATAAACAAATAAAAGCTAATTAAAACAAATTAAATCAGGATAAAAATACTAAAAAACTACCAAATTCGGTTTGAAAATAAATGGATAAATTACCCCTATCATGAGCCTGTAATCTTTTGTTTTCTATAAATACCTTATAACTCGTCTGGCTAGTTTCCAATGATCCATTCCGGGGTTACTTAAGTATCTGACAACATTCCAAATATAAACACTAAATCTAGACGCGTACATACTTAAGCATACATAAGACTCCTTCTGTTAACGCATAAGGAATCTTCTATATCTATTTCTTTTCCAACTTATTCTTGGGATATTGAGTGAGACAAAACATTTCTCCTTTAGTGACATGAGTATTTCCTAGTGCACAATATTTCATGCCAAATCTAGCAAGTAGTTTATCAATATAACTCTTTTGTGGTAAGCCAAATGTACCCCAAGAGCGATCTCGGTGTGTCTTTATTTCTAATATAAAAGAGACGTCCCTAAAATAATTCTTAGTTAGAAATCTCTTGGTTTCATGCAATAAGCCTATATCATTGCCAGTTATCAATGTGTCATTGACATATAGCACTGGAAATAAGGAATTTACTCCCATTGAACTTGTGGTATACACAATCATCAACTTCATTTACCTCAAAACCATATGAGACAATGATTTGATGAAATTTGTGACACCATTTGATGGGAAGCTTGTTTTAGACCATAGATGGATTTTTTTAGCTTGCAAACCATAGACTTTGACTTGCCTGATACAAAGTTTTCTAGCTACACCGTATATATTGTTTCGTCAATGTCTCCATTGAGAAACATAGTTTTTACATACATCTGGTTTAGTTCTAGATCAAAATAAGCCACCAGTGCTGTTATAGTTCTAAAAGAGTCTTTTAAAGATACCGGAGAAAAAGTCTCTTTGTAGTCTATGCCTTCCTTTTGAGTAAAGCCTTTGGCGACTAGACAAGTTTTATATCTTTCGATGTTACCCTTTGAATCCCTCTTGGTGTTAAATATCCATTTACAACCAATGGGCTTTGTATATTCAGGTAACTCGACGAGATCCCAAATGTCATTGTCTTTCATAGAATTCAACTCATCTTTCATGGCATCAATCCATTTTTGAGAGTTAGAATTATGCATGGGTTGACAGAAGTTGATGGGGTCATCTTCTGTTAAACCTACACCATTTTCATATTCTTGGAGAAAGACGATATATTCATCCGAAATCGCACTTCTCTTCTCTCTAGTGGATCTTCTTAATGGAACTTCTTGAGGTTATTGAGTTTGTTCTATAGGTTGTGTTTGAAGAAGAATCTCATTGTTGTCTTGGTCTGGAACAATGTCAGGAAAAAGGAGCATGAAACTGAACATTGTTATCCAGAGTCGGAACAATGTCTTTAACAACGATAGGTATAGAGACCTGATCACAGTCAATAACATGTTCCCCTTTGAAAAAAACTGTGTCTTGAACAACAATAGGTACAAAAACCTAATTACATTCAATAACCAATTCTTCTTCAAAGACAACATTTGTTCTCCTTCTTTTTCAAACTCAACACGCTCAAGGAATCTCACATTTCCCGTTTCAAAGAAGGATCTTGATGTGGGATCGTAAAACTTAAATCCTCTTAATCATTCAGTGTACCCAACAAAATAGCAGCTAACCGTTCTTAAGTCCAATTTTCTTTCATGTCGCCTAAAAGGCCATGCCTTAGCTGGACAACCCCAAATGTGTAAATACCTAATGCTAGGTTTTACGCCTAACCGTAGTTCATAAGGGGCTCTAGCCACCGCTTTACTTGGTACCCTATTCAGGATATTTGTTTCAATTTTAAGTGCTTCTCCCTAGAGTGATTCTAGTAAGAAGAATAAGTTATCATGCTTCTTACCATATCCTAAAGTGTTTGGTTTCGTCTCTCAACAACACGGTTCATGCCAGGTTTGCTTGACATGGTGTATTGTGGGGGTGATTCCACATTTATCTAGGAATTTAGCAAACGGTCTTGGATATTGTTTTATTGATCCGTCAAATTCGTTGTAGTATTCACTACCATGGTCTGATTTGACAGTTTTATTTTTCTTTCCAAGTTGAAGTTCAACTTCAGCTTTGAAAGGCTTAAGTATGTCCAAGGATTGAGACTTTCATGAATTAAATATAGGTACCCATAACGAGAGTAGTGGTCTATGAATATAATAAAATACTGTTGTCCATTTCAAGATGCCGTAGGGAATGGTTCGCAATACGTATTAGTTCTTAGACACCGGAACTTCTATTGGCACCCAATTTCATTATGTTTGTTTGCTTTCCCTTTACTCATTCCATACAAAATTTAAAATTTGTTAAACCAAGGGGATCAAGAATTCAACAACAAGCATCTCTATTATCTGTTTAGAGATATGTCCTAAACGCTTATGCCAAAGTATGACAGAATTCTCATTAGCTAATTTGCATTTTGTACCACAAGTAGTTGTCTGCAAGGTTTCATTATGTGAAGTAATAGTATCCAACAACTATAGATTATCAATTAAAGAACTAGTTGCAATAATATTTGATTCTCGAAAAAGACTAAGGTTATTATTTCTAAATAAGCAAGAAACACCAAATTTGTCTAAAGTAGAAATAGAAACCAAATACTGTCTAAATGACGGTATTACATATATCTTTTTCAAATCCCAGAAGTAACCAGTCTTTAAGGATAATCTAAAAGTTCCTATTGCCTCATTAACAACTATTTTGCCATTGCTCACATAGATGCATCTTTCAGCATCAATTGACTTTCAGCTCCACAGGTAACCCTACATAGACACACTTATATGAGTGGTAGCACCAGAAACTACGCACAAAGTATGACTAGGTACAAAGACTAAATTAACCGTAGAACAAACCAGAGTGAGAAACATACTCTTCTTTATACGCTATGCGGCGTACTTGGAATACTCTATTTTTATATGTCCAACCTTCTTGCAGACGAAATAGGTATAATTCTGATCCTAATTCTTTTACAATTTGGATTGTTGTGTTCCAACTACAGCTTCCTGACATTTATCTCTTTGTCGTTTCTTACCCTCAGAGGTAGTGGCTAAGTGAGCATTTTCTGTCATTTCTCTCTTAATTCTTTTCTTCTTCTTGCACATAGTTAGATATGAGCTCATTAAGATTCCATTTATCCTTTCGAGTATTATAACTCACTGTGAACTGACTGTATTTATACATGAAGAGAAATGAGTACTAAATGCACGAGTTAGTCCTTAGACAGCACTAAATTTAGTGCCTTTAGTTCCAAAGTGACATTGGACATTTCTATAATTTACTCCCTTATGTTCCCTTTTCCTTTTATACTTTATTAAGATAAGATTAGCTAAAAGCGTACTTGTCTCTGCCTTTTCGTTCTTTACAAAACATTTTTCTATTTCCTTAGGGAACGTCTCAGTAGTTACCTCATCGGATATACCGCCCTAAATGTTTTTGGAACGCTGCGTAGGATCATCATAAGATTTATGAGATTAGAACAGTCCCACCTCTCATATTCCATTTTAGCCTCAGGGGAACTTTCTTCAGTGAGAGGTGAAGGTTGTTCTTTCCTTAGCACAAAGTCAAGATCCATGCAGTCGAGAACAATTGAAATGTTCTCTCTCTAATCCTTAAGGTTTGTGCCGCTAAGCATTGGAATAGAATTTATGTTAGCAGTAATAGTAGCTGTAACTAAACAGAAAACAAAATAAACAAGCATACATATAGGCATGTCATAAAATAGTAAAATAAGACATGAATAATTAATCCAAATTTGGGGACCCATCTTAAGATACCAAACACAACATTAATTCCTAGTCTTTGGACAGAGGAATTAACTGTAATTGGTACTCTCAGCGCATGAATAAAATGTTGATACTAGTTCCTGTCAAACAATAAGCCTTTCTTTGAACCGACTTATTGTTCACATGGAAACTTGATAATCGTTTATTCCTGTAGGTATGTTTATTATTTGGCCAAACAATAACCTCCCTTTGGGCCAATTATTGATTTCATAGATAATAACCATACTAATATCAAAACAATGTCTATTATTTAGTTAAATGATAACCTTCTTTTGGGCCAGTTATAGTTCGTATAAACAACAAACATCAATATTTATTATTCGGCTAAACAATTGTCTTCCTTTGGGCCGACTATTGCTTGCATAAATAATAAACATTTATATCTCAATATCCCAAAATAAAATAAACTATACAATAGTTATTACTTTGGTAACATATTATTTCATTTTAAATTATTTCATATATAAGATTGTGTTAGTCGACCATCCTAATGGTCCGTTGATCGAATACCATGCAATAAGTTAAAGTTTCTGACGTTGGGGCATTCAATTGGTCGACTGGTCCTAAAATTCAACTGATTAGATCTGTGCTTAAGCCATCGGTTGACCGACCATGAAGGTTCGGTTAACCGATTGGTCATCTTAGGAAAAGGGTGGGATCCTGAATTAATCGGTTAATTGACCGACCGAAAAGGTTCGATCAACCAAAATTGGGTAACCTTGACATCCTGTATCGATCGGTTGACCACCATAAAGGGTCGATCGACCGATCAATCATCTTAGAGATAGTTGGAATCCTGAATTAGTTGGTTAGCTAACCGAAAAGGTTTGATCAACCAAAATTTGGCAACCTTGGCATCTTGTATTGATCGGTTGACTGACCATAAAGGGTCGATCAATTGATCGATAAGAACCCAAAAATGACATCCTAAATCAGTTGGTCAACTGACCATGATGGGTCAGTTGACCGATCGATCCAGAGCCAGAAAAGCCCCTTTACTAAATCTGTTAATCGATTCAACCCTAATTCAACCAGATCTGATTTCAATCCAATTTTAACTTTGAGTCAATTCAATTATGGGAAAACTCAAAACATGAAATTTGTAGATCTTGTTTTGATCTTTCCACAAAATTTTGAATCACCTCAATCGGAGTTTATATGAGAAATTTATGGCCAAAATACGAACACCTACCAAAACTATCTAAACCGTCTCTAAATAGATTGGTTGACCGACCTATCCAGATCCGGTTCTTTTTACGTTTCTGTAGTGAAAAGACCCCAAAAAATCCAAAATTTAGAGTTTTTCTTTCTTTAGATTCATAATAATTTGCAAGAAATGATATAAATCATGCAAAACACATAATAAACCTTAATCTTTCTCTCACTATTTCCACAAATAAGCAAACTTTAATGAAGAAAACACAAATCCTAAAATTCTACGAACTTGAAAAACTCAAGAACCCTAATAATTTAATATGAAGTAGGCTCTGATACTACTTGTTAGAATTTAAACCCTATAAATCTAAATCTATAACACATTAATCAACATGTCAAATCATCAAGAGTTCTAATGTACATGTAAATTATGTACCTGTATCCATTACGATCAATTGACTTCTGATGTGGAATCCTGTGACAATTGATCACGAGAAGAATACGAATCGAGTGGGTACATGGTCTTTCTCAATCAAATCTCCAGAGTTCCTCAATGGGATTCGCGATTCACTTCCTGATGGGGAGAAGTTAGCCGTCAAGACGATTTGGTATATTGGGGACCATAACCCTAGCATTACCTATTTATATGGTATGATTAGGGTTCCCATAATCCCCTAATCACTCTAATAGTTTTCGGTATCTACTCATTTAACCCACATTCTTTTGAATAGTCTATGGGATTATCCAAATTAATTAGATCACTTAATTTTAGCCCATTAAATTTAAATAGCAAATATAATTGTGTTAATAATATGTTTCCCAAAATTAGATTAGGAAATAAAATTTCCCAACAGGGGGACAAATTGTATCTTTTTTGCTTGTTTTAGCTACTTATTTTACTTTCACTTGCATGAATAAAAAACGATAAGGGGAAAAGATTATTTTAACCAACCGAACCAAACAACACTTGGACTTAGTTTAATTTAAAATATTTTGACATTAGGTATTGTTTTTCAACGGGTATTCTAGGGTTCCTAACATTTTCTCTGAGCATAATTGAACCCCACACTATACTCTGGTTAACACCTACATTTTGCGTCAAAATTGGGCCATTTTAAAAATGTAATTTTTTTTACAAAAAACCAATGACCTAGGACAACCTTTAAAACCCAATACTAGGTGGTGACTCCAAAATTTAGCCTAAGTAAAAATTATTCAAAACTGATGCCTAGAAAAACCCTTGAACTTGTTTTAAAATGATTTAAAAAAAATAAAATAAATAAACCTTATCCCAAAGCATTTAAAAAAAATGATAAGTTTGTTTTCAAAATGAATGAGATTCAAATACCATGGCATGGGAGACAATGCTTTCAAAATTCGGAGTGCATTAGCTGGTGACTCCGTTAGGGATTTAATGTTGGTCAAGCCTGGTGGTGTTTAAATATTTTGACTTAAATCCAAGTCCAAGAAATTTGTTTTCATTTTGTTGATTAAAATAACACGTTTCTCCTTAACAAAGGAAAAACAAAAATTAGTAATAATTGTCCATCTTTTCATTTTCATGCATAAGTACATAGGCGTATCTATTTTTTGCTTTTAAATTACTGAATTTTATTCTTGTTTTTTCCTATTTTACCTATCTACATTTATTTTCTATTCTTTAATTTCTATATTTTATTTACTTTACTTTATTTTATTTGTTTATTGCTTTTTGTACATATATTCTGTTGCAACTCTCTCCAAGGCACGAGCACTGAAAATCATTCATATACATTATCACAACCTAAATAGTAGGATGTAAAATCGAGTGGTTCGTGTAAGGTCCAATTTTTGCTTGTACATATTTCAAATTGCATTTTAGAACAATTAAAAAATAATGGGATCTATTGTGCCATTTAAATTTTTAGGGGTTATTATAATATTTAAAAGTTTAGTTTTAATTTTTTTTTTGGGGATTTATATGTTAATTTTAATTTGTCTTTTAAAATTTTAGGGAGTATTATGCCATTTAAATATAAATTTAAGAGTTTTGAGATGCAATTAAGAATTTCATTATGTTAGGGCCTAAATTGTGTAAATAATAATAATAGAAAAAATATATTAAGACAACACAACACATAATCACATATGTGTGTTGTCCAAGTGGTGACACATCATCACTATATAAAAAATACATAAAAATAAATAATACATAGAACTTAGATAAAAGGCATTGACCACCTCTCCCCTCCCCTCTCTCTCTCTCTCTCTCTCTCTATATATATATATATATATATGTCATCTTATTGTAATTTTGTTCTCTTTGCTCTCTCTCTCTCTCTCTCTTCTCGTATTCTTTTTCTTTCTCTTATTTCTTGGGTTATCTCACTTTTAAAGGTAATTAGTTTATTACCCATGCGATGCAAGGGTTTAAAACATGCAAAGTAAAATAATTTTATTACATTTATATATTTTTTGTAATAAATAATTTAATTTATATATTTCTTTATATTAAAAGAAATGAATATATATAAATTTTTGTAATAATAATCTAATAACTCTTATCAACATAAAATTTTCAATACTTGAGTTTTTTTTTTATATTTTTAATTTAATTATATTCTATATTCCTAATAGTGTTTAATATCGGGTTCTGGCATTGAGGCCTAAAGGGTGAAACAAAAGACTATCCCTGAGTGGGAGTCCTCTATGAGAGATTAGGGTGATTTCACCACCTCGGATTGTAAGTGTTGGAGTACGGGCTATTGTCCTATTCGGGAATTGTTTGCACAACATTTTTATGTTTTTGAACATATTAAGGAAATTGCGCCCCCACAGGACACTCAAGGATAATGTGGGATGGATTTAAGCAAATTGAATATGTTGTAGCTGGAGGAGGAGAAGGAGGTGGTTGATTTCGTACAAACATTTGATTTAACCTTTGGGAAATCAGATCAACAACTTGTGTAGCGAGATCTACTTTTTTGACCTCGTACATTCCTCCTTCTCGTGCTTGTCCAAAGGCCCTTTTGCCTACTAGCGGATGCATGCTGCAAAGAATTTTCATTTAAATGTTTGAACATGGTCCAAGCGTCTTCCTCAATTTTCACTAGGAATGTTCCTCCGCAAGACGCGTCCACCTTGTGGCAATTGTATTCAATTAAGCCCTCATAGAAATTTTGAATGTTTTGCTACTTCAGCACCCTATGATGTGGGCATTGCCTCAACGTATCCTTCATTTTATCCCAACATTCATGGATTTTTTCACTAGGTTGTTGGAAAAATGAAGTTATTACTTTCCTAATTTGGTCGATTTATCGATTGATTTTTTTTTTGTGGGAAAGCTTTTTGAAGCCCTTCCCATGTTGTAATGAATCTTAGGGGTAGAGAGTGGAGCCATTCCTTTGCTTGATATTTTAGGAAGAACGAAAAAAGTCTGAGATAAACAATATCCTCAGATAAGTGGGGCAATTTAAATATGATTCAAATTTTAAGAAAGTCATTAAGGTGCCTATAATGATGGTCGAGAGTAAGCTAGCGAAATGATGGAAGCATTTGGATAGTCGAGGGCTTAATTTCAAAAGAGGTTGCACCCCCTAATTCATGGAACCTAATGCATGAAGGCGATATATAGACTCAGAGAATGTAATATTCCCTCAATGGTCTAGGTGGTTCAGTAGCTGATTGCATCTCATTTTGTGCGATTTTATACCTCTAAACTTAAGTTTTTTAATTGTTCGAATAGTGTAAATAATTATAAATAAAGTTATTTTACTTATTTTTGTATGATTATGAAAATGTATTAAAACGACAATAAGATGGGGCAAATCGGATTAAAAATGAATAAACCACGGAAAGCTGAAAAAAAACCAAATAAAACCAAAGAAACTGGAATGAATCGTTCGATCCCTTAACTATATCAAAAATTGATTTATTTTATATGATTTTGTAGGTCTTGAAAAACAAACAAAATGATGTTGCGTTGGAGTGAATCGGATAAAAAATGAGCAAACCAGGGTGAGCCGAATGAAAGTCGAAAGAAGACGGACAACAGGTAGCAGCCAATGATCTGTGCATTGTGCGGCTCGGGTCGTTGGCACAGTGAGAAGCACTGAGCTGCGGCTTGGCCTCCACGAAATAGACAGCCACGCAATGCCCGCGGCTGTTGTCAGCAGCCCACTTGCCCCCTTAACTTTTAGCCATTTTTATGTTTTTACCCCCTAAACTTTTCCAATTGTTTTAAAATATCATTTTTATCCCACCTACCTTCAGTTTTTGTCCATTTTATCCCCCATGACTCTTTAGTTTGCTTATAAATATGACTTCGGGTTGAGAGAAAATTTTACTAGATAAATTTCATCTTGGAAAGATATCAATCTTCAATATTAAGGGTTTGTTTTATTTTATTATGAGTTTCTAATTTTTTTTTACTAAGATTAAGGATGAAACCATTTGTAATTAATTAAGTTATTATATTGTGTTGATTCCAAATAATTTATAATTAATGTTTATGGTTTTTGCTTCAATTAAATAAATGATTTCATCTTTAATATCATGTATTATTGATTGTTATGAATTATTTAAATGATTGGATTTGTATTGTAAAATAAATAATATCTTTCGATTATATGTTTTATATTAAATTGTATACATATAATGCTTAAGAATTATATTTTCAATACAAATAAAAATCAACTTGAGATTTACATCGGACTTAATTTCTAAATTCTAAAGAGGATAGTAAGATTAATTTCTAAAACTATCACTAAAAATTTGGAGTCAACACAAAAAAAAGAATTAATTTATTATATATCGGTGGATTCTGAAATCTTAGTATTTTTCCATCCTCAATCAAATTAAATTGGTTATTTCACTGTTTATCTACTTTTCCATTCCTTAATCACAAAATCGATATCATCTTAGATTAGATTATAATTAAATTGAATTGGATAGATTAAGTTTCCTATGACCAATTCACGTGGGATCAACCACGCTTCCGTCAATCTGTGCTACAACTAATTCGTATGCTTGCAAGTATTTTTAAAACGAGACAACACAATTTCTGTCAACAATAAGTTTTTGGCACTGTTGCCGGCGATTGCAATGGAAAATTTAAGATTCAAGTTAATTTTATTCTTCTACTAGTTTTATTATTATCATTATTATTATTACTATTATTACTACTACTACTACGACGATGACGACTATTATTATTATTACTACTACTACTACTACTACTATTATTATTATTATTATTATTATTATTATTATTATTATTATTATTATTTCTATTGGACAGGAGGTTAAACCTCATTCTCTTTATATTTTGTTTTTCTTTTCAGTTGAGAATCAGCAGGCTGAGCCACCAATATCTTTTATTTATTTATTTATTTATTTATTTTATTGTATTTAATTTCTATTTTAAAGGAAAGTTGAAACCCTTACTATTTAATTTCTTGTCTTTAATTTCTGCTCTTTAATTTCTATTTGAAAGGAAGGTTGAAACCCTTACTCTTTCATTTACTGTCTTTAATTTCTGCCTGAAAGGAAGGTTGAAACCCCTACTATTTTATTTTTTTTTTTGTCTTTAATTTACTATCTTGAATTTCTATTTGAAAGGAAGGTTGAAACCCCTACTATTTTTTTTTTGTCTTTAATTTACTGTCTTTAATTTTGGTTGAAAGGAAGGTTGAAACCGCTACTCTTTTATTCTTTTTTTTTTTTTTAATTTATAGTATTTATTTTCTGCTTGAAACGAAGGTTGAAACCCCTATTTTGTTTTTCATTTGTAAAAAAATATTTTGATACAGGTTGTTTATGCCGACTTGGGAGCGATATTCAAAGAATTGTTCAATTAGGAGAAGACTATCTTTAAGTAGAATCGCACGAGAAACTTTAAAAATGGAAGAACATGTTGAGAACATCTAGAATACTTCTCTCCCATTTCAGTCAACTCTTCCTCTTGTATAGTTTTACCACAAACAATTGCTTCCCACTTTGAGTTCAAACCGGCCATCATCCAACTTTTTTCATCTTTTTATGGGTTAGAAAGAGAAGATCCATACATGCACGTTAAGGAATTTCTTGAGATATGCCCCACATTCTGATTCCAAAACTTTTCTGATGAATCTGTCCAACTTAGACTTTTCCTATTCTCTCTAAAAGATAAAGCAAAAACCTAGTTAAACACTTTTCTCCCGAGAACAATTACCATTTGGGAACAACTTATTAATACATTCTTGTCTAAATTCTTCCCCATGTCAAAAACTGATCACCTGAGGAGAGAAATTTATGAAATTTACCAAAAAGAGGGTAAAGAATTTTATGAATGTTGGGAAAGATTTAATGATATAACGTTAAAGTGTCCCCACCATGGTTTTGAAATCTGGAGGCTTGTGAAGTATTTTTATAATGGTTTAGCCCCTTCAAAATTTCAAATGATACAATCTATGCATGTTGGGGCAATTTGTAGTTATGTGGGTAGGAAGGTTGGGAATCTCTTGAAACACTGTTTGTCAATTCTCAACAGTGGAATTGTATAGATTCTAGAGTCAAAACCAATACACCAAAGATATGAGGAATTTATGAGGTGAGAGATGATAATGATGTAAAAACCAGTCTAGCTAATTTGACTAGGAAAGTTGATGCATTAGTCTTGAGCCAAATCACGAATTCTAAAACTGAGGTCTGTGGCTTATGTCAAAATCCGTCCTACATTGCTCAGTCGTGTCCACCATTGCCGACTTTCCAAGAAGCCTATTCTGAATAGGCTAATGTAATCCATTCTTATGAAAAATTATTTGATAGCCCATTTGCTCCCACATATAATCTAAATTGGAAAAACCATCCGAATTTCTCATGGAGACAGAATCAATCAACAATGAACCAACCAGGACCTTAAGTTAACACCCATAACCAAAATTTTCACCATCCCACTCCGTCATACCCTTCAAGAAAACCATTTTTAGAGAAAACATTACAACAGTTCATGTAGTTAACCTAACAATCCATCTCCAAAATTGAAATGCAATTGGGTCACCGCATGTGATCTATTATGCAAGTAAAACTCTCATTGATACACAACTGAATTACTCCACTACTGAAAAAGAATTGCTTGCTACTGTGTTTGCTCTAGACAAGTTTCGATCCTACTTGATTGGTTCTAAAATCATTGTTTATTTTGGTCATTCTTCATTAAAATACCTTCTTCCCAAGAAGGATTGTAAAGCTCGTTTGATTAGGTGGATTTTATTGTTACAAGAATTTGATTTAGAAATTCGTGATTAGAAAGGATCTAAAAACATTGTTGCTGATCACTTATCTAGGTTGATAGTGGAGTCGGATAATGAAAGTTTTCCTATCAAAGGAACTTTTCCTGATGAACAGCTCATATCTATGTCCCAATTTCCTCGGTTTACAGATTTAGTCAAATATCTTGTCACTAGTCATATGCCTTATCATTGGAGTCACCAAGATAAAACTAAATTTTTGACTAAGGTAACAAAATTATTTTGGGTTGATCTATATCTATTAAAATATTTCCCTAACCAATTCATTCGGAGATGTATTCCTGAGAGCGAATAGTAAAGTGTAATTTCATTTTGCCATAATCATGCATGTGAAGGTAAGTTTTCCTCAAAGAAAAACGCGCCCACTCTTTTCAAATATACTCATGCATACTGTCGCTACTGTGACCGATGTTAAAGATTAGGAAACATTTCTCGTAGGAATATGATACCCTTAAACCCAATTCTTATTGTTGAGTTATTTTATGTTTGGGGTATCGATTTCATGGGTCTGTTTCCTAACTCTTTTGGTAACCTATATATTCTTGTTGTTGTTGACTATGTGTCAAAGTGGGTGGAAGTCATTAATTGAATGGTCAATGATCACAAGGTTCTGTTTAATTTTTTAAAAGAAAATATTTTTTTCCAGATTTGGTACACCATATGCTATCATTAGTGATGGGGGAAAACATTTTTGTAACAAGCATTTCAAAAAGTTGGTGAATAAATATGCCACAACTCACAAAGTTTCTACTCCTTATCATCCTCAAACAAGTGGTCAAGTAGAAATTTCAAATAGGAAAATTAAACAAGTTCTTGAAAAATCGGTTAACCCTACAAGAAAAGATTGGTCTTTAAAACTATCTGATGCATTGTGGGCTTACCGAACTGCTTTTAAAACCCCTATTGGAATGTCTCTTTACCAACTTGTTTATGGAAAAGCATGTCACTTACTTGTTGAGTCAGAGCATAGAGCATATTGGGCTATCAAATAATTGAATTTTTCTCTAAACCATGCAGGTATTCAGAGGAAACTCCAATTAAACGAGTTAGAGGAAATTCGGAATGATGCATACAATTGGGAAAAACCATATAAAGATCAAACAAAAAAATTTCATGACAAAAATATTTTGAAAAAAATATTTCTTTCTAAGTCAAAAGGTCATTCTGTACAATTCTCGTCTACATTTATTCCCTGGAAAGTTGTGCTCTCAATGGTCTGGTCCATATGTCGTTCGTACTGTTTTTCTCCACGGAGCTATAGAAATTAAAAATCCAAAAGATGGTGTTGTTTTAAAAGTTAACGGCCAAAGGTTAAAACCATTTTGGAATTAAAAACTCCAGAAGTGGAAGAAACAATCCTTGAAGATCCTATTTATCAAGATTAATCATTCTCTTGATAAAAATGTCTGGCTGAAGACGTTAAATTTAGCGCTAAGTGGGAGGCAACCTACTGTTGTCGTAGACAGGAACAAGCATTCGGACATTAGAGTTCAGTTACTCTAGGTAGTATCTTTCCTTGCCAATTAATTTTGTTCTTTTCTCGTTGAGGACAATGCAAAATTTATGTTTGAAGAGTAAATGCTTGTATTTCTTCGATTATTTTTATTTTATTTTTTTCCTCGCAATTAATTTTATCAAGCCATCATATGATAGCATATACGTTGAATAAAAAACTTGAGTTTTCTAACTAATTTTTGGAGCATAACACTGATTTTTAAAAATATTTCATTTTTTACTTTTGCATAAATACTAACTTTCTTTTATTGTAAATTTAGTACATGAGCTGATTTTTTAAATTTTGGCATGATAATAACCTATCTATGGAGTTTAAATATTTAAAAAAAAAAAACTGTATATAAATTTTTGTTGTCTTAATAATGAACTTCCACTAAGTAACTGGGACTCTTGCCTTAGTAAGCTTTGAGTGTTCACGTCAAAAGGGGAGAGCAAATTGTTAAGACAATAAATAGTTAGTTAACTTCGAAACCTAAGTTATTCGAGTTTTTAAGTCTAAAGGGTGCCTTAACACCTAATGCCCCGAGCCAACTAGTTTGGGATCATTAGCCCAACGCTTGCTACATGGACATCTTATAAAGCCGACTGGAGTTAGCATTGTACAAGTTATTTATTTAAAGAAAAGTGTTTATTTGCGTATATTTAAAAAAAAAATTATATTCAAAAATAAATTTTTATTTCAGGGAAAACGTTATTTGATTGTTTAAAATTAGTTGACTAGTTACTTGTACTAAATTCATTATAAATAAGAGTTGGATGTATGTTATGGGTACAAAAATAGATATTGTTAAAAATCACACACTACGAAATCGATAATTATTTCAGTAACTCTTGTAGGATCTCAATGTATTACGTTAGCATTAGACTAGATTGAAAAACATTTTGTAATTTTAAAAATAAAATAATAATTATAAAAAAAATAATAAATTTCACAATAAAGAATTTTTGGATGTTTGTGTGTAGTATCACTGTAAACCCTCACGATACTGTACTCATTATCACATGATTAAATTTTTACCGCAAAAATTATCATAGCTACCCAGACACACTCGCACGTCCCAAAAAACAGTATAAAACACAACGTTCACAGCCACAACCAACCTCGTTTTATTACTCAGTCAAAACTAGGAAATGCACAATATTAAATTCTGTCCTAAGGGTAGTAGGAACATCATAACTCACTGCTCTACCCAACAAATAAAAAAATTACAGCTTTTATAGACAAAACAACAGTTAATAGCTCCCAACTGCTAGGCAAAACTGTCCCACATAATCTAGACATTTGGCACAACAGTCCGCATACACAGTTTTGTGTCTAGCCACCAAAACTGCCCCATAACTGATCCACATGACCAACATATGCCATGAAACTACTTCCCTTAACTTAGATCTGCCCATTAGCTAAGCCCCAGCTGTCCAACACCATTCTGCCATTCTGATGTATCTGCTGCGACATTGTGCCTAACGACTACCAATATTTGTATGTATTTTTAGCACCAGAATGCACCGCCACCCAATGATGCCTTATGTCCCACACATGACTCTGCCCATAATGTAGCATTGCGTCTACGTTGCGTCATTTTTCCTTGGTACCGCACCAAGGTCTTCTGTTGGTCCCGTGGCTCCCTATGAAACCTATTTCCGACATTCTCTTCCAACGCTCCCAACGTGCGTCCATGTTTCCCAGTAGCGCACTGTTTTGCCAACGCATACCCAACAACTTGGTCCAACACCTCCCTGTTCCTCCAACGCATGCTTCCGTGTTTTGGCCCTCATTACCTTGGCCGCGTGCCAAGGTCTTATTCATTGCCATGCATCCACATAACACGGATCCTAGCATTGCACCTAGGATCTCCCAACACAACGCTAACAACCGCTGTTGTTATGCCGCAACGCTATCCACTGAGTTGTACCAGATTGGTGCCTTTGTTACAAACTCCTTCGTTTTTGCCTCCCGCACCATGTCCGGTAGCAAAGTGGACCATGTTCGTGCCAACAAGTCCTCCAGCTTTACTAGTGGTTAATACTCATTCACTAGGGGTAACCTAGGGTTTTAAAATCTTATTGTATATGCAAAATACAATCGTGTTCCTTACGAAAATGACTTTTTCATTTAATTATTATATTAGTTTTGCTCGAGGACTAGCAAAAGTTAGGTTTGGGGGTGTGATTGCACCTCATTCTATGAAATTTTATAACTTTAAACTTAAGTTTATGAATTGTTCGAATAGTGTTAATAAATATAGATTGAGTTATTTTAGTTATTTTTGTATGTTTATGAAAATGGATTAAAATGGCGTTAAGACGGGGTAAATCAGATTAAAAACGAATAAACCACGGAAAGCCAAACAAAAACCAAACAAAATCAAATAAACCAGAACGAATGATCCCTTAAGTATATCAAAAATTGATTTATTTTATATTGTTTTGTAGGTTTCTGAAAAACGAACAAAATGGCATTGAGTTGGAGTGAATCGGATTAAAAATGAGAAAAGTAGGACGAGCCGAATGAAAATCGAAAGAAGACAGACAACAGGTAGCAGACAGCGAGCCATGCATTGCGTGGCTTGGGTCGCTGGCACAGTGAGAAGCGCCAAGCCACGTCTAGGCTTTCTTTAAATAGACAATCGCACAATGCGCGTGACTGTTGCAAAGCTGCTGTCGGTAGCCCACTAAGCCATTTTTAGCCTCTTTTTTTTTTTTGTTTTACGTTTTTACCCCATAAACTTTTCCAACTTTTTAAAAATATCATCTACATCCCACCTACCCTCACTTTTTTTGTTTTTTTTTCCATTTTACCCCCCAAAGACTCTTTAGTTTGCCTATAAATATGACTTGGGGTTGAGAGCAAATTCATACAATTTTTACTAGATAAATTAGATCTTGGAAGGATGCCAATCTTCAATATTAAGGGTTTGTTTTCTTTCATTATGAGTTTCTCATTAAGATTAAGGATGAAATCAAAAAAATTAATTAAGATGTTATACTGTGTTGATTCCAAATAACTTTTAATTAATGTTTATGATTTTTGCTTTAATTAAATAAGTGATTTCATCTTTAATATTATGTATTATTGATTGTTATGAATTATTTAAATGATTGAATTTGTATTGTAAAATAAATAATATATTTTGATTATATGTTTTCCATTTATTTGTATACATATAATAATTAAGAATTATATTTTCAATATAAATAAAAACCAATTTGAGATTTACATCGGACTTAATTTCTAAAATCTAAAGAAGATAGTAAGATTAATTTCTAAAATTTTCATTAAAAATTTGGAGTCAGCACAAAAATAAGAACTAATTAATTATAATTGGTGGATTATGAAATTTTAGTATTTTTCCATCTTCAATGAGTTATTTCACTGTTTATCTAGTTTTCCATTCCTTAATCACAAAATCAACATCATCTTAGACTAGATTATAATTAAATTAAATTGGATAGATTAAGTTTCCTATAACCAATCCTCATGGGATCGACCTCACTTTCGTCAATCTGTGTTACAACTGATTCGTACGTTTGCGAGTATTTTGAAAATGAGACAGAACACAGTTTTTGTCAACAATAGTAGTTATTTCGGTGATTTCAGAATTTGCAATTTTATTAGTTTTATTTTCAGTTTTAGGTCTTGTGGGTGAGCTCTCTAATATTTTATCATGGTCAATTTCATTCAAAAGGTTCAATTTTTTTTCCTGGGCATAAAGAGAGCCACTCTAAAGAACTTTTTTGCAAATTTTTCACAACACAATTCAACAAGTATATAGCTACTGAAATTTAAAATTCGTAGAAAACAAATTGCAAATAAATTGAACAAGTACAAGAAAGAAAAGTAATACTTGAAATTAATAATTAGTGATGTTGATCCCCAGCAATGGAACCAAAATTTGATCGCTAAAAAATGATACGCTTAGTTTAGCACTGCGATACTAATGTAGTACAGTATTCAAATAGGGTGTCGCACCACATGAATTGGTTTTGTAATTATCAATTTCTAATTATTTTTCTTACTTCAACAAAAATAGAATTTGATTGAGTTTTGAGTTTTTAACATAAGAAACATAAAATACTAAATCTAAAACAATGAAAATAGATAACCAGATGAGGAATTATGGGTTACGTATTTTGGGGTTTATATTATTTTCGTATTTTCTTTTTAATTCAGATTTGTGCAAACGAGTGTTCCTAACTACAAGTCGGAACTACTCATAAAGAATAGATTGATTATTCTTCAGCATCGTTTATCTTCGGTATTTAATTTCTAAGTTACTCGTAAGATGAATAAAAATATAGGCGTAAACCATCCAAAACAATTATCAAATTTCAAGAATATTATTGTATGATCGTTAGGTGTAGACCACAAGTACTAGATCTAACGTTCTAGAAGAAATTAAATATAAAATTTAAAATATCTTCAAGAACAGTTTGAAAATAAATCCAATCAAAATAAACCATTTCAAGAACAATATTCTGTATCATACAATTGTTTACACATAATTCAAAATTAGATTAAAAATACAATATTATATTAACCCAAAAAATACTTACCCTAATCCTAACCTAGTGGAGGGGGACTAGCCGTCCATGGTGGTTATTCTTCCTAAGAAAATGTTCAACAATTGCTCCATGAAGAACTCTATACCAAAATCTAGCAGCCAAAAAGAACATTAGAAAAAAAAGTAAAAGAAGAAAAAGAAACCTATTACCCCAGTACACTACTAGACTAAGGAAAAAAAAAAAAAAGGAGTAAAAATAAGAAAAAGAAAAAGAAAAATAGAAATCCCTCCACACCTGCCGGAGCAAGTCCAAATCTCTTATGAATTAGAGAATTATTTTCCTTTTCTACTCACCTTCTCTAAAATGGAATTTGTCATCCATTTAATGGTCAATTGTGGACCTTTTTAATTGATATGTTACAAAGGCCAGACCAAAGCTGGCTTTGCTTGGCAAGGCGCGTGAGCGATTCGCACGTGCCACATTTGACAGACAAACATGGTCAACTTTGAATGTCTATATCTTTTTCATATGAACTTCAATTTTTCTATGCGACAAGTCGTTAGAAAGCTTAGAGTGTATTTTTCATATGTAATTTCTTTAATCCCAAAATTCCAATTGTGAAAATAATTATGACCAAAAGAGTGGACATAAATCTTCATTCAAGTGGCATAAATCATGACTTTTATTCGGTTGATCATTTTCTTGCGCATTTTGCTTCCAAATAGTATTTTTTTTTATCCAATTCTTTAAATCTACAAAAGTAAATAAAAATAATCAATTACATTAATTTATTTAATTCAAAAGATTAACAAAACTTAAATTAAAATGATTAGATTGCGTAAAATATAACGCGATCATTCACCTTCTTGGGAGGACCAATCCCCAGGAGCAGTGATGACACTGGCAACCTAGACCAAATTTTGGCCGAATAATGTACAATCCATATGGATGGATCATCAAACTACAATGGCTCGGGGTGATACCATTTTAAAATTATAACAGTATATTGTAAAAGAATTTCCAACAGATAAGTAAGCCCTACCACAAAAAAAATCCTTAGGATAGTTAAGTTTGCAATTTCAAGGATAAGAATATCACTGCCTTAAAGATAAGAACTGTAATTTTGCTCACCACTCAGTCAATGAAATCATCCAAAGAGATAAGAAACTAAGAAAGGTAATCACAAAGATTAACTTTTGAAATCAGAAATTGATCAAGTCTCCTTAATTTTCATAATTCCCCTTGTTTTATACTTGTAACAACCCTCCAAGAATAGGAATAGCCATAATTAATGTTCCCAGACCTTACGAAAACCAATACATATCATAAACAACATTTTTTTGACTTCTTTGACTACTAATAATGGTTGAATAACCAAATTCAAAGTATCTAATTTAACTTAAAGACTTATTGAAATACTAAAAATAGCCAATTACCAGATTCAACACTTCTAGTTGACCAAATGACTTAGTAAAAGGTTATACCAAATAAGGGGTTGGTCAAAAATGAAATTTGGGTCCCAAATATCTTCATGGACCATTAAACCAAGATGGTTGGGCTCCATTCCAAATTTCATAAGAGGTTTTATTAGAACCTCTTCTAATAGAAATACTATTTACAACATGGCATGCGGTGCTTACGGCTTTGGCTTAGATTTAGGAATATGATTCTCATTCAGCATTATTCTGGCCATTTCCTAAAGCGTTCTATTTTTTTCTTTCTTTTTCTCCACAATAGCATTTTGTTGTGGCGTTCCAGGTGTAGAAACGTTGTCACCATACCCATGCTCGTCACATAACTTATCACCTCATCATTTTAAACTCTCTACATCTATCACTACGGATGTTAATGATGCAACATTGCTTATCATTTTGAACACGTTTGGAAAACTTAGAGAATATAGAAGTAACTTCACTCTTCTTAGATTGGAAAAACACCCATGTAAATCTAGAATAATCACCCACAATTATAAATGCATAAAATTTACCTCCTAAACTAGCAATGACATTCGGACCAAATAAATCAAAATGCAATGATTCAAGACATCCAAATGTGGATGTGTGCAACTTCTTTTTAAAAGATGATCTAGATTGCTTACCTAGTTAACATACATCACATACTTTAATGCAAGTAAGCCACATATAAGACTCTTCTTAGATAAATTTGAAATTAACTCTATACTAGCATGCCCAAGTCATCTATGTCATAACCAACTATTCTTAGATAATGGATTTAAACATGAAATTTTTTGATAAGAGAAGTCATCAAAAGAACATGTGTAAACATTTTCAAATCGTTATACAAGTAATATGCTACTATTATTCCCATTCTTAATAATGCATCTATCATGATAAAAAAACAACGTTATAACCTTTATCACATAATTGACTAATGGTAAACAGATTATGTTTAAGACCATCTACTAAGATAACATCTTTAATAAGAGTAGACCCATTATTGATATTATCTATACTGATAATTTTACCCTTTGTGTTGTCTCCAAAAGTCACATGACCTCTGTCTTTAGGTGTCAAAGAAGTGAATTTAGATTTATCACTCATCACACGTTGAGAACAACAACTATCTAAGAACCATTTTTCCTTGCTTATCAATGTTTTCAGAGTAACCAGCATGGAGTACCTCAAATAGTTCCTAAGTGGTAGCCAATCTAAGTGTGTCCAATCTTGTTAGTCGGGATAATTTTAGCTCTTTTAGGACCTCAAACTTGTCTGCATTTAGATATTTTAGAAAAACATTTGCTAATAATATACCCCACAATGTTATATTTAAAACATCTAACAAGATTCCTGGTTTCAGAAAATAATTTATGACATCTCTTTTGTTTAAGGTTATTTTGAAACCCAATTCCAACTTTATCAAAGATACCTTACGAACTTCTCAAAAGCATTTTTAGATTATTCTTACCATCCATGAATTTGAGAACTATGGAATGTAAATCCGATATTTTGGATTTCAATTCAATATTTTCATATTCAAATTTCATTAATTCCTTATTAAGTGTGATAATTGTAATTTGTAGGACATTAATTTGAGAATGTTGGTTTTTATAACCATGCTTTAGTTCTTGATAAAAATTAAATAAATCATCGAAATCTAAAGGACAAGAACTAGAACATTTCGTTACCTCATCTCCTGTGGCCATTAAAGTAAGCATAGATGAATCATCACTATCCGATTTTTCTGAACTACTTGACTCAAAGTCATCCCTGGTGGCTTTCATTGATTTCTTCTTAGTCTTCTTTACTTCGTCTTTTCCTTTCTCATTTTCCTTCTTTGGTTCGGGGCAATCGAATTAGAAGTGTCCATTTTTGGGACAGTTGAAGCATTCAACATTACTCATGTTAAAATTTTTCTTTTCCCAGAATGTTTGTTGAGTCATCTTTATGAATTTTTTTGTAGGAAGCGCCACATCCTTTTATTTCTCGTTGTTAAGACTGATGTCATTACTTTCATCTTCTTCCCCATTTTTCTGAAATTTCATTGCCAATTACTTATTTTCTATGTTTCCTGTTTCGTCCACATATCTTCGTATAGCCGTCTCATGGGTCGTTAGGTTTCTAAAAATCTCATCAATAGTATAAACTTTGAGATATATGGCTTCCTCTAGTGCCGTCACTTTTGGCTCCCAGATTTTAGTCAATGATCTTAGAATCTTCCACACTTTATCCTCCATATTATAAGGTTTTCCGAGTTGACCAAGGTTGTTGCAGATATTATTCAATCTTGTGTACATTTTCGGAATCGATTATGCTTCACCCATTCTGAATAGATCGAATTGACGAACTAAGGCATTGATCTTGGATTGTTTAACCTAATCTGTCATTTCATGGGTGATTTGTAATGTGTGCTACATTTTTTTAGCCGATCCACAACTTGAAATCCTGTTATATTCATTAGCATCTAAAGAACAAGATGGAATATTAATAGCTTGAGAATTAATAGAAACTTATTGTTTATCAGAGGTTGTCAGCTGTTCTTTTTTCTTAATTACTTCATTCTCATTAAGAACAAATGGACCATGTTCAATGGCTAGCCACACATCATAATTAGTGGCTTGAAGAAAAGTAATCATTCTACCATTCCCAAATGAGTAGTTCTCACCTGCAAATAAAGGTGGATGGTGCATAACAGTCCCCCGAGCTCTACGGAGATTCGCAATTCACTAACACCTTTGATTCCTTTACTAGGTAGGAACTAAACCTTTACAACGATTCTTTTACAAGCACATAATCAACCTTTACAAATTACCTTTTTCCCAGGCTGAGGATGAACCCTATATTTTTACCAAGCTAAAGAAAAGCCTAACACTCTCTCGCTTATCCTTTTCAGAGGGAAGGATGAACCTTTACAAGTCACTCAAAAAAAAAAAAAAAAAAAGAAGAAACAATTCAATTACCAGAAGAATCAAAACCTAATTATTTTTAAGGGAAAAGAATAACCTAACATTTTTACTAGGACAAAGATCAAACCATAATTTTTTTCTCAGGAAAAAGATTAAAACCTAGGAACTTTTATAAGACACCGTCGCAAACGTATCTAATCCACTCAAACTCACAAATACAAAAGAATGCAAGTTTTTTCCCACAAGCAGCATCTAATATCCTTTAGATTTTGCTGAATTATTTGATGTATATCAAGAACTTACGTTTTTTTTAAAAAAACTAGTGTTCTAAAATAAATACCCTTCAAAGTACAATTAACTCACTAAACAAGCAAGTAATGGACTATGAATCTGAAAAATTGAATTGCTCCAATGTGAAATTGAAAAAGAAAAATTGATCTAAGAAAGATTTATATTTAAAATTTATTAATAGTGTCAATTAAGTTAACCAAGAAAAGAAATCAGTTAAAGGGTTGAAAACGTCGAAGATTGGAGTTGAAATGAATGAAGGAAAGGAGATCCAACACAGATCCGTCAACCGATGGCAAAAAGATTGGTCAACCGACGGGAAGTGGCTGGGAATTGGAGAAGTCTCTAAATCTATCTTTCAACTGACCAAGAGATATTGGTCAATTGATGGATGAGAAGTGAACTCTTTGAATCGATCAGTTAACCAACCGTTGATGATCGGTCAACCACTAGGGCTAAAAAATGGCCTGGAGAGCATCCTAAATCGATCGGTCAAATGACCCATAGGGAATCGATCGACCGACTAGCGTATGAAAATGGATTGGGCTACAACTTCAAATAATCGGTGGACTGATGGTGGTTTGGTTGGTCAACCGACTGTGCAGTTTCAGGATTTGAGGATTTATCTAAAAGTAGTCGTTACTAACCTTTTTTGGTTAATATCTTTGAGATATTCTGGGGATTAGAACATATTATAGATATATCATTCATACTTATATATCTCTATAGATATGGTACAAATATTTTAAGTGTTTCTTAAATTGGTACATTCAATACTTCCTATTTAGTTTTATTCGAGATTCAAAAATATTTGGGGGACTAAATTGAAATATTTAAAAGCTATAATTAAGTGAATTGAACCATGATTGAGTAATATTAATATATTAGGTCTATATGAGCATTTAAATATCATATCTTGTGGGAACTAGACGTTAGATGGCTTGTTTAAAACGAATATATATATATACCTGTATTTTTCACTTATGAGATATATTATTCTATTAAGAACAAATCAATTCCTGAGTTTTTTGGGAGTTATTATTCTGATATTATACTGAGAGTTTATTGTGAGATTATTCTTGAGAAAAGTTCTTGAGATTAAGTGCTGAGAATTTTGTTGTCACTGATCTAAGCTTTACTGCGATTCTGTTTTCATTCTTTCGGTAGTATTCTGGTGAGATCATTCCAAACTTTTGTTCTTAATTGTTATTTGATATTATTATTACTTTCTTGGATTCTAGATCATTGTGAAATTGTTTTTTTAACTAAATTGTATAAAAATTATTTTAAAAAACGATTTTGGTGATAATCTGATTATGTGCTCAATTGTGCATTACCCACTTATTTTATAATAAGATTTTAAATTTATCACTTAATTTTATCACTAGTGTTTATCGGGACATTAATTGGGTTTAAATAAACTTGAGGTGGTAGAAGCTCCGAGTGGGAAGAAACTTATCAATTTATTGTAGTTGGTGAGTTGTGTGCGGATTAGATATTTTTGGGAATATCTAATCAGGGTAGCTGGATTTCAATCTCTTCCAATAAAGATATTGAGGTTTAATCTTTACCTAAGGCATAAAAATGTTAGGTTACTCTTTTATGTGAAAAGAGATAGGTGTTAATTCTTCTTAAATAAAATTAGTTTGTGTGATTTTGTAACAGTTTCATCCCTACCGGTGAAAAAGATACTTGGAGTGATTTTGGTGAGGTTTGATTCTTAGTCTATGTATAAAAGAATTAGTTTAATCTTTGGCCTATTTAAAAAAAAAATAAAAAAAAAATAAAAAAAAAAAATTCCTTAGCCTGTGAAAAAAGAATTGTAAAGGTTGATTCTGAGCTTGTAAAAAGAATCATTGTGTAAATGTTTGGTTCCTACTTGTTTAGAGGAATCTTAGTGGTTTAGTGGGTGCGATTCTCCATAGGGCTCAGAAGACTGGATTAGCCAAGAGTAGCTTGGTGAATCAATATACATCGTGGTGTGCTGTATTCTTACTTTATTTACTTTCTATTGTTTAGGTGTGTACATAGTTTATATAATACTTATCCGCTGCCATATAGAGATAATTATTAATTTAGGATTAAATTAATTATTTAAATTTGTAAGTGTTGAAAGACAAATATTTGCTTAATCCCATACTATTATTTAAAGATCACGATAATTTATATTTTATTTTCTTTAATTTACACATTTAATATATCATCTCCTCATACTTACATTAATTGTACTCATTTTAATAAATTGTTGAAATAGTTCAATGTTTTCTTTTAATTCAAAATAAATGTCTATTATTTTTAATAAATATGAAATATTAAATTAGACAAAATAACTATATTTTCTTCTTTTTTTCTCTTTTGATTGATTTTTTTTTAATGATCATTATTAGCTACTATATTGTTTAAAAGCTAACATTAAAAACAAATTAAAAATTAAAAAATTGAAAATAAATAAATAAAGTTTCTATTCAATCACACATTAAAAATTAAAAAAAAATTATATATTTCCTTTTCGAACTTAATGAATAAAATTACTCTTTATTGCATATTTTTTTAAATTGTGAAAACAAACGAGAGTCACTGAAAGTTGCATTCTAGTGAAGTCTTAAGCATTTTTCCATTTTCCTTTTATTTTTGTTTTTTTATTCTTCATTAATTATTGCCTCTTCTCCATAAATTTTAATACCACTTCCCCTCCCCCTTTTTCATCCCATCAATAAGTCTCCTTCATTTTTATTTTTTTCTGTAAATAAATATCCTTGGCCTCCACTATCATCAATAATAATTGATTGTGCCCTCCACGATAAGTTCTCATGTGTATATCTATATAAGAAACTAAAATTAGAAGATTACATTAGAGAATGAAGAATAATTCACAAAACTCTATCTCTTGACATTAGTAGTTTTCTAGGATATTTTTTAATTTATCAATAACCTTATTTTTTATATTTATATATTTTTTTAAATAGTTATAATTTTTTTATAAAATTAAAACATCAAAGGGAGAAAGTTAATACTATGATTGAATTAAAATTCTGAAATTTTGGTGAATAGTGCGTGAAATTAAAGTTTTACCTTATGTAATTTACTAATTACAATATTTTTTTTTAGAAGTTCAAATTTTTTATAATACCTTAAATTTATTGTTATTTTTCATATAAAAATTATAATGACTTTAATTCACCAAGTGAGACCAAATTTTTTGAAATTGAGATTAATTACAGATATTTTTGTCTAACCTTAAATTGATTTTAATAACTGAAAATTACAGTTTTTGTAAAACCCCCCAAAATTTATATTTTTAAAAAATATTATTTTATATAAGTTCAATATTTTTGGAGAAGGTTTTGAAAATTTGTGGTATAAATATATATTGTATAATTTTTGGAGATGAAATTTTAAATTTATATTTTCGATAATTTTTGGAATTAAATGTTAAATTTATATTTTTGAAAATATTATTTTAATATTTTGGGTTGTTTTGTATATTATTAAAAATTATAATAAATATTTGATAATTTTTTGGGTTAAATGTTAATTTTAAAGGTTTTAGAATTATTGTGTTATTTAAAAATATATTTTTAAGAGTTTTGAAATATATAATTTTTTTTTTTAATTTAATGGAGGCATGGTGGAAATAAATAAATAAATAAATAAATAATAATAATAATAATTGTGCTTCGAATCTGATTCCTTCTTAAAGAAGGAATCAACCAAACACCATATATAGATATGTATGTAGTTAGTTAACAAGTGGCTATATTATATTTATAATAATAATAATGCCCAAAACAAATGAGCTTACACGTGTATATGTGTTTATAATACAATAATAATATATTAATGATAAGACGAGGAATGATCACATTAACATGCATATATATAGAGGATGAGTTTTTTCTATATAGGGATAGATATATATTTTATAAATAGTTGTTGTAGCGTTTGGCCAAGAAAAGAAAAAAAGAAAAAGAAAGGAAGAATAAAACTTATACTGTGGCGATTTAGATTCGGATTTTGATTTCGGTTTCAAGTAGAATTTCTAATTTTTCTAGTATATGTATTTAATTTTTCCTTGTATTGTGTGAATTATGTTATTACGGCTATAATTGTTATTTCACATAAGATATTGTGATTACGCATTATGCGAAAATTGTGTGAGATACACGTTTATGTGTTTATTTGAAATTTGATTGTTATATGTTTATTTTGGGGTTGATCAAATGCATGTATTAAAGGGGTTAAAATTTTACTAAGCATTGGCTCAAAACCCTACAGTTTTGATTACAGGGCTGGTGAGAACGAAACTGCACTGGGAAGAATAGTGAAATTTCTATTTAATTCGTAATAATTGTATTAAATAATTACTTTTGTAAAATCGATGCGATAATTCGATAATTTTAATTATCACCCTAACTGTAAAATTCATTTAATTTATATAAAATATGAATATGGAATCATATGTATAGAAATTAAAAGAATATTAATAATATTTTTATGTTTATTTTTGGGTGTGGATATAATATTAAAACCCAATAGTTGAAAATTCTAAGACTGCATGATCCATAGATGTTAAATACTAAATTTTCAAAAAATAAAAAATAAAGCTTGAATAATGCACTGTTACCTTGATTTGTATTTTTGGCCTTGGAATTGGATTTTGAAAATGAATTCATATTATAATCTTAATTTTATTTGTATTTTGAATTTATAAAAATTGTATCTATTATTTATTTTTCTAAAATTAATTCAATAAATCATTGACTAAAATCATTTTTGAAGTTTGTAAATTTAGTAGATATTTTTTTTAAATAAGATATTAGTCGTTTCATTTTAGTTTTAATTCTCCTCAGGGAGAAATCACGTGGCGGCCTTGGAAAATCAGGCCGTTACAGAGTGGTATCAGAGTTGAATTAATAATAATACTAATTTATTTATAAATGGTGTAAACTTTGGGGTAGAATTTTCTAAAAGAAAAACCAAGTGGCGGCCCTAGAGAACCGGGTCGTTACAGAATGATATCATAGCAGGTTTGCGATAACCCTAGACATGGGTTATGGTACCCATTACTCATAATAAATGAAGTAATACTTAAAAATAATAATTTTTGTATAACTCATTAATTCAAAAAAAATAAAAAAATCTAAATGATCACTGTGCATGCTATTTTTTTTTTATTTTTTTTTTAAAAAAAACACAATATTAATTACTTCACTTCACAATTGTTTGTTGTTTGCGATCCAGAATCCCCTAAGCAATGTGATAATTAAAATATAGGAAAAGAATAGGGACGCAGATGGTCAGCAAGCTCGACTGATTTTCCGTGATTGTTATATAGTTCATCTTATGATGGATGTTATATTTGGGGATCATTGAAATAGAATTTGTATGCACATCATAAGTGTCAAAGACTTAAGGGACATCAAAGGTCAAGGGCTTCTAGAACCTAGGCGCAAGCCATAAGAACTCTTATTTGTTCTTTTTAACTACTTTGTGTAACATGTTGGGAGGTGGGACTTGATAAAGTTGAGGCCATAACCGTTGAAAAATATTATTTTATAATTGCACGTTATAGATTTATTAGTTTTGCTTGTTATTGATTACCAGTTAGCATATTTGGTGAGTGTCGTGTTAGTCATGGACCATAGGATATGTTGTCGAATTGAAAGGATCAGCTTAAAGGTGTTTATTGTCTTCTATATAAAGTATCAAATTTTATTTTCTTATCAAATTAAAAAAAATAAAAAATAAATAAAATAAAGTGTCGTTGAAAATGAACAGTTTTACGATGATTATTGGATCAAGTAAAATTTTTAAAGGTGAAAAATGATTTTTATTATCTTGCTATGCCATAATTGTTACCTGTCAGGCAAATCCTTCAGGATGAATATATGTTATTACCTATCAGACAAGTCATGCAAGGTGGATATATGTTGTTATATGTCATGTAAGTCCTGCAGAGTTGATATATGTTGTTACCTGTCAGGAGAGTAAATCCTGCAGGGTGGATATATATTGTTACCTGTTAGGAGGGCGAGTCCTGCAGGGTGGATATATGTTATTACCTATCAAGAGGGCAAATCCTACACGATGGATATATGTTGTTACCTGTCAAGCAAGTCTTGCAAGGTGCACATATGTTTTTACCTATTAGGAGGGCAAATTCTACAGGGTAGATATATGTTATTACTTGTCAGGCAAGTCCTGTAGGGTGGATATATGTTGTTACTTGTCAAACAAGTCGTGCAGGGTAGATATATGTTGTTACCTATTAAGCAAGTTCTACAGGGTGTATATATGTTGTTACTTGTCAGGTAAGTTTTGTAGGGTGGATATATATTGTTATATGTGAGGTAAGTCTTGCAGGGTAAATATGTGTTGCATTGAAACCTGATAGGTGGAGAAGTCCTGTAAGCAGTTGATATGATAACTCTCGATCGTGAGGTAAAACGATCATATGGGTAGTAAGGAAGTATGATATTTTATTATATAAACGTGCGTTGACCAGTCAATTTAAATTTAGTTGTCTTATTATGATGATATGTTATTGGAATTTTGATATTAACAAGTGAATGGTTATATTTTGTTGAAAACTGGGTTTTGATAAAAACACTTGATCCATAAATGGTTTTCGTATTATGAAGACAGTGCATGGGTAAAATATTTGGATCGATATTGGTCCACTACTAGCGATAGGTAGGATCAGAGTGTAGAATGATTGTTGAATTTTCTCAGAAAATTTTATATAGATATTATTACTACTTTTATCAGAGTGACGCAGTAGAAGCGTAGTGATGACTTTTCGTTATGACTGACATGACCATATGATACGATACTGAATTATTATTATTTTGAACGAAATCTATTTAAATGGGATAGATTATAATACCCCCAAAATTTATATTTTTGAAAAATATTATTTTTATATAAGTTTAATATTTTTGGAGACGATATTGTAAATTTATGGTATAAACATATACTTTATAATTTTTGTAAATTAAATGTTAAATTTATATTTTTAAAAATATTATTTTAATATTTTTGGGTTGTTTTGTATATTATGAAATTTTATATAAATATTTGATAATTTTTGGAATTAAATGTTAATTTTAATTTGACTTTTAAAGGTTTTGAGACTATTGTGTTATTTAAAAATATGTTTTTAAGAGTTTTGCAATATAATTAATATTTTATTTTATTTTAATGAAGGCAAGGTGTAAATAAATAATAATAATAATAACAATAATAATAATAATAATAATAATAATTATTGTGCTTTGAATCTAATTCCTTCTTAGAGAATGAATCGACCAAACACCACATATAAATGTGTATGTGGTTAGTTAACAGGTGGCTATATTATATTTATAATAATAATAATGTCCAAAACAAATGAGCTTACACGTGTATGTTTGTTTATAATACAATAATAATATAATAATAATAATAAGACGAGGAATGATCACATGAACATGCATATATATAGAGGATGAGCTTTTTCTATATAGGGATCAACATATATATTATAAATGGGTGTTGTAGTGTTTAGCAAAGAAAAGAAAAAAAAATTAAAAAAAATGGAAGAATAAAATTTATATTGTGGCGATTCTGATTCGGATTTTGACTTCGAATTTCAGATAGAATTTCTAACTTTTTTAATATATGTATTTCATTTTCTCATGTATCGTGTGAATTATGTTATTACGGCTATAATTGTTGTTTCGCATAAGATATTGTGATAACATATTATGTAAAAATTATGTGAGATGCACGTTTATGTATTTATTTAGAATTTGATTGTTATATGTTTATTTTGGAGATTATTAAATGCACATATTAGAGGGGTTGAAATTTTATTAAGTGTTAACTCACAACCCCATAGTATTGATTGTAGGACCAGTGAGAATGAAATTGCGTTGGGAAGAATAATGGAATTTATATTCAATTCGTAGTAATTGTATTAAATGTTTACTATTGTAAAATCGATGCATTAATTTGATAATTATAATTATTGCCCTAACTCTAAAATTCGTTTGATTTATATAAAATATAAATATGGAATCATATGCACAGAAATTAAAAGAATATTAATAATATTTTGATGTTTATTTTTGGGTGTGGATATAAAATTAAAACCCAATAGTTGAAATTTCTAAGACTGTATGATCCATATATTTTAAATACTAAATTTCCAAAAAAAAAAAAAAAACTTGAATAATGCCCTATTACCTTGCGTTGTATTTTTGGCCTTGGAATTAGATTTTGAAAATGAATTCATATTATAATCTTAATTTTATTTGTATTTTGAATTTATAAAAAAATTATCTATTATTTATTTTTGTAAAATTAATTCGATAAATCATTGTTGAAGTTTGTAAATTTAGAAGTTTTTTTTTTAAAATGAGATATTAGTCGTTTGATTTTAGTTTTAATTCTCTTTAGGGAGAAATCGCGTGGCAGCCTTAGGAAACCAGACCATTACAGAGTGGTATCGGAGTTGAATTAATAATAATACTAATTTATTTATAAATTATTTAAATTTTAGGGTAGAATTCCCTATAGGAGAAACCAAGTGACAGCCCTAGGGAATCAGGTCGTTACAGTTTTCCCCCCATATAATTCACCAAGGGAGACCTAATTTTTTAAACTTTTTCATTCTGCTGAAGGGACAAATAATTCAATTCAAAAATAAGAGAATAAAGTGAAAATATACACACACAAAAATTGCATTTCAATCCAAAATAAATATGATAGTAAAATATGAGAAGAGATTTTTATATACTCAAGAAACCCATCCAAAAGCCCAAAACACGTTAGGTTACAAAAGATATGCTTAACTGATTGCAAATATCTATTTGAAGAAATCAATAGTGCAGTTTTCCGGAAGCATGACTGTATGGGAACCATCTATACATTCCTAATAAAAGTTGTCGTGGTCCAGACCGAGAAGATGAATGTCACCAGTTCTTATGGCCAGATGCACAATATCATTTAGATCAAAATTATTTACTGAATGTTGTAGTTCGGGATATTTCGGCTTGGTGTGACCAATCATACTATATAAAATTTTACATTAAATAATAGTAGATGTGCACGGCAGTGATGATGATGATGATAATAATAATAATAATTAAAAAAATAAAAAAATAAAAAAGTAAATAGAGATGTTAAGACAATTACCCACAAAATCCGCAATATATCTTTCGTCGACAAACGTGGATTTGGTTTCCAACATCGTGATTATGGTGTCTAACAAATTTTGAAATCAAAAATCTTTTTACCTTCGGATCGTACTAGACCCGTAGATAGGAACCACATTCGATACCTAGTCGTAGCCCAATCGTTCTGTGTCCAGCTTAAGCACACAACCACTTACGACTTATGACATTTTTCTCCTTGACTCGTTTTTTGTAGTTTTTGCGTACCTAGAAGCCGACAACATTTGTAATACCCCAAAAATTTATATTTTAAAACTATTATTTTATATAAGTTTACTATTTTTGGGATTGTTTTGCAAATTTATGGTATAAATAATATTTGGGGTTAAACGATAATTTTAAATTGACTTTTAAAAATTTTGAGATTATTATATTATTTAAAATATACTTTTAAGAGTTTTAGGATATAATTAATAGTTTCTTTATTTTAAGAGAGATATTTGTGTAAATAAATAAATATATGTGGATGGCTTTGTTTCCTTCTTAGAGAAGGAAACAAACCAACCACACACACACACATGTGTATGTGTGTGTGATGTTAGGAAAGTGAGTGGAATCTCACGACAATGTAGAGGGATTTAAGGGGAAAAGAAATAATAAGTAATTAATATAATTATTATATATTATTTTATTATTATATATATACATGTATTATATATGTGTGTGTGTATGTTAATCGATCAAGAGAGATAGAGAGAATTGTTATTTGGGAATTGGGGTTAGAAAATCACACTAACAAAGGAAGGAGAACTAGGCGAGGAAGAGTAGATTACGAAAGAAAAATAATTTCAGTTGATTAATTGTGAATTTTAAATAAAATTTCTAACTCTTTTAATATATGTATTTAATATTGTCTTATATTGTGTGGTTTATGCTATTATTGTTATAATTGTTGTTCTTCGTGAAACATTTATGAGTACGTATTATGTGGAAATTATGTGAGATACACATTTATATATTTATTTAGGAGTTATGATTAGATACACGTATTAAATAAGTTAAGAATTCTACTGAGCGTTGGCTCACAAACCCACAGTTTTGATTGCAGGGCCGATAAAAATAGAACTGTGCTAGGAATTTTATTTGAATTTCTATTTAATTTGTAATAATTGTATTTATTATTTACAGCTGTAAAATTGATTCGATAAATCAACAAATTATAGTAATCGTCATCACATTGTAAAAATTCTCAGATTTATGAAATGAAATATTAATCATTCGATTTTAGCTTTAATTTTTCAAGGGGAGAAACTGTGTGGCGGGTTTGGGAAACCAGGTTGTTACAAAGTGGTATCAGAGCGTAGGTTACGACCACCCTAGGTTTGAGTTATGGTAGCCATTATTCATAATAAGTGAAGTAATACTTAAAAATAATAATTTTGTATAACTCATTAATTCAAAAAAAATATTGAAATGAAACTTGTTTTGTATCAATTTTTCTGGATGATATACACATATTTGTTAAGATATAGAATTTAAGGAGAAACAAGAAAAGGTACCACCAATAATAATTATATCACAATTTTTTTGAATTGCATCTATGTGTTCTAGAATTAGATGACCCCAAAATTAGGAATCAAGCATCAATTGATTATAATATAGCAGCATAAGAACCCTATAAAGATAGAAATTGACTATCACATTCCAATTACACAATAATCTTCAACATCCCAAGGAAAAAAATAAATAAATAAATTAACAAGGTTTATGTTTAAAACCTGTTTATATGAGAATATAGAGGGAAACCTGTTTATATGTTTGTATAGTCCATATATGTGCCTTGAGACTTATTTATGTGATGAAAATTAGATCTATTATACATAAATTGATAACTTTCTATTTGTTGTATTGATAAGTTTAGACTTAGGAAGTGTCGTGCTAGTCGTGGACATAGGGTTATCAGTGTAAAAAGGTGTTTATTATTTTCTATATAAATCATCAAATTTTATTTTCGTATTAACTTGAAAAAAAAAAGTGTTGATGAAAATAGACAGTTTTATAATGTTAAATGGATCAAGAAAAATTTTAAAGGTGAAAAATAGTTTTTATTTTCCTACTATGCCATAGTTTTCTTGTCAGAATGACATGTCCTGAGAGATGCGGTTGGTCCTTACAAGAGCGTATGTCCTATAGGACTTTGTGTTGCGACTTGTCAGGAGGAAAGTCTTGCAGGTAGTTGATATATATTGTTGTTGTGACAGTGATTATCGGTATGATATGATGAATTTTACCATGTGTTGTTGACTATCAATATGATGGAGTTGAATATAATATTGATTATTAATATGGTGGAGTTGAATATGGTATTGATGATATAATGTAGTGGAGTTGAATATGGAATTGATTATAAACTTGTTGTTAGACCTGTCAGGAGGGCAAGTGCTGTAGGTGGTTGATATTGTTATTGTTGTTGTTTTTATTATTATTGTAGTTGACTATTAATATGGTGGAGTTGAATATGATATTTATTATAATATGGTGGATTCGAATATGGTATTTATTATAATGTTATGGTGAGACTTCTCAGGAGGGTAAGTCTTACAGGTAGTTGATATGATAACTCCCGAAAGTGAGGTAAAACGACTCTATAACTAGTAAGGAAGTATAGTATTTTACTATATACAAGTGAGTTGATCAGTTGATTTAAATTCAGTTTTTTATTATGATGCTATATCTAAGATTGTTTACACTACTATGTGACTTTATTTTAAAAAAATAAATTTTGATAAAGTACTTGATCCATAAATTATTTTTATATTATAAGACAGTACACTAATAAAATATTTTGTCAAGAAATTGAGTTAAAGATTGGTCAACTACTAACATTAGGTAAGGTTGAAGTGTGACATGATTGTTGTGATTATTTGAATACTTGACAATTGAAATAATTTTAGTGTTGTAATATGAATATATGTGTAGTTCAGCATTATCATGATTTTGACGTAAGGTCGTCTGCATAATTTTCATATTTAGTTGTGAAATTTTTAAATACATGTATGTGAATATTGAACTCATTTTGATACATATCCATGTGCTAGAACAATTTGATATCATTAGTTGTAATGTTTTGCTAGTAATTTATGCCATATAAACTATAGAATTAAATGATTTTTGCATTTATTAAACAACAATTGTTTATTTACTTCCATTGAAAGCCTGTGGTGATATTTTTGCGAGCTTGTAAAAAACAATTGAAGATTAAAAAATAAAAAATAAAAAAAATTGGGATTTATTATCATATTGTCATTATAATCAAAGTGCGCAACGGAAATATTTAGAAACATAATATGTTAGAATGTAATTAATTGGTGCCATGTTTTCTTTTAATTTGTTTATAAGTTTGGGTGAAAAGTGTAATTAAGGCCTTTATGACCCTTTGGGTGGAAAGTCTAATTAAGGTCTTTAATTTGTTTAAGACTTTGGGTGGAAAGTGTAATTAATCCATTTACGTTGTTGAGATGAGGAATGAACTTTTTTCTTGGATTCACAAAGTTATGTTAATTTGTTTATGATGTTCAATACTTTGCAAAGTGTAATTATGTAGTAACCAATTGGGTGATGGGGGTACAATGCATAAAAATTACCTTGGGTGGATAATGTAATTCACTTTTTCTTATGGTGTAGTGAAAAGTGTAATTAAACCATGTCTTGACAAGAATATCCATATCATATTTGAACTTTATAACTCTATTATTCATCATGGGTTTAAAAAATAATTGACAGTTAAATGGAGTAATAGTATACTTATATATGATAAAGCTCACAACTTGGTAATTTTATAATTCACTCGTTTGTATTTTTTTCTCTTTTTCTTCCGCTCATCAATTGCACTCTTGTCTCATGTGTGTTGTGATGGACATTAATGGGTTGTGACGTCTCACTAATCAAAGAACAAAATAGTAACAATTTAAGACATTCACGTCGTAAAGGTTGCATGTTTCGTGTCGTGTCATGTCATGGCCTGACACGAGCAGGACATGATAAGTTAGAGTCATAAAACTTGAAAACGAACATGACAAAAATTATCGTGCCGATGTTTTATCATGTTACACAGTAACATGAAACCTAACAAGTTGACACGACCCAATAAGACGTTTCCTATTTACCCATTACCTACCCATTACAAGTTAATAACTTGTTAACACAATTTATACATGTTAACAACATACCCATTGTAAGTTAATGACTTTTTTTCTTTTTTTAATTTTTTTTGGTTAAATGTGTATTGCATTATAAAGAAAATTAAAGATCCCTAGAGATATACAGGTAATAGCTACAAGTATAACCAATCCATTCAAAGAGAAACTACCTCTAACACTATGAGGAAAACTAAAAAATGCCAACAACAGCAAAGACAACAACAAAAAATACCATATTTCAGTAGAGGCAAATGATTTAGCATTGCCTTCACAATTTCCCTCAACAGCAGACAAGTGTTGATTAGAGTTAACAAATGATCTTTTTTTGTGGTGAACAGCACCTGAAAGGACCAACCATCCCTAGCAAGCCCAGCGACAACCCTAACAGCAGGGACAAACAACAAACAACAACAGTAAACAAAAGACCGTCTAACCCCAGCAACCAAAGCAACAACAACATGGAAAACACAAAAAACAATAAAATACCACCTCTCAAATACCTCAATAGCAACATGAAAAAACAACTGTTACATTGATCCAAGGGGAAACTAACCAACCCCAACAATCATAACAATAGTAGTAAACCCACAAAACTAGCAGGAACAAGCAGCATCAGCAAACACCTCAACAGGAGCATGGACAAACAACAACAAACAGGATAGAAAAAATGTTATACAACTTAACAAAAACAAATCAAATCAAACCAAACCAAATCCACCATTGCAATGTAACAAACCAAAAAACAAAAAATCACTAATTATGAAATGATCACAAAAAATATCCACCTTTTAGCTTTAGGAACACCACCACTCAATGAAATTGCTTTCAATACCTGGAACATATGTCTCGGGCCCACCGGCCTTGTTTTTTACACCAGAAACATGTATATTTGCTCACTTGATTGGATAATGAAAAAATTTCACACTTGACCGCCGATTAGTTCTGATCTTGAGACTGTGGACTCTATTTTTAGGGTAACATGGATCCCACACACTCAGGATCAGAACCCACTGACAGTCGGGTATGATAATTTTTGTTCTCCCATTGAATGAGCAAAGATACATGTTACCAGTGTCAAAAGAAATCCGCTTAGCTCGAGAATGCCCCGACAGTCCTAACTGAACTCCACTCAATATGGAGGCACCGCGTGGTCTTACAACCTTTCAGAGTGCCGACGGTTCGGAGCGAGCATCCCTTTTATCATTGTGCCACCAATTACTGCTATTACTCAACCTTTATGATAGAGACAATTAGTTCATATTGAAACATGTAACACATTACCTTTGATCATTTTGTTTAACCCATTCGTTCATTTTATGTAGCACTTGATCTATAATGTTATTCCCGGCGAACATGACCAAATCTAATTAAAATCAAACCCTAGATACGTTAGAGTCGAACTGAAACATAAAGTAATAAGAACATGAGGGCCCTCTTCACGCTTTTTGCCCTCTTCTTCAAACCATTACAAAGAAAACAAAGGGTGAACGTCGCCCCATTCCTGCTGGCAATTTTATCCATCGGGTTCAGAGTGTACAAATAGGATAGCGTCACCTTTGGGTTACTAGTTGGACAAAGGGAAGACCCAATCAACCACAACAAGAACTTGACACGAAATTCTACCCCATTTGTCTTCATTTTACGTAGTTGATCCCTAAGGTTGTTTAGTAATACAAATTTCCCACCCAAACCGGGAAGCCTCTTCAATTCCTTAATGTCGTCAACCTCCCTATCTTTCTTGAAATGGAATCCCTCATAACTTATTCCTAGGATGTGGTGCACATCCTTTGAAGCAACCTCTAGTTTCTTGCCATGTACTGTTAGAGAGCAAAAAATAGTGTTAAATCTTCCCACTAACCAACTCAATAACGTCAAAGGTAATTTCCTAAAATTTATCCCAAGAACCCCTCCAAACCCCATTTTAACAACAATTGCTCTCTGTAACTCAGTCAGAGACTCAATTACACCAAATATGGAATGCATAGCTAGCCTTGTAGCAATGAGGGCCTTCAAAGACAAATAATTCAAATTTTAGAAACATCATATATTTATTAATCATCACAGGTAAATTCATTAAAACTTATAACTATTAACCATGAAATTTTCATTCCAACCTTTTAACATTGAACAAAAAATTTGTCCAATTATTCAAACCACTTCTACCGAGGAAAAATGAAACTTGTATTAACAGAATACTTGTGACAAGTCGTAACATTGGTCAAATAACTTGTAATTATTAACTCTAAACTTGTAAACTAAGATGGAAAACTTCTAACACTGCACAATGAAATTATAAGATTCACAAAAGAACTTGTAACATACTTCCAATGCAATTACAATTCATGAACATTGACAAATTAAACAAGTAATATTACTACAAAAAAAAAAAAAAAAAAAGCACACTTGACTTACAAACAATTCTATAATTCAATTGCTTAAACCAAGTATAAATAATGTACCGTATAACCTTTACTTTTTTACTGTTGGTAAATCACCAAAGACATTTCCTTCTTTCTTTTTGTCACCATGGTTGGCGAAATTGCAATTGTCCTCTGCACTACAAAATTAAAATGATCTTTGTTTCTATGTATGTTTTGATGATGTCAATATATGTATTTTGATGATGTCACAATATATATTTTGATGATGTCAATATTAGTGATATAATGATGTAATATTAATATTATTAGACACAAATTATATGTTTCAATGTATTTTGATTGAATCATACATTGAGTGTACTAACCAAAGTAATATCTTAAGTGTAGGTATTAAGATTCATTTATACATTATGTATGCTAAACACTATGGAATCTTAAGTGTGAAATGCAGGTATAATCTTGATGTCAAGAGCACAAGACTTAGGTAAGATTAAATCTATAGGATGTTACTCTTAAAAATATTATATACTTTGGTGCATTAGGAGGCGCACACACATCAAGAGTGCATACATTCATGATATTATGAATTAAACATATTCATAATTTGATTATGTCATGATATATGTGATTGGATTTTCCAACATAAGATTATTTGTCGAATTCACATCTTGATCATAATATACTTAGTATGAGAAAACTTGTTTTCAATGTGATCATAAGATACATTGTATGTATTGTTTGATCTAACATACTTAATATGTTTATTATATAATAACATCATGGTATAATTGATTTAATATGATCAATTATATCTTCATATCATGATATAATGTGTTCAATACATACCTTTCATACATTACACGTTCAATATGCTTAATGTGCTTATTATGATCAATATATGTATACAATTGTGATATCTCGATACTAACTTGTCCAATTTACTTATATATGACAATACGTGTCATCAGTTTGATCATATCGTACTTCTGTGGAAAATTCTTGTCTAGATCACAAATGAGCTTAATATGCTTAAACTTGAATTCAATGTGATTATATGATACATTGTATGATCTCAATGTGAAAATACTTCAAATATCATTGAAATAATGTTCTAAAAGTGTTTTAAATAGTAAATGATCACGTACCGAGGTCAAAAATCAAGAACGGACGAAAACGACACTTGCACTGAAGTTACAACACAAGTAGTTGGCTATATTTTGGAAAAGTTTTCGACTACCTTTGGTTATAAGGTTCTATCAAAAAAATCTGCAAAGACATTTATTCATTCAAATGGTAATATCTCACTCATTTGGAGTCCAAATGAGGTGATTCCTTTTGCTATAGAAAGGTAACTCAATTACCTTTAATTATATGCCTATTCAGAATTATTTGGATATGTGCTTGATTTCCAAAGTAGTTTGTTTAACAATAACTCAGTAGACTTTCTCTTTCTTACTCTGTTTTCGGTCTAATCTTTGATCAATCATAACTTGTTCTTGATGAGCCTTGAATGTTTGTATAACTTATTTAGGATGTCTTGTATCATGACAAACATACAATTTGATCAAATCATCATTGGATCATTAGATTAAATCAATTGCAACAAAACTATTTCAAAGGTTTAAGAGCACATTTTGCAGCTTTTTGTCATGAATTCAAAATTAGTTTTACATTTCAAATCTTATTTGGAATGTTCAATTCATGTTATAATATGTTAGCTTAATGTGTCCACATGATATATACATGATTAAGTTATATGTTTAACATTATATGAAAGTTTAATTGGCATTTTTCCTAAAAGACTTTGAAAATTATGTTTTCAACATGAGAAATGTGTTTACGTGTTGGAACTTATTTGGAATCATTCCAGATACTAAATTAGATTGTATTCATTTATAAAATGCATTATATATCATATATTTATATGCTCAATTTCGTGCAAATGTATAATACATGTATTTGTCATGACTTGCAAGTGGGAATACAAAAAATATGATTATCTTAACTTTGTGGTAGGGTTGCTCATTAAATGAAAACCCATACTTTGTCTCCCACCATATGTATGCCAACTTATCTTTATTATCATGATAAGATTCGATGTAATGGAGTCTCCTTTATGCATTTATGGTAGAAATACTTTTGTAACTGTCAACATTATATTATCTGCAAATTTGGTAATAAAGTCATTAATATACAACTCATCTCTTGACCAAATGCAATGTGAAAACGTTGGTGAAAGGCTAAAATTTTGTATTGTCCATATTCATTAGTGATGAATGGGTCTTATACCATTAATTGGATATGTCTAGCATTTAATTATGTTAGAAAAGTGTTGTTGGATATTTGAAATTCTGTAGAGAATTAGAATGGGAAGGAGCCTCATTTATGTTGATACTTGAGAGAGTACTACCCAATGGTCATATGATCTCTACACCTCAATTGTGATTCTTCCCAACTTATTTCTAGCTATATAAAAGGAGAAAAGTTGCTGGAAGGAAGGATAAACAAGAAGTACCAATCTTATACAAGTGATTACAAAGAGTTATACTAAAAAGTATTATTCTTTATCCATCATCTCTTTGATTCTTATTCTTACACTTGTGTGATCACTCTTATACTTAAAAGTTCATCTATCTTTTCTTGAGTGATATTTGTGAGAAGCACTAAACACTAGTGAGTTAAAGTGTTGTAATTTTTATAGAGAGTATTTAGAGCTCAAAGGTCAGTTTTTGTAAGTTAGATTACATAACCATTTTTGAGTGTTGTTTTGAGATATTGTACTTCATTGATACATTAAAGTAAGAAGATCCTCAAAAAATAGCACATCAAAGTTAATCTCGTGAAGTAGTTGAAGATGACCAGAGGAGGAGCCTTTGGTTATGACGGACCGATCTCACCGGAAAGAATACTGTGAATGGTTTGACTTTCACCCGTAAGAAGATTATGAATGGTTTCTTTTCACCCGTAAGCAGATTGAATGGTTGTAATAGGTTTTATCTTTACCCGTAAGAAGAATGTATAAGGTTTAATCTTCACCTGTAAGAAGATTAAGGATTAGTGAACTAGAACTCTCCGTCGGGAGTACGACGGAGTAGAGTAAGCAAAAAGGTTTTTCCAAACTTGTAAGACCCCGACTTAGCACATACGTCATTTTAGTTATATTTTGGAACAATTGGGAAAAATATGGGGTAGAATTGAATTAATCATTATCCGAATTAAACGTTTAGGGGGGCGAATTGTAAATTTGTATACATTAAATCCAACCTTTAGGATTCAAATTGTCGTTCAATTGATAACATGTAAACTTTTGGGGTGAAGTTACAATTTGAAGGAAATTATAAATGGTGAATTGGGCTAAAATAGAAATTAAAGAAATTTGGGGGAGGAAGGAGTAATTAGAATAAAAGATTTTTATATAAATAAATAAATATATATATATATATATATATATATATATATATATATATATATATATATATATATATATATATATATATATACGCATACGATATGGGTACCGAGAGAACAACCAGAATGGAGAGAGGAAGGATCGAGATCCATTGACGTGGCAAGCTAGGAATAAACCGATCCACTTAAAACATGCAATTTGTGATCTTTGAAACGTGCAATCGTGATCTTCAACGGAGGAAAAAAAAGAATAGAAACAGAGGAGAGAGAGAGAGGAGGTCCGGCGGTCAGGGGGTGTTGATATCCGACGATCGTAGGTGTGAGCGATTTGTTCGGTCGTTGATCGATCGTCGGTGGTGCCGACGGTGTGAGATCCCATTCATTGCCGATGGTGTGGAGTGCCGATGGGGTGATTGTCACAGTTTTGTCGGAGGTTGCCGTCGGTCAGTTCGGCGGTGGGCTATTCGCAGCCAACGGTGACGATCAGTGGTATGTGCAACGGTGTTGGTGGCTCTGCTCCATCAGTACGTGTTGTCCCTGCAGGGTGTGTGCACGTTGGGGGCGCATGGAGGTCGCCGGAGGTTCCGCCGAAAAATTAGAGAGAGAGAGAGAGATGTACTTGCATGGGTGTGGGGCGGTCGACAGTGCATAGAAGGGTGTGGGTTGTTTGACTGGTGGTGCGTGTGTCCGGTTGGTGGGACGGCGAGGCTTGATCGACGGTAAGATGTCATCGGCGGCGGCAAGACTGCGTAACAGGAAACATAAACACAAACCAGGGAAAAAAAAAAAAAAAAAAAAGGGGGAGAAGAAGAAAAAAAGAAAAATTACGCAAACCCCCCCAATAAAAATCCAAATATCATTCTCACAACTAACGGACGATTCGGAGCAAGTAAAATCTAAATCAATTACCATTATTGTTAAATTGAAATATTAGCAAACGGGATTATAATTTAGAATCGTTAATTTTACTAATTTTGGCACCATCCCTATTAACAAACGCGTACAGTAATTATTAACAAAACAAAATTTACCGGATATCAATTATTCGTAATAAAAAGTGGGCACGAGAGAAATTACGAAATTTAGGGCCTGCATGGCATGATTTGGTTATTTTACATAAAATATTAATTTAGGCCCTATCACTATTAGGCTCGCAGGCACTGGAGTATCGGTAGAAGATATCAGGAAAAACTGTTCGGACTGGATAGCCAGGTGAGTGTGCTGCCTTCTTGCCTAACTATTGTTCTATGTATATATATGATGAAATATGTGATTATTTAAACGGTATGAATTTATAGACGATATGGACCAAGCAGGATTTGAGCGAATTGGTAAACTGGATTTTCGGAAAATTCCGATGGTTTTCGAAAAGAAGTTGAAAATGAATTTTTGTTGGATTTGGTGAAATTAGACAGAGTTTATAAAAGAAAATAGGAAACATCTATTTTTCTAAAAATGCCTGGTTTTTTTAAAATAAAAGGCGGAAAAGTGATTTTGATAAAATTGGACGTTTTCTTTAAAGAAAGGGGGAAATATGATTTTTGGATTTAAAAGACGGTTTTAATAGAAAGAGAGGTGGTTGTGTGAGTTGACAATGTTGATTAGACGATATCATTACGTTGTGATTTGATGATGATGTTATTGGTTAGACGATGCCATAATATTTATCCGTTTCGGCGAAGTGATGTTATCCGCTTTGGCGGAGTGATGTTTATTTGTTTCGGCAGAGTGATGTTAGACGTTTATACTGCGCAGTAATTATCCGCTTCGGCGGAGTGATTGGTGTTCGTAGGAAGGCATATCCTACGGATGGTACGGTACCGTTACAAACTCCCGATCGTGAGGTTAAAACGATCACTAGGGTTGGCCAGCGTGTGTGTGTTTGCGAGGATGTTTTGAGATGTGGTACTTTGCTTATACTGGTGATTTAATATTTATTATGGTGATTGGCATGGTTCTTATACTAAATGTATTTGTATGGAACTTATATATGGTGCTTTATTCTCACTGCTAATATTATGAAAACTTTTGCTAGTTAAGTGATGTTTATATATTTGAGCTTGATCCCTTTAGATATTGCAGAATAAATTGTTATTACTATAAAAATATTTTACTAAGAAGGCAGTACACTCGCAGGTACAACATCTAGGAGTCGGTCCCCTACTGGCACTAGGTAAAGCTACGTGATGGAGTCGTATAGACGATTGAGGGAAGTTGTCCAAGGGAAAAAAATAAATAAATAAAAGGTTCATGAATAACTACTTTTAGCTAGTAAAATTTCGGGACGGGTGTGCCCCTCATAGTAGATGTTTGTATTATACAGTGGGTGTATATTGTCATTGTTTTGGTCCTTTGGGTATTGGTGATGTCATGTTATAGTCACGCTAGCCTCGAGATGACAGGTGTCCGGGATGGGTTGTGACAATTTTGGTATCAGAGCCTAGGTTATAGGTTTTGTAGACTTGTCAGGAGATGTGTCGGTAGAAGATCATGAGGTAGGAGGATGTGCCAGTTGTCTAGTCAGTAGGGGACATAAGATAGGGTATTAATAGGAGAGCTTGGTAGGTGGGTGTTAGGTATTTTATTTCATAAATTTGTGCATTAGCATGGTGCGTGGGGGGTTGTCTTTTTGGTAAGCAACGATATGACCACGTGGTGAGGTTTCTAGGAGGGATATCTTCCACAAGATAAGAAGGCTAAGTTAGACAAACAACAAATCACGTCGTTTTCAGTATACTAGATGATATAGCAAAACACACTTAAGTCGAAATAAGAAATAATATTCAAACAGAGTAAATCGCTTCCTAGGCAATCTGAAAGAAAACTGTGACGTTACTGGACAAGAATTTAATTTGGTAGCACTTTTTAGATTGATTAATAGACGAAGTAATAGTTGTGGCATGTAGCAAGGTAATAGGAAATGATATGTAAGAAGTAGTCGAGGATTGTGGAACTAGGAGGATAGTATGTGCGTGTAGATATAATCCATTTTGAAGGAGTAATATAGAGTTGCGGGTGGAGTCAAATTTGGGGATGAATAAAAGTGTGTAATGTTGGGAAGGTATATCTAGTACCTCAGTTGGTTTGGTAGTGGGTCTAGGAGGTTAGAAAAGTGTTAAAAAAAGGATATCACAAGTCAGTACGCAGATGCTGTTCAAACAAGTTTTGGCAGTGGATATTGTAATAGTTAGGGATTTCCCCTATGTAGTTTCGAGAGTGGATAGGGTGCTTGTAAGCGTGATTAGTAATTGTGGTTGCTGTTAAATAAGTTCCATAGTGATAAGGAGGTGAACGTTCGGCACATAAGTTGGTTAAGTATACTGGTGTAAATGAATGTGGGAATTTGAGATTTGAAATTGTAATTTTGGGACTTTAAAGGTGATTGCTATGGGATAGGAAAAATGGAGTGAATTAACTTAAGTCGATGATTGATTGCATTTAGTTGAATTTGGATAATTTTGAGTAATGTATTAAAAAAAAAAAAAAAATTATTAAAATTTTAAAAAAAATTAAATGTTGGATATAGGGAGTTGGAGTAAGTTTGTTTGCGGATTAGGAAGTTTTAATAGAAGGAGTAGTCGTCACAATAAATTAGAATATCAACTAATGATTTACGTAAACCCGGTGTGTGTTTCCATAAAGATCTGATGTTGGTAACGTAAAAGTTAGAATGGATAGGTTGTTAAATTGATTGCAACCAATAGGATGTCAGATTTTTGAGTAGGGTGTTGGTAATCGAAGATTAGAGACTGTGATGTGGTAAAAACGGTGATCCGGTCGAAAGTAGGAAAGAGCATGTTAAACATCTCCAGAATGTGTTACTAAGGCGATGACTAGTGCAGTAAATATAACTAGTGCTCTTAGGGCATAGAATTCAAGTGAATCCAAAGGAAGTTGAAGTGATGGATTGACGGAATATGGAGAAGGCCGAGAACATGTGACTGGAATTCGAAACTTTTTGGAACTAGTAGAGATCATATTCGTTCTAACGTTTAGCGACATCTCCTGTATAACGGGATTTGTGCTTTAAGTTAGAAATGGGAAATCACGGCAGTTGTTATTCGGTGATTTGTTAGTCAAGTTAAGGTCGAGAAGTAACGAAATCTCTAGGTGAGCTATGGTAGCCTTGACCGATACCAGAAAAGAAAAGGGAGAGTAGTTCGGGTAATGTTTTCCTGACGCGCATGTCCAATATTTATTGATAGGATTGTTCGATTGCGTGATGCACCAATTTAATACAAACATTAAAATTAAGTTGGGACAAGATATTCTTTTAAAAATCAAAAGGGGATAAGGACTAGTAATTCTAAGAATTGTACTAATCGGTTATTCGAAATCATGGAACTGGAACTCTGAAATCATAGGTGTTGTCGCCATATGGTGATCTGGACAATAATTGTTATCAAAGTAAAATAAGTCGTCAGTGTATGAACAATCCGTGGGGGAAACTGTGGTGATAGGAGCTGATAGATATTTGAACAGGTGGGTTAAAATTTTCCATATTCCTTTAGTTGCCCAAGTGGAAGTTGATACCTTGTTCCAGTCATGGATCAATGGTTTATCAGGAAATACGATTCAGGTGTTGGAAGATATGTTGAGGGGTTGTGTCATGGAAGTTTCTGGTAAGGGGGATGTTTGTACAATGTTAATAAAATCTGTTTATGCTAATAACTATCTTGTCGTCAACCGTGGTGGCATCGCATAAAGTGTTATATAAAAAGGATACAGGATTCCGATTTGATGGACTGAACTAAGATAGGAAAACAAAACTTTTGCGGGATTTAAAAATAGCCGATATGACCACCTTTTTTTACTGGAAATTAGAAGTATTGAGATGTTATGGGACAAGGAGAATTTAAAATATCCTTGAGATGATATGTATACATGATATAATATCTTATAGTTAGTATCTAGTAATTATTAGAATGTATCGATTTCGTTGTGACTAGGGCGTACCTATATCCTTTGAGTCGTATATATACATGAATATATGTTTGAAGCATATTAGGTAGGTGGAAACGAACTTGAAGCACGTGACCATGTCAGGGACTTGATAAAATGTGGAGGCATAAAAGGAATTCTTATAGATTATTTGTTTGATATATTTGAGTTGTAGTTATGAGAATTGGTGATATTTAGGTAATATGGAAGATATTGATAGGAGTATTAAAGAGTTGAGATAGGTATCGAGGTTAAGGATAGTTGAGCTATCTGTGCTTATGAGATTGGGGGCAATTATTATTAGGGTAAATGTTGAATGGAAAATATTGTTGCAACAGGCGACTAGAAAATGTCGGATGAAATGGATAAGTGCCGGTTACGATGGAAGGAAATAGACTCAATGTACTGAAATATTTCCAGCATATAGTATTGTTACTGATTTTGATTTTATTAGCGTAGCGCAGTGGAAACAGTTAGGAACATGAGATTCTTTAACAATGGGTTATCCGTGTTAAGTGTAACCGACCAAGTGCACCTCGTTTGTTGGATGATTATGATTTGACACAAAGCTGTTGGTTATAAATTTTGGTGATTTGGGAATGATGAAACCATATATGGGAAACAGTTGTTCTAGAATCACATGAGACGAGTATAACTTTGTGATGCGACTTTGACGTATTAGTAGTCTGACAAAAATTAATGAGGTTTAGGAAGAAAGGGAAGTTAAGTCCAAGGTACATCGGACCATCTAAAATTTTAGACCAAGTGGGCACGACAGCGTATGGACTTGCGTTACCACCAAAATTATCTCGACTACATGACGATCTCTATGAATTGATGCTCCAGAAGTATGTGCCAGACCCTTCTCGTGTATTAACTTCGCAACCGATCGAATCGGAAATAGATTTGACCCACGTTGAGAAGTCAGTCCAAATCCTAAGTCGTAAAGACTAGGTGTTGCAAATAAAAAATGGTTTTGTTAGTCAGATTGTTATGGCACCGTCATGCAGTGGAAGAGGCGACGCGGGAGCAAGAGGACGAGACAAGGAACAAATACCCGCATTCATTCAATTAGGTAATAAAATTTTGGGATGAAATTTCTTTTAGGGGGGAAGGGATGTAAGACCCCGACTTAGCACGTATGTCATTTTAGTTACATTTTGGAGCAATTGGGAAAAATATGGGGTAGAATTGAATTAATCATTATCCGAATTAAAAGTTTAGGGGGACGAATTGTAAATTTGTATACATTAAATCCAACCTTTAGGATTCAAATTGTCTTTCAATTGATAACATGTAAACTTTTAGGGGTGAAATTACAATTTGAAGGAAATTATAAATGGTGAATTGGGCTAAAATAGGAATTAAAGAAATTTGGGGGAGGAAGGAGTAATTAGAATAAAAGATTTTTATATAAATATATATATATACGCATACGATATGGGTGCTGAGAGAACAACCGGAACGGAGAGGGGAAGGATCGAGATCCATTGACGTGGCAAGCCAGGAATAAACCGATCCACTTAAAACATGCAATTTGTGATCTTTGAAACGTGCAATCGTGATCTTCAACGGAGGAAAAAAAACATAATAGAAACAGAGGAGAGAGAGAGAGGAGGTCCGGCGGTCAGGGGGTGTTGATATCCGACGATCGTAGGTGAGAGCGATTCGTTCGGTCGTTGATCGATCGTCGGTGGTGCCGACGGTGTGAGATCCCATTCATTGCCGATGGTGTGGAGTGCCGATGGGGTGATTGTCACAGTTTTGTCGGAGGTTGCCGTCGGTCAGTTCGGCGGTGGGCTATTCGCAGCCAACGGTGACGATCAGTGGTATGTGCGACGGTGTTGGTGGCTCTGCTCCATCAGTACGTGTTGTCCCTGCAGGGTGTGTGCACGTTGGGGGCGCATGGAGGTCGCCGGAGGTTCCGCCGAAAAATTAGAGAGAGAGAGAGAGATGCACTTGCATGGGTGTGGGGCGGTCGACAGTGCATAGAAGGGTGTGGGTTGTTTGACTGGTGGTGCGTGTGTCCAGTTGGTGGGACGGCGAGGCTTGATCGACGGTAAGATGTCATCGGCGGCGGCAAGACTGCTTAACAGGAAACATAAACACAAACCAGGGAAAAAAAAAAAAAAAAAAAAGGGGGAGAAGAAGAAAAAAAGAAAAATTACGCAAACCCCCCCAATAAAAATCCAAATATCATTCTCACAACTAACGGACGATTCGGAGCAAGTAAAATCTAAATCAATTACCATTATTGTTAAATTGAAATATTAGCAAACGGGATTATAATTTAGAATCATTAATTTTACTAATTTTGGCACCATCCCTATTAACAAACGCGTACAGTAATTATTAACAAAACAAAATTTACCGGATATCAATTATTCGTAATAAAAAGTGGGCACAAGAGAAATTACGAAATTTAGGGCCTGCATGGCATGATTTGGTTATTTTACATAAAATATTAATTTAGGCCCTATCACTATTAGGCTCGCAGGCACTGGAGTATCGGTAGAAGATATCAGGAAAAACTGTTCGGACTGGATAGCCAGGTGAGTGTGCTGCCTTCTTGCCTAACTATTGTTCTATGTATATATATGATGAAATATGTGATTATTTAAACGGTATGAATTTATAGACGATATGGACCAAGCAGGATTTGAGCGAATTGGTAAACTGGATTTTCGGAAAATTCCGATGGTTTTCGAAAAGAAGTTGAAAATGAATTTTTGTTGGATTTGGTGAAATTAGACAGAGTTTTTAAAAGAAAATAGGAAACATCTATTTTTCTAAAAATGCCTGGTTTTTTTAAAATAAAAGGCGGAAAAGTGATTTTGATAAAATTGGACGTTTTCTTTAAAGAAATGGGGAAATATGATTTTTGGATTTAAAAGACGGTTTTAATAGAAAGAGAGGTGGTTGTGTGAGTTGACGATGTTGATTAGACGATATCATTACGTTGTGATTTGATGATGATGTTATTGGTTAGACGATGCCATAATATTTATCCGTTTCGGCGAAGTGATGTTATCCGCTTTGGCGGAGTGATGTTTATTTGCTTCGGCAGAGTGATGTTAGACGTTTATACTGCGCAGTAATTATCCGCTTCGGCGGAGTGATTGGTGTTCGTAGGAAGGCATATCCTACGGATGGTACGGTACCGTTACAAACTCCCAATCGTGAGGTTAAAACGATCACTAGGGTTGGCCAGCGTGTGTGTGTTTGCGATGATGTTTTGAGATGTGGTACTTTGCTTAGATGATATCATTATGTTGTGATTTGATGATGATGTTGTTGGTTAGACGATGCCATAGTATTTATCCGCTTCGGCGGAGTGATGTTTGTCTGCTTCGGTAGAGTGATGTTAGACGTCTATACGGCGCAGTGATTATCCGCTTCAGCGGAGTGATGGGTGTTCGTAGGAAGGTATATCCTACGGATGGTACGGTACCGTTGTAAACTCCCGATCGTGAGGTTAAAACGATCACTAGGGTTTGCCAGCGTGTGTGTGTTTGAGAGGATGTTTTGAGATATGGTATTTTGCTTATACTGGTGATTTAATATTTATTATGGTGATTGGCATGGTTCTTATACTAAATGTCTTTGTATGGAACTTATATATGGTGCTTTATTCTCACTGCTAATATTATGAAAACTTTTGCGAGTTAAGTGATGTTTAATATTTGAGCTTGATCCCTTTAGATATTGCAGAATAAATTGTTATTACTATAAAAATGTTTTACTAAGAAGGTAGTACACTCGTAGGTACAACAGTTAGGAGTTGGTCCCCTATTAGTACTAGGTAAAGCTACGTGATGGAGTCGTATAGACGATTGAGGGAAGCTGTCCAAGGGAAACAAAAAAGGTTCATGAATAACTACTTTTAGCTAGTAAAATTTCGGGACGGGTGTGCCCCTCATAGTAGATGTTTGTATTATACAGTGAGTGTATATTGTCATTATTTTTGTCCTTTGGGTATTGATGATGTCATGTTGTAGTCACGCCAGCCTCGGGATGACGGGTGTGCGGGACGGGTTGTGACAAAACTACTATAAATCTCTTGTGCGTTGTGGTTTGATTTTCTCTATCCCTTACTATTTAATCTGATTATTTTGATTTCATTGATTATTCCGCTGCACACACAATTACAAGAAATAACAAATTTGATTTGAGATTTTGTGAAAAATAAATAAATTATAGATCCAATTCACCCCCCCTCTTGGATCAATCTCTTGGCCAACAATCTCAAATAGTAGTAGACACATATCAAAATACTGGACAAACGCGTTGGTCAATTTTAACATAACTACCTACCTTGTACCCTTTGTTGTTGCCCCATCACCGGGGACTTTCGCTTCCTCATCCGGAGCACATTTGTCGACATTGCGATCAACACTATAATATTACAAAGAGATCAACAAGTAGTAGATGCATGTCAAAATAAATACAAACGCATTGATTGCTTTTAAGAAAAATACTTACCTTGTACCCTTTACGACTTTCGCTTCCTCCTCTGATGCATGTTTGTCGACATTAGAATCAACGTCAGCACTACAATATTAACGAGACCTCAACAAGCAGTAGACACATGTCTAAATAAAATAAATACAAACACAACAATTAATTTCCAAAGAAATACTTGCATATATAAATTTGGTACATTAAGTTTGAGCTTCAATCCTCTTTTCTTTATTTTCTTATTGTCCATCTCCTTTACTTTAATCAAAAAGATTTTTTTTTTCAACAAATTAAAACTACTTCACTTCACGAATATCACAAAATAATGAATGAAACAAGAAACCTAAATAGGCAAATATTCAAAACCACATACTATGAACTAACAAACTATATTACATTATTTAAACATTAGTAGTCTATGAAATTAGTAAAGCGAAAGGGAGAGAAAGAAAGAGACAACCATCGGTGTCCCAATTCGGTTTAGAAATCAATTTCGAAATAAAAAATAGAATAACAATATCGAACGAAATTCAATATAAAATAGAAAAACATAATCCATCGATTTATAAATATGGGGTTTTCAAACCATAGACAAAGACAAAGCGAGAGGGGAAAATAGAAAAACAAACCTGATGTTCTTCTCGAGAGATGAGGATGTTCTTGACAACAAAAACACTAGACCACGGGGACAAAGATTGAGAGTAAGAACCCTGGACTTACAGAAGCCACCACCATACCGAGAGAGAGAGAGAGGGAGAGAGAGAGCAAAGAGTAGTTGAGAAGATGAGAGAATAGTGCATTAAAGAAGTGCAAAATAGGCTAACCAGCTAGAGAAGGTAAGCTACCGATAATTATTTTTCTCTTTTTTTTGTAAGGTGCTGTTGGGATTTTGAGGGTGGTTTTAACTTTTGGGAAAATGGAGGGCCGAGATTGAATCTTAGTCAACCCAATAGTTCGGGTTTTGGTTGTATGCTATACAGCCAAAACCACAAATATATTGTAGCTTGCTCCTAAATTTAAAGCAAGTGATATGTGTTATATGGAATGACAACAAACTAAAAGGTCGATGACATTTTGTGTCTAACGACCTTTGGACATATATCTGGGCAACAAGATATAATTATTCATTAAAGTTTATACCTTAGACACCGTCTGTCATTTCGACAAATAATAAGGTCATCTCCTATAGTTTTCATAATACTTGATATACCCCTTATCACATTTTATTGACAAAAATACCATTATAATTTTTTTTTTCTATTTTTGTTCTTCACTCTTTCTTTTCTTTTCATTTTTTTTTTTGCCTTCTATTTTTTTCTTATGTTCCATATTTTTATTATTTTTTTTAAAAATCAAAGCCTGTTTTTTAATTTGTTTTATTTTCAAAATTTTTATTTTTGATGTTTTTATTTACACAAAATAAAAACAAAAAAAAAAAAGAAATTAAAAATGCATAGTAAAATTTAAAACAATGGGAAAAAAAGAAGAAAGATATATAAACAGTAGAAAATAGAAAATATGAAATAAGTAACAAAAAATATTATGTTGTAAGGGTATTTTTGTCAATAAATGTGATAGAGGATATCTTAAGTAACTAAATTGAAAAGATAAGGGACCTCTTAGGTATTATAATAACACACTCTTAGGTATTATAATAACGACAGGGGTATTTCATGTTTAAAGTCTTAACCCCCAATTTTAGGAATTGAATTTAAATGAAAAAAAATAAAAATATATCATATAGAAACGAACTACCAAAATTAGCCTCTAAAAAATATTAAAAAAATGATTAACCATACCAAATTGTACCCAAAACATGTATGCTTTCTCTCACTCTTTTTTACTCTCGTTCGTATCTCTCACTCTTTTTACTCTCGTCCGTATCTCTCTTTAGAGCAGCAACATGAAGAAATCTTTTTCGTGGAAGACCACCACCTCCTCCTACAGCTTCGGCCACCAACGCTTCCACCAATAGCATCGCTATCCTTCTCCCAATGACATCATCTCTCTCTCTCTCTCTCTCTCTCTCTCCATATTGTCGTCCAATTAGCGTACACCAAGAACTACCCAACGATGGTAAGATTTTGAATCAGGCCGACGACGACCAAGATCTGGTTGTCGCAGCCAGATCTGAGCGCCGACTTAAACAGATCTAGTCGTTGTAGCTAGATCTGGCCATCGTCTGGCTAATAACTGACAGTCATGGGATGTCGCCACCCAAATCTGGCCATCACCGGCCAAATCTGTTCAAGATCTGGCCGACGAGGTCGCTTCTCGCCAGATTTGGCCGGTCAAACATTTTTCAACGACGGCCTTTTTTTCTTTAGATCTATTTTTTTATTTGTTTTTCTTTTCCTTCATGTTTTTTTAAATATTTAAATTTTCAGGTTTTTTGTTTATATTAAAAAATAAAATTTTCTATATTTTGATGTTTTTAATTGTATAATTTGATATTTGCTTGATTTTATGATTATTTGTTATGGTGATGGCGGTGATAGTAATATCAAAATTTTATTGTGGTGGTGGTAATAACAAATATTTATTGTGATGCTAATAATGGTAATAGTTAATATTTGTTGTAGTGACAACGATAATATGAATGTTTATTGTAGTGGTGATGGTGGTGATAACACATATTTGCATGTTGAGGCGGTCGTGGTGAGTATTTGTTGTGTTGGTACCGGTAATAGTGAATAATGATGTGACGTGATAGTGGTGATAACGAATATTTATTGTAATGGTGAATGTAATAATAGTAAAATATTTGATGTTGTGGTGGAAGTGGTGATAATAAATATTTGTTATAGTGGTGGCGGTGATGATAATAAATATTTGTTGTGATAATAGTGATGATAATAGTAAATATTTATTATGGTGTCAATAGTAATGTTTGGGGGATAGTGATAATAACTATTTATTGTAGTGACCACTATCATAATGCTACCACTTAGACTCCAAATTTCCGAGTCTTCGATAGCTACTGCCCACGATCAAAGAGGAGAAAATATCCAGCCTATCATATTCGTTTAAGAGTTGGGTAAATTGCACTGGAAAAATAGTCCCGATCCAATTATGTTTTTCAAATTTGCCTTTGAATTAAAAAATAAATAAATTACATCATGTTTTAATTAATAATAACTCTCAACTCCCAATTAACGTTGAATCTTAGTTCATGTTTGATAACCATTTAAAAATTAAATGCTAAAAATTTAAATATTTAGTTTTAAGTGCTGAAAATATCAGAAGATTATTTGATAAAGTTATGCTAAAAATTTAAGTGCTGAATTTTTTTTTTTTTTTATAAGTAAAAAATTTATATGCTAAAAATTGTTTAATTTACATAAATACATTTGAATCAAGATAATGTGGGGAAAAAAAAATTAAGACCAAAATAATAAAATCAGGGTGCCATTTTTATTTTTTTTTTTAAATTATATTAAAATTAAAAGTAAAAATTAATTAGTATCAAATTCTCAGTAAACATAACCCTAATTAAACCCATATAGGGGATCAATGGTAAAACAGTCAAAAAATATATATTTTTTTAAATGAAAAATAATAGAGTGCATTAACCAAAATGAAATAAGTGAAGAGCCTTGCCTTAATTTTTTACTCACATTTTGATTTAATTTTTAAATTAACTTAATTAATTAAGTGATATTAATTGCATTTATCAAACAAACTTAATTAATTAAATACTTAATATAATCAGTTTTAAACACTTTTTTTTTTTTTTATCAAACATGCCCTTACTTTCAGTTCGGTCTTTATTTTTTAAAAAAAAGGCACACGAAATAAAAAAACTTAATTAATAAAACTTAGAATGAAGTATTGAAAATTAATAATTATTGTATTTAAAATTCTTAAATTTAATTACAGAACTTATTAAGTGTTGAGATTATTAAATAATTTATTTTTAAATATTTCCATTTTGCATAAGTTTGTATCTTTAATTTTTTATTTTAACTTTTAAAGTTTCTTTTTACTTGACATCTTAAAAATCATTTACTCAATTTTTTCTTTGTATTTTTTCCTCGATAATATGTTCTTTCTCTATAATTGTATTTTAAGTTTTTTTTGTTTTTTTTCTATATGTTTATCATGATTATAATTTAGTCTTATTCGTATTATTAATTTATATTGTTCAGTGTTAAATGATAAATGATGTGTACATTACTTAAAAGGTTGACTCATTTTTAAGTGACACTTAATACAAAGTGATTATATTATTTTTTATCAAAAGTGTTGTATTGAATAAATAGTTAGGCTACTTCTGGTACATTGGAATGGAATGGACTGAGAATAAATTAGGAATTGAATGCATATATAGTTATATACAGTAAGGTCTCACCTTGAAAAAAAAAAAAAAAAAAAAAATCTAAATTGAGAATATTCTAGCATAAATCAAATGAAGTTTTACATAAGAGGCATGTGTGTGTGTACAAAGAGGGAGAGAAAGAGAAAGAGAGATGAGAAGAAGAAGAAGAAGAAGAAGAACGAGGGTGTGGACAAGGAGGTGGGGGTGGGGATACCGATAGGGTTGGTCGTCAGTTAGAGAGAGAGAGAGAGAGAGAAAGAATGGAGAAAATTTGGCACCGACAATTAGCACAGGTGGCGAAACCGAATTTTCTCTGGAAAAAATGGTGTAAGGAGGAAGAATGAGGGGGGAAGAAAGTGTGAAAAAGTTCACAAAAAATAAGGGATATATGTGTTAGAAATTCAAAGGCCAAAATAGTAATTTATTTAAATTTTCAAAGTGTAAAATAGTAATTTAATTAATTTTTATTACCATTGTTAGTGCGTGGTCGTATTTTTTGGTCGATTAAGGAATAAAACCAAATCTTATATAATTAGAATTAACCAATACCAAATTTATCTTGGGATTGATTAATCTCATATTTTTGTCATTCCCATGACCATTCTATTGTGTTGCTAAATCCCGTGTACTAAACATGGTGTTAGTGCATTCAGTTTAAAATGAGTATTTATCATTTACCTGTCCTGTTATTTTGTCTAAAACCATAAACCATACTTGTCACTCGGTAAATACTGGTCAATCTCGTTATTATTTTGATCAAACACTATTTACTTCCCCTATAAGTTAAAAATTAGTAAATTTTTTTATTCTAACAATAATTTTACATTTTAAAATTTTAAAATAATTAAAAAATAAAATTGATAAATATCCTTTAATTTTATATATAATCTTTATCTTTTTACACCAACATCCCTATTTAAAAATAAAAAAAAATTACCATTTTTTTAACAAATTATAAAAAAACACCAACTTCCCCACTCCCCACTCCGTCGAAACAAGGGCCACCCCTGCACATAATTCTTCATCTTCTTCCTCTTTCATCTTCGTCTTCTTTATTCTTCGTCTTCTTCTTCCTCTTTCTTTCTTTCTTTCTTTCTGTCTTCCTCTTTCTTTCTTTCTTTCTTCTTCACTCTCTCTTTTTCTCGCTCTCTATCTCTAGATCTATGCTTGCTGGCATAGATCCATCACGATGAGAGAGAGAGAGAGAGAGAGAGAAGAACCAGTGTGGTCGGGTGGGGGAACATGGTAGAGGTGTGGAGGGGTGGGGGTGGGAGTGTTCGATAAATGTAATTATTTAAAAAATTAGAAGTAAAAACTAATTATTCAAAGGGGTTATCAATATTCTTCAGATGGAAGGAGAAGTTCATAATTTCGGACAATATTTTCTTTTTATCATACATTTTATAATATTAAATCAATGACACTATTTTTGGTTTATTTTTTAAAATAATATTTTTCGGTATAATTATTGATTTTGAAAAATAAATAACAATTGAAAATTAAGAACTAGCCATTATTACTTGTTTACTTAAGTGATATAATATAGGGCAATTCCTTCAACATTTTTCATTTTATATTATCTTTAAAATTGTATCTCATGTTTTAGGCTTACCCACACAAAAAAATAAAAAATAAATATACATACAAAAATTAACGGATTTTTCTTTGAACTTCGTGCAAAATTAATAAAAAATATCTAACGGCTAATTTGGTTGGATGGAATGGAATGGAATATATATATATATATTGAAATTGAAATCTAAAAAGGCATTATGGAAATTTTATTATATTATATTATATATATATATATATATATATATATAGGGATTACATAAAAAAAAAATTATAAAAATTTGTAATATTCTATATGAAAAATAGTCAACATCTACTATTTTTTAATATAGACAACTGCCACAATTACTACTTTTATAAGAAAAATTATCAACTAAAAACTATAATTCAAACTAAACAAACAAATAAATAGATAAATAATGCACAACTACTAGTTTTTAACATGCATAAAAACTTATAAAACAAATAAAAGAGATGAAACAAAAATTAAGAAAAAAACCCAACTATTTTAAGTTCAAATACTAAACAAATTCATTCAATCGTAACAATTGAGCAAGTCAATATTCATATTGTCTCCAAAATATTTCAACCAAAGAAAAGCATGAATATTTACTGAACTAAATAATCATCCAAGAAAAACATATCATGAGTGTCCATTTAAAAGTGACCATATGCATTCTTCCTTTATAGTGTCACGAATGGAGAGTAAAAGATTGGTCGTGAAAGCACTACGCTATATTATATAACCAACTTTGTGCTTATCAAGAACTGTAAGCCCAACAAGCTTCTCTGGCTCCCCGTTAATCTTCATTTGCTTCTCAATTAAATCAAATACCAAATCTTGGCTCAAGAGATGTGTAGACTTTTTCATTTGTGTAGCAACAACTTGGGTTGCCCTTTCCATCCCATCTATAAATGCATCATCAGAAAATCAAATATTTATCTTCTTCGATTTAGAAGTACACTCAGCTGAACCTTCGTCGAAATAGAAAAATGGTGAACCTTCATAATTACCAAATCCATGAGGTCCATCTTTTTCAAGCTCTATAATGGAAATGTCACATCCCTAACCTTTTCAGCATCTCTTTGAACACACAATTTTATAAATTCATATAATTCACTTACATAGTTTTATGACAAATTTACCACATAATAGGCATCTTACTTTTTCAATAAAATACAAAACTTCCTTTTCAGTTATGACATACTTTTTAATAAGATCCTAGTCGAAACCACTTGTATTTTTTGCCCAGACAATGAATTGTATACAACAACAAACTTGGCTTTCAACATCTTTATCCTTAATTAAATATGTGGTCTTTCCTTTAGACCACATCTAGGCAACTTAGACTGAAGTTTTTCTTCTATCTCAGTGAATGCACCGGATTTGAAATCATTATTAGCTTGAAAAGATCCACTGTTATTCAACCCAAGTAAGCACTCAACAAGTTATCATCTTTTTCAAGAGTCAACTTCCTCTTGTTTCTACCAGGACCTTGAGCTTGTGGCAAAGACGACATCCTAATATAAATTAAAAATTTAAAATAAAATGAAAATATTTGATATTTAAAACATGAACCACAACAAGAATACAATACCCAACATTTTTAGATTAAAGACAAAATGAAAATGTTTGATATCTAAAACATGAACCACAACAAGAATGCAATATCCAACATTTTTAGATCAAACACAAATTGAAAATATTCAATATTTAGAACATGAACCAAAACAATTGCAATATCCAACTTTTTTAGATTGAAGACATAATGAAAATAGTTTAGTATTTAAAATATAGAACTACAACCTCAAAAACTTGAAAACAATTCCTAAACAACTCGTCTACTTTCTCTCCACTCATTATACATTTCCTTATTAAGGTTTGTTCGCCAAGTATTCCATTCATTAGAAGTCTCGATGATGAGTTGATTCACCTTTTGTATGTCCTTGCCCTTATCCTTGAGATTGATTCATTAAATACTCAATCGGATCTACTACCATAACTTGTGCAGTAAAATTGTAGAGCAAAAAACATGCAATGATTATTCGATTTTAGATCTTGATTGGATAGAAAGAAGGACTTATAAGTATTCCCCATCGCATTTTGAGAAAACCAAAGCATCGCTCAATAACATTCCTAGCACTTGCATTGTTTCAACTTAAATAACTCTTCTAGGGTGTGTGGTTGGTGTCCTTCTCTCCACTCATTAAGATGATAACGTTGCCTAGGATATGGGGCAATAAACCCTTCATAATTTGTGTACCCAGCATCGACAAGATAATAGCAATCTATATGGAGTAAAATAAAAATATTAAGCTAAAAATTAGTTTGCATACGTATTGTCTATTAGCCTAATTTACCATTCGGGACCCTCAAACCACTCCTCCTACTCGAGGTATCTTTAAGAACTCTACCATCAACAACAAATCCTTCCCCTCCCAGTAGAACATATATAAATTGCTCATCTTGAGAGCAAACAACTAATATGTTTGTGGCAATTTCCCTCTTCTGATTGCGATATCTAGGTCTATCTACTAAAGGTACTTTCACCCTGATGTATGTCCCATCTAAAGCACCCATACAATTCTATGGACAGATAAAGTGAAATTTATTGAATAGTATTTTTAATAAAAAAAAAAAAGATAAGTTATTTTAGCAATAATTAAATAAATATTATATCTTGAACCACTTCCGTCTCTAATCCATAGAGGATTGAGGTACAAGCTCAAGTTTTTTCAATAATTCTTGTTGCAATCGTATTACCGAACGGAGCACGCCAAGCAAATACCTACTAATTATCTCAGAAGACCTTTTAAAGTCCCTTTGTATGACTATGTTCTTTATGTGATGAGCTAGAATTCCTGGAAACATTGTTACTTGTTCATCCACTAATAAATGTTTACTCGATCTTAAACCTACTTCTACAAGTCTACTACATAAAATGGTAAAAGCACGTCGATCCATTTTAAGTAAACTCATACAATTATCATCACTTTTCTAGACATGTTCCATCAAATTCTTTCTATTATTGTGAAAATTAATAACATATCTTCATCATGATAATGTCATATTTTATCATTGTATTCGCATGACATTAATACCCATAATTTGTAAAAACTAATGAGAAATATGCATTGTGCATAACCAATGTATGTATATAGTTACCAAATTTCTGTTGACCATTACTGCATATCAAAATTAACAAAACAAATAAAACATGGGCATAAGTTATAAACACCAATTAGTTCAACAAAAATTAGTAAAAAGTGTTTACCCAAAATTATATGATGAGTTCATGAAAATGAGTAAACAGTACTAAAAAACATTGGCAAAAAATAAACAGTGATGAGCGAACTGTAACCAAACAAAATGAATCAAATTAGAAACACAAATTAGTTCAGCACAAATTAGTAAATAGTGTTTACCCAAATTGTATGATGAGTTCATGAAAATAAGTAAATAGTACTAAAAACATTGGCTGATATGGAACCACATATACACATATATGTACATGTGTAAATGAAAAATGAAAAATGAGTACATATATATAGACACCAGATTAAAAACACTGAATAAAATGAACAAATTTGGTGAACCAATTCGGTGCATAAACTTGATTTGTTCAATCTATTATTCTTAAGAAAATATTATTTTTGAAAATTAAGAAATGGACAAATTATTTATTAATACCCCATTCAAAAACACATGAATGAAAAATGAAATCAATGCCGATTACCGAAACACATAAGCTCATAAAAACATCATCATACTAAGACACATGAATTCATTAAATCAATCCATTAAGAAAGAATTCAGAAACACATGAATGCCCCATTAAAAAACACATGAACTCATAAAAAATGAAATGAAAGCTCATTACCGAAAGTATCATAGCCGAACAAAATGAAAAATGAGTAAACAACATTCAGAAACACATGAATGCATCTGATTATATCCAACAAATCAGTCATGGCACACTTTTGTTCATGAACTCATCATTAATATGCATAAACACACATTTATAGACATGTCTATGGCTGATCCGAGAGTCGCAGCGTTACAACAAATATATTGGAAAAAATTTCAGGCCGATCTGAGAGTCGCCATAGCTAAGAAATGAAGGCAATGGCTGCGAATGACTGAGATATGCATAAATGAGTTTTCGAATCTGCTAGGGTTCATATAATTGATCAAGGCTAATTGGATTCCGATTGATTTTGATATAAAATGGATTGGATAAGAAATGGATTAGATCGGGCTACTCGAGTTTGATCTAAAATAGATTCGATTGAGAATGGACTGCTCAAGTTTGATCTGAAATGAAGACATTTTGTGTATCGGGCAGAGCAAGGAATTAGATTGGGCTAAAATGGAATTAATGAAGGGTTTTTGAGTAATTTGAAATTTGATTTTATTGGGTTGGTTTTGATTGTAGCCCATTTGCTATGGAATTCCATTCCATACTTTTTCATTCCAATCGAATCAACCATTGGACAACCAAACATCGGAATCAAAATTAAGGGCGGAATGACGATTCCATTCTACCCCGATTCTATTCAACTAACCATGCCGTAAATGTAAAATATATTTAAATTTTAATTTCATTTTTTTTTCTTTTTAAAAATATCCACAATGTAACTAATACTGAACATGTGTATTGTTAATTTTTTTTCTCCATGTTTTCAATTATATTTTTAATTTTATATTAATTTTTAATCTTATTAAATAATGAAAAGAAAACTATTTTATTTTTTACTAAAACAAGACGTACATAAATCCTCGATATATTTTTCAGTCATCTGATGTCTCAAGAGACAAAAAACGATCCAAATTGATCTAAAAAATTAATATATATCTTATATGTTTTTTCTACATAAGATACAGAAAAAATATATTTTTGTATAATTGAGGAGATATAATATATATTTTTGTATAATTGAAGAGAGAATATGTTTTTTCTATATAGAAAAAATTATAGAAATAATATATGAACATTAAATTTGCTAATAATCCTAAAATATTAAATTTATGAAAATTAAATTAAAGAAATAATATAGAAATAAATATAATATAAAAAAATTATGGACATTAAATTGAAGGAAATTATAAAAATAATATATGCACACTAAATTTAATAATGATATTTGATAAGGGAAAATCAGGCGAGGACTAAATCATTGACACGTATCCACAGGCAAGTGCTAGGCAAGAGAAGTTACGACAAGGTATGGGCTGGCCAACGTGCCTAGCTTGTAATAAGCACCATCTTGGGTAGCACTTCACCCTGAACCAATCGACTTTAACATCATCCCTGCTAGGGAGGATTGGCCTCTCAGACTTCAACCTTTCACCCTCGTCCAGGGTACTACCCCAAGATATGGTGCTAGGGTTATTCCTACTTGGTAGCAGTTGTAACAACTCCACTTAATAAGGAAATAGTCGTTACATTCCCTAAGTAATGACTCTTCATCAATTAATTCTGAGATTGTCGTCACTATTGCGGTGATAGGCTAAGATTCGGGGAGGACTTCCTAGATAAGTCCTCATACGCCTACAAATACCAATCGGGGGGTCTGACCATCTACACTCTCTTTTGTTAGCATACACTCAGTTAAATTAGAGAAAATAATATAAAAAATAAAATATGGACATTAAATTTAGTAGTTATATTAAAACATTAAATTTATGTAAATTAGTCAAGATATTTAAGACGTTGGGCATTGTATGCTCACTTATCAGGCTTTCCTAATAAATAGCATTTCGCTTGAGATTCTCTTCTACTCCTTCCACCAAGCGAGATCGAGACCAACCCCTTGTATAGTATAGGGTTCAAAGCCTGCCCTTTTTCAAAGAAAAAAAACCTCTCTAATTCGCAATGCTAGGCTAAAGAAATAAGGAAGCAACCACAACTAAAATGTTGTGTAGTAAGGGACATTAAATAAAATAATATATAAAAGAAAATATAATACGTCGAAATTATAAACATTAAATTAATGAAAATCATAAAAATAATAAATGCACGTTAAATTTAGTAATAATATTGAAATATTAAATTTATACAAAATTAAACTAAAGAAATAATATAAAAGAGCAAGTATAATAAACAAACATTATGGATATTAAATTTACCGAAATCATAGAAATAATATATACACATTAAACTTAGTAACAATACTGAAACGTTAGATTTATTGAAAATTAAATTAAGCAAATAATATAAAAGAAGAAATATAATACACGAAAATTAAATTAAGCAAATAATATAAAAGAAGAAATATAATACACGGAAATTAAATTAAAGAAATAAGAGAAAAGGGAAAGTATAATATATGGGAATTATAGACATTAAATTTACAAAAAAAAATAAAAATATAGAAATAATATGTGAACATTAAACTTAATCAACCCGGAAATATTACATTTACGAAAGTTAAATTAGAAATAATATAAAAGTGAAAATATAATACATAAAAAATATGGACATTAAATTCATCAAAATTATAGAATTAATATATGCACATTAAATTTAGTAATAATATTAAAATATTAAATTTACGAAATTAAATTAAAAAACGATATAAAAGAAAAAAAAATGTAATATACACAATATAAATTATTGACATTAAATTTATAAAAATTATAGAAATAATATATGAAAATTCATTTTAGGAATAATACTCAAACTTATAAAAGATGAAATGTACTATACATAATCTATTGAAATTAATTTTATAGAAAATAAATTAAACTAAATTTAGTAACAATGTTGAACCATTAAATTGACAAAATTTAAATTAAATAAAAGATAAAAAATATAATATATGAAAATTATGAACATTAAATTAACGAAAATTATAGAAATAATAAATCAACATTAAATTTTGTAATAATACTAAAATATTAAAAAAATAATATAAAAACAAAAATATAATATATAAAAATTATGAGCATTACATTTATATATGGATATTAAATTTTGTAATAAAACTGAAACATTAAATTTTTTATAAATTAAATTGAAGACAAATTATTAAATTAGGCTCAATTGTTTTTGACAGCGTGCCTTCAGACATGGGTCATACACTAATTTTAATAAAACCTAACTATAAATGGTAGAAAAGTAGATAAAACCGTCGCTTAACATGCTCTCCGAAAATAGAGAATTAAAAGCGCAACGCTCAAATAAAATAAATGAATTATTTATGATTGTTGATTTCACTATTATTTGACCAGTTAAATCAAATACACATGAAATTATGAACAATTTATTTATTTGGGAACTATTTGCAAGTCTCCCATTGGTATATAAATATAGACAGATGCAAAGGGTTTGTTCAAGCAAATTAATAAAGGGTGATAACAAAATGGAGATATCCATAAAGCTAAAGGTTTTAGTAGTGGTGGCTGTCTCATTGATGGCCGTCGGAATTCAAGTGTCGGAAGGCCAAACAGTCTGCGGGATGAATGGTGCGGGTCTCATGGCTTGCAAGCCGTCGGTGACTCCGCCGAACCCACGGCCACCGTCACCGGAGTGTTGCCAGGCGCTGTCTCACGCCGACATCCGATGCCTTTGCTCTTACAAAAAGCTCTTGCCGTCGCTCGGGATTGACCCTAACCTCGCCTTTCAGCTCCCTGACAAGTGCAAGCTGCCTCATCCTCCTCTTTGCTAGATATTTACACTTCCTACCCTACATTTCCCTATATTACGCGAAGCCATCCGAATAAATTTACCACTACCAATCACCGTTGAAATGGAGTCTACAAATTAATGAGTCTCAACTCTTCGCAATAAAATTGCGATATATATATATTTACAGTATGCCTTGTAAGATTGTTGGTTTCTTTTTCATGTTACACATATAATTAATATATATGGTTGTTTTTGTCCTAAAGTTATTTCAAGTTTGTGTTTTTTTTTTTTTTTTGTGTGTGTGTGTGTGTTTGAGATGGTAAATGCTAAAGGAAATGAGGGGGAACTCAATATTGAATTAAAATAAAAACTTGACTAAATTTGTCACTTCTCACTAAATAATACATTTGCCAAAATCTTGACAAAACTTCGGTAAAAAACGTGATCCGGCCTAGTTAAAGGAGTTAATGAAGCAAAAATTTGAAAATTTAAAGAGTAATGCAATGAAATTTAAAATATTAATTTGAGTGCAAAATCTAACAACCTGTATACTTAGTTATGGTACAAAGTGTAATCTTATCATTATGTGGATTTAAGATGGAATCAAACCCACAACTTGTACCCAAAAAAAATAAAAATAACAACGATGAGAGGTACTTTCGTGGTACCACTTGCACAATTCAAAGCCATCACGTGTCAGAGAGGCACAAATCACCTACCACTTTTTATCGGTCAGCGCTTATTGACTATATTATAGGGGGTCATCTGGGGTATTCGTCGTGCACTAGCCAAATTCTCCAGTAACCAACGATGGTCTCCGAGTCGGGCACCTTTCTTAACCTCCTACATATGCTATCCTGCCATGGTTCGATCAGTGATTAGTGAGGATTATGTAGATTCTCCATGCAACCAGCAGGGTCTCTACATTAATTCCCATGGGCTTGGCCTTTTCCCCCAATCCCTCAAATAGGCAATGGGTTTCATTTGATGGGCTGAAAGTCAAGGTCTAATGACTTAATCATGCCACACGCTACTTGATTAAACTTGTTGAATTACACTAATAATCTGAGCTCAAAACCTTAATTTTTCGTAGCTATTAGATTTCTCTCTTATAAATAGCAGGACAATGACACACCAGGTAATGAATAGGTTTCTTATTTAACCCTTAAACTCATATTTTCAATTGAACTCTTACTCTCATGATGAAGGAACTTTATTGGGCACACCCTTACAGTTCTTTCTACAAATCTTTACACGGACTCCAGATACTTTAATTGAGGACCATTCACAGGACATGGAAACTAGTACACTAGGATCGGTTCAACAAGAACGTGAATGGATGTGATGACCTATTAGATGACGTGACTATAACAACCTTTATGGATGTGTTGCGCCATTTGAAGCTCTCCTATGACCTATGCACCAACCTATCGCCAACTTGGACCAGGCTATATAGATAGGAGAACCAAATTCCACCTTGTCGATGTCCAAGCAACGCCTAGAAGAGAGTGCGAGAGATTAACAAAAAAGAAAGAGAAAGATGGTCACAAAAGATCGATCAAGCTGAAGGGATCAAAGATGTACCAAGTGGAGGGACGTCTCAACCCCTTCCCTGGAGAATGACAATGACTCTCTCTTTCTCTCTCTCCAGGCACCGGGTTCATGAGTTCATCCCATTACTGCCATTGTGTCCACCATTTTCATGGAGGATTCCAGAAGATATTTCTTCCTATCTACCGCCTCCAAAAGGGAAGCCAATTGAGAGAGCAATGAACAACTATTGCAAATTCCGTTGCTATCGGGACACTCTAGTGACAACTTCTTTTAGCTCTGAGAAGAAATTGAAGGCCTCGTTCAGAGAAGGTTTCTCAGAAACTATGTTTGGAGATGAGAAACGGTTAAAGAAATGATAGAAGACCATCTTGATGACCAAAGAGCGGGTCAAAACAGAAGAGAGTGTTGGCCCAAAGATCTACCCAAGAAGGGGGGTTGAATTGGGTAGTTATAAAAATTTAAACTATTAATTCAAAAATAAATAACCAATTTTCCTAAATCGATTATTATCTGGTTACATAGTGAAAATGTGTTTACCTAGATACACACCGAAACAATCAGAAATAAAATAATACAGTACACAACGATATATCTTAGTTTGGTAAGCTACTCATACCTACTTCTAGTCTCCCGAGCTCCACGAAGATTCATAATCCACTAAACCTTGATTCCTTTCATAGGTAAGAACCAAACCTATACAATTTTTTTCACAGGTTGAAGGCTAACATAATTCTTTTCCCAGACTTAAAATCAAACCCTAACTATCCTGATTCTTTTCGCAGACTCGGGATCAACCTTTACAACCCTAATTCTTTTCACAAGATTAGAATCAATCTATCGCTCTCCCATGCGGTTAAACTTATCTTTTTCGCAGGCTTAGGAAGAATCTTTACAATCATTCAATTCTATTATAGGAAGAATTAAAATCTAATTTTTTCACAGGTTAAAGACTAACCTAATCTTTTTGCAAACTAAAGATCAAACCCTAATCTATTTCTCAGGTAAAGATTGAAACCTAGTTACCCTGATTAAACACCGACCCAAACGTGTCTAATCCGCTTAAACTCGCCAATACGAAAAAATCAACAAGTTTCTTCCCACAAGGAGCTTTTACCACCTCAATACAATTATACTAAATTAGTGTCCCGAAATACTAAGTGAGAGATTCTATGTGAGGCACAAATCAGATTTAAATAATTTCAACATACAAATAGCAAGTAATCAGATTTCTCAAATAAAAACCATTTTAAAATATTTTCATGAAATTATATTTGAAAACGAGTTTTCTCAAATAAATTTACCAAGCCATTGAAAGAAAGTTAGAAAAATAAATTAGAAAGATCTCTTCAGAATTCGTTGAAAATGATTACCATAACTCGATAGTAAAACACAAACCAGTGACAAGAACATTGAGCACCTTTGATCAAGAACTCTAAGTATAATCACAATTATGATTTTTAGCAGCAAAATCTATCTTATAATTTCTAGAAGGCTGATGTTCTTGAGTTACTTTTCTCAATCCCGTAGATCTATATTGATAGACCTAGAACTAGGCCTCCAACGGCTAGTTTTCAAATGTCATGACTCTAAATGACATCCCAATACCCCATATATCACATATATTCAACATAAATATGATTGTTTTGAAAAATAATGCTGGAAAACCTCATTTTGATCCTAAAAATATTTTTAAATCAAAATATGTAGAAATAGGAAGTATTTAACCATTTTAATTAAAAGAATAATTAAATAAATGGACCAATTAATTAGGAATCCTTTTAATATATATATATATATGAATCATACTTAAATCCATCAAAAGAATCCCTTGAAATCATAAAAAACGAGTTGATTTGACCAAAAAATGAACCAGTCAAAAGGTTAACTGGACTACTCGGTTGACCGGCTATATTCGCCAGTTGACCGACCTCTCACAACGGTCATACTTTTGACCTTCGTGTTGGTCAGTTCGGTTGACTGACCCTTCTGGTTGGTTGACCAATCGGACCACTAGGTCTTTCCATTTTTCAATTTCAGTTACTAGATTCGTTAGTCGACCGATCCAACTTGTTGATTGACAAAATTCACTAGTAGGTCACCCATTCCACTTCCCAAACACATTATTTTGGATAGTCAATCGACTCCTTTCATTGGTTAACCAAATTTACCCGAGAAACCACAATTTTAAGTATTAAAACCATTTTTTCAATCAGGTCCTTAACAAAAAACATTTCAAAGACTTAACACATCATAAAACACACATTAGAATCCTAAAATTATCACTATACGCATAAGATTAATTCATTTTAGAATGTCGTGTGTAATCCTAATTCGGGTTCCATGAAGAGTATAAAAGTAAAGAATTATTTTCACCTATTTGTTTTCAATGTCTTCAATACTCTTCAAATCTTCGTTATCCTCATTTTGCACCCCCTATAGATTCTTCAATGCTTCTTCTTCTCAATTAAATATATGGAATTTAAATCTAAAACCACTCAATAGAACATTAGTTTTATAAAACATCAACATTTAATTATCCATTAAAACATTGGGGTCAACAATCTCTCCATTTTTTTATGATGGCAATTATTTTTGATGTTTTCTCAAAACGATAATGTAACAATGTTACCCCTAAATCTAAGGACAAATTTTTAACTCGTTTAATCACCATTAGTGAGAAAAAGAAACATTAATTAAAAATATTTTGAATTTAAGCATAAAATATTTTTAAAATGTTATTACTCCCCCTTTCTAATTATACTCTTGAATTCATGCTAGGAGAACACATACAACATCTTATAACTTTTTCCCCTTAATATCATAATTTCTCCCCCAATAATATTACAACAAAAATATCTTATTCTCTCCCCCTTTTGTCACATCAAAAAGTGGGCAATTTCAAGAGATCATCAAAATATTTCAATACAGCATGAAATTACATAATTTCAAATGAGTCAACATTTTTTATTTCACGATACCAATTAATAACTCCCCTTTAGATGTACTCAAACTCATTTCAACAATAAAGCACAAACACAAGGATCATATCTTAATCATGATGATTTATGAAGCTAATTGATATAAGTCTAATGCACGCTTAAACATGGATAATCATATATTGTTATGTTGCTATCTCAAAAAAATTCAGCTTCCCATTAAAATTAGGAGATGATGAAAGTATGCTGAAAATAATTCACACTAAAAATAAGGCATATAACTAAGCAATTAATATTTAGCACCGATTAATATACCATATATATTCAGATGATCATACAGATGATATAAAAAATATATTAGCATGATTTCATAAAACGATACCAACCATGCAAGTTTAATATCATACGATATGCCGACAAATATGATCATGCTTAACAGTGATTTTATCTAACATCTCTTAGTTATAAACATTTAATCAATAAACCAATATTAGCTAACAATAAAATTCCATGTAGGCATATAATCAAGACACGATATTCATAATAATAATGTGAATCAATTTTAGTGAATAAGATTTTTCAATGCTAATTTCGAAACATACTTAGAAGAAAATCATTGGGTAGAGATCAAGTCTATGTGTCTCTGTGTATGTATATATATCCTCAAAACGACACATCATCACTAACCAACTTCCAAACAATTTTGATCTTACATATCAATATGTGATACAGATTATATGCATGGTCATCGCAACGCATTTTGTACGATTTAATACCTTTAAACATAGGTTTGTTAATCGCTCAAATAGAGTAAATTATTATAAATTAAGTCAGTTTGTTTGTTTTTGCATGTTTTTGAAAATAAAACAAAACGGCGTTAAGTTGGGGCAAATCGGATAAAAAAACGAGCAAACCACGACAAGATGAACAAAAATCAAAGAATTGGAACAAATCATTCGATTAGATTGAAATATGAAAAATTTAATTATTTGATATGTCTTTGTAGGTGATAGGTAGAAAATACCTATCTACTTCTAAGTCGGATTTAGTAGTTTTCGAGTGAATTAGTTAAATTTAATTGCATTTTAGTTTGTTTTTCGGTAATTTAGGTGTAGGGACGCAAACAAGCGACAAACAAGCAAAATCAGTGGGAAAATGGTGAAGAAATAATGAAGAAACGAGGTTTCAAGATCACAAGAGCCATCATCACGGTGAGAAAGCCACCGACACGGCTGTGAGATTGTAGAGAGTGCTGAATTTGACCAGTCCCACGGCCTAGGCAGTGATTCCACGGCCTAGGCGGCGAAAGGGCAGAAAGTTGGGAGCAGTCCTAGGGCCTAGGCAGTGAATCCCACCGCCTAGGCAGTAAACTCCGCATAGATAAAAAGATATTTTCAGATATTTTGAAGCCTTGCACTTATAAATACCCATTCCCCCATTTCCATTGAAGCCTTTTGGATGCTTGGACGTCCCTAACCTTAGGAGCTTGATCCTTGGCCAATATTCAATAGCTCAAAGAGGATATTCGTCATCCAGAGAAGAGGAAACATTAGCGGATCGATTTTCGGCGAAAGGAGAAACCACTCCACTTTAAGATTTGATCTTTCTCTCTGTGTAACTTAATATTTTATTGTAAATGATGATAAATCCATCTTGTTTTGTAGTTCCAATGATCAAGATCATGTTAGATTAGTTAAATATTAGCTAGGGATAGATGTAGTTGTGTAAATACTAGTTTGATAAAATATATGTTTCTTTAACGGTTGTTTGTTGTTAAATCCGATTGTGTTTATCATTTTATTACAACTTTAATATGCTTGTTAAGGTATTAGGATTGGATTTTAGAATCTAGGGTTTGACGCTCGGAAGAGGTAACCCTGGATTCGGACTAGGGTAAACACATCGTTACGATCTAACGACCCAGGAGGGCGTTAGTTAGTGTGTAATCAATGACGTTGGGGCGAGACTCATGCAGCCTAGGGTCGTTAAGACGTTGAGGGGGACTTCGGCATTGACACGAAGTCACGTATTCCCCCGTCTTACACTCGACAGAGGTGGTGGAGGAGTTTACAAACTGAGATTGTCAGATACCTAAACTCCGTTATTATTAACTAAACGAAATCAAACATGAATTAAGTAAAGGAAATCAATCCCTAGTTAATAAACTTAGTTAGGATTAACCCACTAATTGTAGTTTAGCTTAGTTTTAATTAGTTTAATTTTAAATAATTCTTGAACTGTCTAGATAATATAAGACAATGCATTGCGGTATTCAACTTATTCAACCCATCCCTATGGGAACGATATCTGATCTTAAACATCCACTATTGATAGGTGTGATCTACCTATGTATTTCTAAACCGAATTAAGTTAGTTTTGGAGCGTTTATATAATATTTTATTATGTTTTAATTAGTTTTCAAACTTTTTGTATAAATCAGGCGTGTGGGGAAAAAAGATAGGAAATTGGAGGGAAAACGATGAGATCGAACAAAAAGCGGTCGAAGTTACAGTGGATAAACAAGCTCGGAGGCAAAATTGTGAAACAAGCCCATTTCTTAGGCGTCCAGACCACCGCCGCGGCGGTGAAGAAGGTGAGAAAGACAAATGGCTACAGACAGCCCACCGCCTAGGCGAAAATCTAGCATAAACCTTTCCACGTCCACCGCTGTCTTCATCGCCGCGGCGGTCACCAAACCGACCTACCATCCGCCGAGGCAGTGGAACCCTTCGCCTAGGCGGAGACCTTCTGCCCAACCTAGATATTTTAAGGATATTTTTTGGGATATTTTGTTTATAAATACCCCTCTACTTCCCCCTCCTTTGATTCCTCCGGAGATTTGGGTACCTTAGGCCATATTTAGGCTAGGGTTTAGGAGTTTTAGAGGTGGAGCTCACATCCCAAAGTGGAGAAGACGGTGAATCGATCATTGAGCGTTCTTAGCGGTTTATCTTCGGACGAGGCTAAGTTCTTCAGTTGTTTATACTTATTCCTTTATCTTAGAATCATGTGAGTATGTTTAACTTAATATTTCACTATAAATGCGGCTATGGCCATAGCTAAACATGGATTGTAGCAGGGATTAACACTATATTTATAAATACGTTGTTAGGATGATTTCAGTGTTTTGTTTGTGATTGTTCTTCGTAATTTGATTGTATTTATCGTATTGTTTGTTTAACATGCTTAGTTAGATAAATGGAGAATGCGAGGTTGTAACAAACCCTGGATTCGGATTAGGATAAACAAACGCCACGATTCTATAACCTGGTCGGGTTTGAATCGTGGACAATTGATGACGTTGGGGCAAGACTCACGTGACCTAGGGTCATTAAAATGTTGAGGGGGACTTCTTCGTTGACTCGAAGTTGCGTTATATCCCTCATCTTACACTCGGGAGAGGTGGGGAGAGAGTTTTAGAACGGATATTGTCGATAGGGTAAATACAATGCACGATCCAATGACCCGGTCGGGAGTTGGATTGTGTGTAAGCAATAATGCTGGGCGAGACTCATGTGACCTAGGGTTGTTAAGACGTTGATGGGGACTTCTTCGTTGACACGAAATCATGTATTCTACCGTCTTACACTCGGGAGAGGTGGCGGTGAAGTTTACATACCGAGGTTGTCAAATAGGTTGAACACCGTAAACGTGAGTAAATCGAAATCGAACACGTATTTGTAAACACGTTAATCCCTAGGTAATTCTTGACCCTAAAACATATTATCATATTAGTTTAGTTAATTTAGGTTATATTAGTATTAGTTTAATTAAGTAAATACATTTATTTTTCGCCTAGATAAAGTTAGGTCACGACAAACGCGGTATTCGATAGTAACGACACCAATCCCTGTGGATATGATAACCCGATCTTAATGATAACACTATACTAAAACTTTGACCTCATACACTTGCAAGTAGTCAGATATGCCGAGGATGCGAATTCCTCCGCGCGTACCAAGTTTTTGGCGTCGTTGCCGGGGATTTGTTGTTTGTCAAATTCTATTTCCGGCAACGCCTAGCAAGTTTTGGGCGCCGTTGTCGGGGATTATTTTGATGTTATTGCCAGAGAAACGCGGTAACGACTCAGGACTTAAGTTTTAGATAGGAGAAGCAAGTGTATTGTATTGCCAAGATTGTGTTTTGTCATTTATTGTCGATATTGTGTGTAAATGACTTAATTTTACTTTAGGCATTTCTTTTGTATATAATTTTTGTTTGTAGTTATATTTTTGTTTCCAATGCAGGGTACTTGGGGATGTTAGATTGACAGGTATTGATGCATCCCTTTCGACGGGATTCCAAACCGTTTTAATGTGCGAGGCCACGCACATAAGTTGGTGAGGCGTTTCGTTGAATGATTGATCCATCCAAAGCAAAACCTTGCCAATCTTGAGTGCGTTCTGAAAATGTTGGGCCAAGGACATTAAACCACGCACTTCTTGTGAGGCAACCCCAGGTTAAATAAGTTAAATCCATTACATTTGACTTGAATCGGAGGCGAGATCCTCTTGCCTCCCAAGTAAGTGTTCTAAACACCCTTCGTCAGCATGCTTTAAATTTTATATGTTGAGATTGATGATTAGGATCGCTGAGAACACTATCCGTTTTAAGTTCGGAAGTGATGTATAGTATGTTAGTTTATGTGTTACTGTTTTCGCGTATTGCATGTGTGTTTAGGTTAGAAAGTGTTTATGTGTTTGTGTGTTGTTGTTATATATTGAGTTTTGCATTCATCTGGACCATTACCCAATGATAAAAATTACCCCTGGTTGTTTTCGAGGTCAAGGGTAATACCCATGCATGTGTAATTCTTTGTGCTTGACTATGCTTTTTGGTAAAAATTATTGTAGATCCTAATTTGCACGAGCACATAGACTCAATGTATTTCTATTCAATTGATTTGAGGAAGATTATCAATTAACCAAATTTATGACACATTAAGGATTGTAGAACTTGATTGAGGGAAAGCTTGATGCGAAATCCTAGGCGAGGTAGTTCAGGAGACGTGATTTAGGCAGTCGTTTTGTTGCTTGAGCCTTTTTAAGCCAACCTTGATACATGTTTATCCCTCGTCACCCTGTCGAAGCCTAAATGCAAATTCAATTCTGAGCACATAAACTAATACCCTAGCCAGTTAACCTTTTTCCAAACCTTAATCGGTGAATTTAAAGTCACATTAGAGTAAATCAAGTTAGCAATTGCAAATGTTACTTGATGTGAGAGGTTGGGTTTAGGGCGAACTTCTAATTGGTTCGGTATTCTAGTACTCACTTCTCATTTTTCATTTGTTTTAACCACACCCGTGAAATTATACTAATCGAATAAGTTTAGGGGTGTGGTTAGTAAAAAGAAAAAAAAAACTACGTAAATATTGTTTATTTACGTTTCTTTTGACAAGTGTGTACGTCGGTCTAAAATGATTGTTCCGGATTGTTTCCAATTTTTCTATGGGGGTTCGAGAGAGAGTGTGCCAAGCATTGAGCCTTGGATAACGTTAAGTTAACAACATTAACCCGTTTTCAATTCCAAAATACCCTCGGCCAAATATTCCTAAACCGAACCAAGTCCTTTTGATCTCTATGAACTTCCAAGCCTACATTAGTGGAGAGTGGACCCCAATCAGGCTTATGGAAATCCTAGTCCTATACGATTAAAATCATGAGTTTCGTTGGTGGATAATCCAATCCAATTATTGTATAGTTATATTATTGAGTCTCGCACTAATACATTTATAGGATCTAGAATAGCGTTCACCATTATTGCATGTCGAAATTATAGAATCACATGATGTGTTTTACCGCCTGAACATGATATGACTTGCGGTTGTTGAGGGACAAAATATATAGGCCGTTAGAAGAATGTAAAACTCGCATATCATTATGTTTAGATTGTTTTTAGGATGTTTGTTATTTCATTTAGTTGTATTTTTCATTTTTGTTTGTGTGTTTAGCTCAAGGACTAGCCAAATTCCAAGTTTGGGGGTATTTGATAAGTGTGATCTACCTACGTATTTTCAAACTGAATTAAGTTAGTTTTGGAGCGTTTATATAGTATTTTACTATGTTTTAATTAGTTTTCATACTTTTTGTATAAATCAGGCGTGTGGAGCAAAAAGATAGGAAACTAGAGCGAAAACGATGAGATCGAACCAAAAGCGGTCAAAGTTACGGTGGATAAACAATCTCAGAGGCAAAATTGTGAAACAGGCCCACCGCCTAGGCGTCCAGACTACCGCCATAGCGGTGAAGAAGCTGAGAAAGACAAATAGCTACTGATAGCCCATCGCCTAGGCGAAAATCCAGTAGAAACTTTTCCACGTCCACCACTGTTTTCATCGCCACGGCGGTCACCAAACCGACCTACCCTTCGCCTAGGTGGAGACCCTCTGCACAGCCTAGATATTTTTAGGATATTTTTTGGGATATTTTGTTTATAAATACCCCTCTTCTTCCCCCTCCTTTGAGGCCCCCTGGCCATTTGGGCATCTTAGGCCATATTTAGGCTAGAGTTTAGGAGTTTTAGAGGTGGAGCTCACATCCCGAAGTGGAGAAGACGGCGAATCAATCGTTGAGCGTTCTTACGGTTTATCTTCGGACGAGGCTAAGTTCTTCAGTTGTTTATACTTATTTCTTTATCTTAGGATCATGTGAGCATGTTTAGCTTGTTATTTCATTGAAAATGCGGCAATGGCCATAGCTAAACATGGATTATAGTAGTGATTAACACTATATTAATAAATACGTTGTTTGGATGATTTCGGTGTTTTGTTTGTGATTGTTCTTCGTAGTTTGATCGTATTTATCATATTGTTTGTTTATCATGCTTAGTTAGATAAATGGAGAATACGGGGTTGTGACAAACCCCAGATTCGAATTTGGGTAAACAAACGCCATGATTCTATAACCCAATCGGGGTTTGAATCGTGGACAATAGATGACGTTGGGGTAGAACTCATGCGACCTAGGGTCATTAAGACGTTGAGGGGGACTTCTTCATTGACTCAAAGTTGCGTTATATCCCTCATCTTACACTCAAGAGATGTGGCAAGAGAGTTTTAAAATGGAGATTGTCGATGGGGTAAATACAACGCACGATCCAATGACCCGGACAGGAGTTGGATTGTGTGCAATCAATGACGCTGGGCAAGACTCACATGACCTAGGGTCGTTAAGATGTTGAGGAAGACTTCTTCGTTGACTCGAAGTCATGTATTCGACCATCTTACACTCGGGAGAGGTGGTGGTGGAATTTACGTACCGAGGTTGTCAAATAGGTCGAACACCGTAAACATGAGAAAATCGAAATCGAACACGTATTTGTAAACACGTTAATCCCAAGGAAATTCTTGACCCTAAAACATATTAGCATATTAGTGTAGTTAATTTAGGTTATATTAGTATTAGTTTAATCAAGTAAATACATTTGTTTTTCGCCTAGATAAAGTTAGGTCACGATAAACGCGGTATTTGATAGTAACGACACCAATCCCAGTGGATATGATAACCCAATCTTAACGATCACACTATACTAAAACTTTGATCTCGTACACTCGCGAGTAGTCAGATACGCCGAGGATGCAAATTCCTCCACGCGTACCAAGTTTTTGGTACAGGCGGAGGATTCGCACCCTTGGCGTATCTGACTTCTCGCAAGTGTACGAGGTCAAAATTTTAATATAGTGTGATCGTTAAGATCAAGTTATCGTATCCATAGGGATTGGTGTTGTTACTATCGAATGTCGCGTTTGTGGTGACCTAACTTTATCTAGGCTAAAAACAAATGTATTTAATTAATTAAACTAATACTAATATAACCTAAATTAACTACATTAGTATACTAATATGTTTTAGGGTCAAGAATTTCCTAAGGATTAACGTGTTTACAAATACGTGTTCGATTTTGATTTACTCACATTTACGGTGTTCCACCTATTTAACAATCTCGGTATGTAAACTCTACCGCCACCTCTCTCGAGTGTAAAACGGGGGAATACATGACTTCGAGTCAACGAAGAAGTTCCCCTCAATGTCTTTATGACCCTAGGTCAAGTGAGTCTCACCTAGCGTCATTGATTGCACACAATCCAACTCCCGACCGGGTCATTAGATTGTGCGTTGTATTTACCCTATCGACAATCTCTATTCTAAAACTCTCTCGCCACCTCTCTCGAGTGTAATATGAGGGATACAATGCGACTTTGTGTCAACGAAGAAGTTTCCCTTAACGTCTTAACGACCCTAGGTCACGTGAGTCTTGTCCCAATGTCATCGATTGTCCACGATTCAAACCCTGACCGGGAAATAGAATCATGGCGTTTGTTTACCCTAATCCGAATCTAGGGTTTGTCACAACCTCGTATTCTCCATTTATCTAACTAAGTCTGATAAACAAACAATACGATAAATACAATCAAACTACGAAGAACAATCACAAACAAAACACCGAAATCATCCAAACAACGTATTTATAAATATAGTATTAATCCCTACTACAATCCATGTTTGGCTATGGCCATAGCTGTATTTACAATGAAATAACAAGCAAAGCATGCTCATATGATTCTAAGATAAAGAAATAGGGAAAAATAATCGAAGAACTTAGCCTCGTCCGAAGATAAACCACTAAGAACACTCAACGATCGATTCACCGTCTTCTCCACTTCGGGATGTGAGCTCCACCTCTAAAACTCCTAAACCCTAGCCTAAATATGGCTTAAGGTGCCCAAATCACTGGAGGGATCAAAGGAGGGAGAAGGAGAAGGGTATTTATAAACAAAATATCCCAAAAAATATCCTAAAAATATCTAGGCTATGCAGAGGGTCTCTGCCGAGGCGAAGGGTAGGTCGGTTTGGTGACCACTACGGTGATAAAGTTAATGGTGGACGTGGAAAAGTTTCTACTGGATTTTCGCCTAGGCGGTAGGCTGTTAGTAGCCATTTGTCTTTCTCAGCTTCTTCACCGCCACGGCGGTGGTCTGGACGCCTAGGCGGTAGGCCCATTTTACAATTTTGCTTCGAGCTTGTTTATCCACCGTAACTTCGACTTCTTTTGGTTCGATCTCATCGTTTTCGCTTCAGTTTCCTATCTTTTTGCCCCACACGCTTAATTTATATAAAAAGTATAAAAACTGATTAAAACATAAATAAAATACTATATCAACGCTCCAAATCTAACTTAATTCGGTTTGAAAATACGTAGGTAGATCACACCTATCAACTATATTAAAATTGGACCTCGTACACTTGCGAGTAGTCAATATGCGAGCCTGTAATAAACGCTACGTCGTACAGTAGGTTTTTTAAAAATGAATGAAATAGCGTTAGTTGGAGCTAAACGGATAAAAACGAGTAAACCACGGCAAGCCGAACAAAAGACGAAGAAGCCAGAACAGTAGGTGGCTCACTGAATCGAGCAAGCCAGGCCAACATCTTGGTGGCGCCGAGCCTTTGGCTTAACTTTCGCCTTCTAGCAGCCGCGCGCAATACTGGTGGCTAAGTGGTTAGTCCACTTGGCTGCGTGTAGTCCCCCAACTTTGACCCAAGTGTCATTTTCACCACCTCTTGCATCTGATTATGGCCATTTTGCACCCCTCAAACTTCATTTTTGAGTTTTATAAATAGATTAACTTGTTTGAGACCACAGATACCATTCTTAGAACAATTTTGAAAACTATTTTCACAATCTTTGTAAATATTTCTATTTGTTCTTCTTTTATTTTATTTTTATTTTGGAGGCAATGAAGATTGAATTCTTAGGGGTCCAAATTATAAAAGGGTGTTTTGAGAATTGTTTCTAGGACAATACCGCTTTAGACAATGATGAACGACTAACTTTCTCCAATCAGGTTAGGATTGTGGTATTGTACTGTTGAATTTATGTAATATTCTATTTTTAATTTAGTTTTAGATTTGTATAAAGAATTGTGTAACAACGAATATTGTTCTTGAAATTGGATTTATTTTTAAAAGGTTCTTGCCAAATTTTGATTCTAAATTCAATTGCTTCATTGGATTTAGTACTTAAGGTCTAAATATCATTGTCATATAATAGTATTCACAAAGGTTGATTAGTAAACTCGATGGTTTATACCTCAATTTTAATTCACCCTAGATTAGAGTAATGTAAGAATTAAATATCGAAAATATATCATGCTTAAGAATAATTACTCCAATATTTCTGAGTAGTTTCAGCTTAAAGTTGGGAATGCTTGTTTACACAAATCCAAGTTAAAGAAAAAACTTGAAAACGACATGATGCCCAAAATACAAAACCCACAATTCTTAACCTGGTTTCCTATTTTAATTTATTATTTTATTTCTTTTTTAATTTTGATTTAATATCATTTTTATTTATTTTGAGAAACCAAACAAAATCATATTGAACTATATTACAATTAAATCAACTTGGACAGATTAACTATTTTCACTCCGATAGCAATCTTCGTGGGATCGACCTCGCTACCATTAATCTTTGCAACAACTAATTCATGCACTTGGGGGTAAATTTAAAACCAGACACAAGAAGTTTCTGTCAATAAATGTTTGGCGCTATTGCCCAGGATGGCGATGGAAGAACTTTTAAATCCACGTTAATTTAAATCTTGTACTAGTTTTTTTTAGGAAGGCTAAGCCTCCTCCTCTTTATTTTATTTCGTTTTTGTTGGACAGGAAGGTTAAGCCTCATTTTCTTTATTTTATTTTTTCTTTTTTGTTTGACAGTAAGCTGAGCCGTTTTTTTTTAATTATTATTATTATTTTACAGAAAGGGTGAGCCATCTTCTCTTTTTTACTTTTATTTTTATTTCTTGTTTTACTGGAAGGTTGGGCCTCTTAATTTCTTGTCAATACAACTTTTATTGTTTGCTTTAAGTAAAAAAAAAAAAAAAAAAAAAAAAAAAAAAAAAAAATCCTAGATTAGGGACAATGGATGCTGAATTAAGGGGATTAGGCACTCTGATTGAGAAATTAAAACAATCTAATTTTTTAAAATTGCAACCCAATCCATATCCATGTACTATATGTGAAAACCCTACTCTTTTTATCCAACAATGTCCTTACAATTTCCCAAACCCACTTGTTCCTATAATAATGTTTATCCCGATTATCCATCGCCTGAGTATAATCAATATTCAAATACGTATTGATAGGATCAACAATATTATAGTAAACCTTCAGGGGTGCACTTTTATGCTCAACTTTATTATTATTATTATTATTATTATTATTATTATTATTATTATTATTATTATTATTATTATTAATAATAATAATAATAATAATAATAATAATAATAATAATAATAATAAAACTAAAATAAGTAAATAGAGATGTTAAGACAATTACCCACAAAATCCGCAATATATCTTTCATCGGCAAAAGAGGATTTGGTTTCCAACATCGTGATTATGGTGTCTATTAAATTTTGAAACCAAAAACCTCTTTACCTTCGGATCGTACTAGACCCATAGATAGGAACCACATTCAATACCTAGTTGTAGTCCGATCTTTCTGTAGCCAGCTTAAGCACACAACCACTTACGACTTATGACATTTTTCTCTTTGACTCGTTTTTGGTAGCTATTGCGTACCCAGAAGCTGACAACATTTGTAATACCCAGAAAATTATAATACCCTAAAAATTTATATTTTGAAAATATTATTTTATATAAGTTTACTTTTTTTGGGGATTGTTTTGCAAATTTATGGTATAAATAATATTTGATAATTTTTGGGGTTAAACGATAATTTTAAATTGACTTTTAAAAATTTTGGGATTATTGTATTATTTAAAATATACTTTTAAGAGTTTTAGGGCATAATTAATATTTTTATTTTTTTTTATTTTAAGAGAGATATTTGTATAAATAAATAAATATATGTGGATGGGTTTGTTTCCTTCTTAGAGAAGGAAACAAACCAACCACACACAAACACACACACATGTGTATGTGTGCGTGATGTTGGGAAAGTAAGTGGAATCTCACGACAATGTAGAGGGATTTAAAGGAAAAAGAAATAATAAGTAATTAATATAATTATTATATATTATTTTATTATTATATATATACATGTGTTATACGTGTGTGTGTGTGTGTTAATCGATCAAGAGATAGAGAGAAAATTGGTATTTGGGAATTGGGGTTAGAAAATCACACTAATAGAGGAAGGAGAAGTAGGCGAGAAAGAGCAGATTACAAAAGAAAAATAATTTCAGTTGATTAATTGTGGATTTCAGGTAGAATTTCTAACTCTTTTCATATATGTATTTAATTTTGCCTTATATTGTGTGGTTTATGCTATTATTGTTATAATTGTTGTTCTTCATGAAATATTTATGAGTATGTATTATGTGGAAATTATGTGAGATACACATTTATGTATTTATTTAGGAGTTATGATTAGATACACGTATTCAATAAGTTAAGAATTCTTTTGAGTGTTGGCTCACAAACCCACAATTTTGATTGCAGAGCCGATGAAAATGGAACTGTGTTAGGAATTTTATTTGAATTTCTATTTAATTTGTAATAGTTGTATTTATTATTTACAGTTGTAAAATTGATTCGATAAATCGATAAATTATAATAGGCGTCATCACATTGTAAAAATTCTCAGATTTAAGAAATGAAATATTGATTGTTCGATTTGAGCTTTAATTACAAAGTGCTATCAGAGCGTAGGTTACGACCACCCTAGACTTGAATTATGGTAGCCATTACTCATAATAAGTGAAGTAATACTTAAAAATAATAATTTTATATAACTCATTAATTCAAAAAAAAAAAATGATACGAAACTTTTTTTGTATCAGTTTTTCTGGATGACATACACATATTTGTTAAGATATAGAATTTAAGGAGAAACAAGAAAAGGTACCACCAATAATAATTAGATCATAATTTTTTTGAACTGCATCTGTGTGTTCTGGAATTAGATGACCCCAAAATTAGGAATCAAGCATCAATTGATTATAATATAGCAGCATAAGAACCCTATAAAGATAGAAATCGACTATCGCATTCCAATTACACAATAATCTTTAACATCCCAAGGAATAAATAAATTAATTAACAAGGTTTATGTTTAAAACCTGTTTATATGTATGTATAGTCCATCTATTTGCCTTGAGACTTATTTATGTGATGAAAATTAGATATATTATACATAAATTGATAACTTTCTATTTGTTGTATTGATAAGTTTTGACTTAGGAAGTGTCATGCTAGTTGTGGACATAGGGTTATTGGTGTAAAATGTGTTTATTGTTTTCTATATAAATCATCAAATTATATTTTTGTATTAACTTGAAAAAAAAAAAGTGTTGATGAAAATAGACAGTTTTATAATATTAAATGGATCAAGAAAAATTTTAAAGGTGAAAAATTGTTTTTATTTTCCTACTATGCCATAGTTATCTCATCAGAATGACATGTCCTATGAGATGCGGTTGGTCCTTACAAGAGGGTATGTCCTATAGAACCTTGTGTTGCGACCTGTCAAGAGGAAAGTTCTGCAGGTAGTTGATATATATTGTTGTTATGACAATGATTATCGATATGATATGGTAATTTTTACCACGTGTTGTTGACTATCAATATGATGGAGTTGAGTATGGTATTTATTATTAATATGGTGGAGTTGAATATGGTATTGACGATATAATGTGATGAAGTTGAATATGGAATTGATTATGAACATGTTGTTAGACCTGTCAGAAGGGCAAGTGCTGCAAGTGGTTGATATTGTTATTGTTGTTCTTGTTATTGTTATTATTGTAGTTGACTATTAATATGGTGGAGTCGAATATGGTATTTATTATAATATGGTGGATTCGAATATGATATTTATTATAATATGGTGGAGTTGAATATGGAATTTGCAATATAATATGGTGGAGTTGAATATGTTGTTAGACCTCACATGAGGGCAAGTCCTGCAGGGGTGGTTGTTATTATTGTAGTTATTGTCGTCGTCGTCGTCGTTGCTGTTATTGTTGACTATTAATATAGTGGAGTCAAATATAACATTGATTATTAATATGGTGGGAATGAATATAATATTGATGATATAATATGGTGGAGTTGAATATGGAATTGATTATGAATATATTGTTCAGCCAGTCAGAAGGGTTGGTCCTGCAAATGAATTATATATATATATATATGTGTGTGTGTGTGTGTGTTGTTGTTGTTGATTTGATAGGAGAAGTTGAATATAGAATTGAGTATCGATATGTTGTGGTAAGACTTGTCAGGAGGGTAAGTCCTACAGGTAATTGATATGATAACTCTCGAACGTGAAGTAAAACGATTCTATGACTAGTAAGGAAGTATAGTATTTTACTATATACAAGTGAGTTGATCAGTTGATTTAAATTCAGTTTTCTATTATGATGATATATCTGGGATTTTTTACACTACTACGTGACTTTATTTTAAAAAAATGATTTTTGATAAAGTACTTGATTCATAACTTATTTTTATATTATGAGACAGTACACTAATAAAATATTTTGTCAAGAAATTGAGGTAGAGATTGGTCAACTACTAACATTAGGTAAGGTTGAAGTGTGGTATGATTGTTGTGATTATTTGAATACTTGACAATTGAAATAATTTGTGTTGTAATATGAATATATGTATAGTTCAGCATTATCATGATTTTGACGTAAGGTCGTCCGCATAATTTTCATATTTAGTTGTGAAATTTTTAAATACATGCACGTGAATATTGAACTCATTTTGATACATATCCATGTGCTAGAACAATTTGATATCAGTAGTTGTAATGTTTCGCTAGTAATTTATGCCATATAAACTATAGAATTAAATTATTTTTGCATTTATTAAACAACAATTGTTTATTTACTTCCATTGAAAGTCTGTGATGATATTTTTGCGAGCTTGTAAAAAACAACTAAAGATTAAAAAAAAAAAAACAATTGGGATTTATTATCATATTGTTATTATAATCAGAGTGCGCAACGGAAATATTTAGAAACATAATATGTTAGAATGAAATTAATAAGACTATTTAATTTTGAACTATTTTAAAGGCAAAATTTTGAGGATGAAATTTATTTAAGGAGGGTAGATTGTAATACCCAGAAAATTATAATATCACGAAAATTTATATTTCGAAAATATTATTTTATATAAGTTTACTATTTTTGGGATTGTTTTGCAAATTTGTGGTTTAAATAATATTTGATAATTTTTGGGGTTAAATGACAATTTTAAATTGACTTTTAAAGATTTTGGGATTATTGCGTTATTTAAAATATACTTTTAAGAGTTTTAGAGTATAATTAATATTTTCTTCATTTTAAAAAGGATATTTGTATAAATAAATAAATAAATAAATATCTGTGGATGGGTTTGTTTCCTTGTTAGAGAAGGAAAAAAACCAACCAGACACACACACACACACACACACACAAATGTATATATATATATATACATATGTGTGTGTGTATCAGTTAATCGATTAAGAGAGAGAGAGATAATTGGTACTTGGGATTTGGGGTTAGAAAATCACACCAACAGAGGGAGAAGAAGCAGGCGAGGAAGAGCAGGTCACAAAAGAAAAATAATTTTAGTTGATTAATTGTGGATTTCAGGTAGAATTTCTAACTCCTTTAATAAATGTATTTAATCTCTCATTGTATGGTGTGGTTTATGCTATTACTATTATAATTGTTGTTCTTCATGAAATATTTATGAATACGTATTATATGAAAATTATGTGAGATACACGTTTATATGTTTATTTGGGGGTTTGATTATATACACATATTAAAGGGGTTAAAAATTCTATGAAGCCGACTCCACAGTTTTGATTGCAGGGCTGATGAGAATGGAACTACACCATGAATTTTATTTGAATTTCTATTTAATTTGTAATAGCTGTATTTATTATTTAATGTTGTAAAATTGATTCGATAAATGAACAAATTATAATTGTTGCCATCGCATTGTAAAATTTTTAGATTTATGAAATGAAATATTGGTCATTCGATTTTAGTTTTAATTCTCCAAGGGGAGGAACCGCATGGCAGTCCTAGGAAATCGAGTCATTACAGCATTTCCATAGTTATAGTAAAATATTTTCGTAGGTTCGAGTGACGAAAACATCTTAAAAATAATTTGAATGTCGGACAGTTTACCCAACCCATGATTTGAGTCTGGTGCGTTCGTTGTGTCCTCGTTCATAACCTCCTCCACCTCCCGGTGGTCGAGTCTAGTTTCTTCATACTCGTTCAAATTGACCTCTGTGTCACTTAATTCTACGAAGGGTGCTTTCCCTGTAGCAACCATTGTTATGTTTTATTTATTGCATGGTTTAGACATAAGTCACATAATATTTCGTCAAGACTGAGTATTTTTCAATAACCGACAAGAAGATGCTTGACAATTAAAGTTTTTGAACTAAAAGAAGCGAAACAGAGTCATTGAGGAATTCTGGATAAACATATAGTAATTGGCGATTTATTTTTTATTTTTAAGCAAAAATAAGGTTATTTCATTGTTCTCCCAAAAATAAAAAAATAAAAATAATTAAATAAAGAATAAGAACTAATCAACAACTGAAAGGAAAATGGGTTTGAGTCTTTAAGAACATTTCTCAACAACGAAAGAAAAAGAAACAAAAATTAAACATTTGTTTGCCAATAGACGTACACTCCAAGCGTGCATGCTTTCTGCTGATAGGAGAAGACTTTATTTCTCCACCCCACCAGACCAAAAGACAATGGCATTAGGTAAAATCCCTAGAGAAAGAGGTACCTTGAACTTGTTGAAGGATAACTTCATTACAGGGCCTACTAGTAAGAACTTCTATACTAACCACTATCTCCTTCTATTTGTAGCAAGTATGGTAAAAACTTCACTCAAGACTTGCTATTTATAGCACCATTTCATTGTAGTGGGTTGTTGGGATATTAAAGGCTATACTCTACTCAAACCAACCGATGTCAATATAAACCCATCCACACTATAGTACCACTTGCTCCCCATTTGAGGTTTAAGTGTAATCATTACACTTACACATTATATTATAAATGACAATTGGATGGAAAGTGTAAGTTCTTGGGCAAACTACACTTTTGGTCCTCGTATATACAAGGATTTCCATTTGGCAATGTGTGCATTTTTTATATAACTTCAATGTGTGAATTTTTCATTTTCCAATACTTTGCCAATACTCCAAAAACTAGTTCAACCCCTACTGCTGACATGTGTGCAGTTTTATATAACTTCAACCAAACTTTAAATCAAACATACTCCAAAAACTAGTTCAACCAAACTCCAAACATGCATAAAAATCAATTGCCAATACTGTTGCATTAAAATCAACATAACATATTATACAATGTCAATAAATTTCCTTAAAATAAAAATACATTGCAAAAATAAAAGCTAGCCAACTCATGATCAAACAAACCCATATGTACTTTTCTTTTTTTCTGATGTGATTTGAACCTTCTAATTGAACCTAGAATCACTTGTTTGCTCTATCACATATTGGTTTATCATGCCACATAAAAAAATCACAACCTCATCCCCTCTACAATAAAAACACAATATATCACTTTAAGAGCTCATCATTCCCAATTCAGTTTTTCCATAAATTGGTAAAATACTAACAGAAAATTCTCAATTCAATTTGGTGTCCACCAAATTTTAGAAAATTATTTTTTTTTTCAAAAAACGGTTCAAGTTTTTTTTTTTTTTTTTTCTTTTCTAAAAATCAGTTAAAGTTTCTTTTTTCATGCAAATCAATTCCACAATTTTTTCCATTAGTTCTTCAAAAAAAGAAAATTTGGTTCTTTTTCATCCAAGAGAAAAATCAGTTTTTTGTTTTTTTTTTTTTGGATTGTAGAGTTGTCGATTAAAAAATGTTAACAGACTTTAAAAAAATTAATATCTACTTACTCCATATTTTTCGCAACCATAAAATCTTCGAGATGGGTTCTCCCTCATCTATGAAGTACGCAAACAAGCTCTCTTTTGGCACCAACAAAAAATCGACATTGTTTTTCTCTAATTTCTTACCATTGTTCTCTCGCCATTAATATGAACATCTTCAGCCCTACTTCAAAATAGGAGTCAACAACTTGTCTGCTTGTCTTTTAAGGGAGAGAGATATAATATAGGTGGGAGGTTAATGATGTAAGAAAATGGCAGGAATTGGACTTGCCTTTCCCTCATCACACACTCACACAGCGGCAATTACCTTTAAGCCCCCTAAAATTGGTACCTCTTTTCTTCTAAGGGAAAATTACATTTTAAACCCTCTAGGTATTGACATTTTTCTAAATGGCCCCATTCTATTTGAGCGTTTCAATTTAAACCATCTAGGTATCAGCACATTTTTATTTGCTACTTCCGTAAAAAAATCTATTAAAACTAACAAAATAGAAGGGCAAAATCGTCATTTTACATATTTTTCTTATTTTTTAATGATTTTTTTCCTTTTTTTACCATACATTTCTTTCTCTCTCCCGCTCAACTTGCTCTCTTTCTTCCTCCACCCTCCTTCCTCCCTCCCTCCCTTCCTTCTTCTTCCTTCCTTTCCTTTCTTTCTTTCTATTCTTCCTTCTCTTTTTTTCTCTATTTCCCACCCTCCTTCTTCCCGCTGGCTCGAATAGGGGGTAGTAACACTCGCTGTTGAATAAAGGAAAAATACCCCTGAAACAGGGGGAGGTTCACCCCCTATTAAAGGGGGTGAAAATACTCCCTTCAATAAGGGGTGTTTTCACCCCCTACTGTATGGGGGTACCTATTTTGGGGGTGAAAATACCCCCCGAAACAGGGGTGATTGACCACTTCAACAGTGGGTGGAACTGTCCTTTGTTTCGGGGTAGTTCACCCCCGTTTGTTACCGGGGTAGTTCTACCCCCTATTACAGGGGGTGGTTCCTCCCCCGTAATAGGGGGTACCACCCCCCCATAACAAAGGGTGGTTCCGGCAAGTGGGGAGAGGGTGGAATAGAGAGAGAGAGGAAGAAAGAGAGAGAGAAAATGAGAAAGAGAGAGAGAGTCTTGAGCGGGAGAGAGAGAGAGACATGGGTTGAATAATAAAAAAAATGATTAAAAAATGAAAAAAATGAAAAATGACGGTTTTACCCTCAAAATCTTGTTAGTTTGGATGGAATTTCTGACGGAAGTATCAAATAAAAACGTGCTTATACTTAGAAGGTTTAAAATGAAACGCTCAAACGAAGAGGGACCATTTAGAAAAATGTCAATACCTAGAGGGTTTAAAATGTAATTTTGCTTTCTTTTAATTTGTTTATGAGTTTGGGTGGAAAGTGTAATTAAGTCGTTTATGCTCTTTCTCTCAAAAATACAATTAATTGGAGCCTATTTTCATTTAATTTTTTATGAGTTTGGGTTCAAAGTGTTATTAAGTCATGTATGCCCCTTCTCTCGAAAGTGTAATTAATTGGTGCCTATTTTCTTTTTGTTTGTTTATGAATTGGGTGGAAAGTGTAATTAAGTTATTTATGCCCTCTTCTCTCAAGAGTGTAATTAATTGGTGTCTATTTTTTTTTTCATGAGTTTGGGTGGAAAATGTAATAAAGTTATGTATGCCGCCAATACTCAAAAGTGTAATTAAATGGTGCCTATTTTCTTTTAATTTTTTTTATGAGTTTGGGTGGAAAGTGTAATTAAGTCATTTATGCCCCTTCTCTCTAAAGTGTAATTGGTTGCATGTTTCTTTTAATTTGTTTATGAGTTTGGGTGAAAAGTGTAATTAAGCCATTTATGCCACTTCTCTCAAACAAGTAATTAATTGGTGCTTGTTTTCTTTTAATTTGTTTATGAGTTGGGTGAAAAGTGTAACTAAACCATTTATGCCCCTTTACTCAAAAGTTTAATTAATTGGTTCCATGTTTTCTTTTAATTTGTTTATTAGTTTGGGTGAAAAGTGTAATTAAGGCCTTTATGACCCTTTGGGTGGAAAGTCTAATTAAGGCCTTTAATTTGTTTAAGACAATTGGCTAGAAAGTGTAATTAATCCATTTACGTTGTTGGGATGAGGAATGAACTTTTTCTTGGATTCACAAAGTTTTGTTAATTTGATTATGATGTTCAATACTTTGCAAAGTGTAATTATGTAGTAACCAATATGGTGATGGGGGTGAAGTGCATAAAAATTACCTTGGGTAGATAATGTAATTCACTTTATCTTATGGTGTGGTGCAAAGTGTAATTAAACCATGTCTCGACAAGAATGTCCATATCATACTTGAACTTTATAACTCTATTATTCATCATGGGTTGAAAAAATAACTGATAGTTAAATGGAGTAATAGTGTACTTATATTTGATAAAGCTCACAACTTGGTAATTTTATAATTCACTCGTTTGTATTTTTTTCTCTTTTTCTTCCGCTCATCAATTGCACTCTTGTCTCATGTGTGTTGTGATGGACATTAATGGGTTGTAACATCTCACTGATCAAAGAACAAAACAGTAACAATTTAAGACATTCACGTCGTAAAAGTTGCATGTTTCGTGTCGTGTCATGTCATGGCCTGACATGAGAAGGACATGATAAGTTAGTGTCATAAAACTTGAAAACGAACACGGCACACAGATTATTGTGCCAATGTTTTATCGTGTTACACAGTAACATGAAACCTAATGAGTTGACACGACCCAATAAGACGTTACCTGTTTACCCATTACCTACCCATTACAAGTTAATAGCTTGTTAACACAATTTATACACGTTAACAACATACCCATTATAAGTTAATGACTTTTTTTCTTTTTTTTAATTTTTTTTGGTTAAATGTGTATTGTATTATAAGGGAAATTAAAGATCCTTAGAGATATACAAGTAATAGCTACAAGTATAACCAATCCATTTAAAGAGAAACTACCTCTAACACTATGAGGAAAACTAAAAAATGCCAACAACAACAAACACAACAACAATTTCCAACAACAACAAAAAAATACCACATTTCAGTAGAGGCAAATGATTTAGCATTGCCTTCACAACTACCCTCAACAGCAGACAAGTGTTGATTAGAGTTGACAAATGATCTTTTTTTGGGGTGAACAACATCTAAAAGGACAAACCATCCCTAGCAAGCCCAGCGACAACCCTAACAGTAGGGAGAAACGAGAAACAACAACAGTAAACAAAAGACCATCCAACCCCAACAACTAAAGCAACAACAGCATGGAAAAAACAAAAAACAATAAAATACCACATCTCAAATACCTCAACAGCAACATGAAGAAACAATTGTTGCATTGATCCGAGGGGAAACTAACCAACCCCAACAACCATAACAATAGTAGTAAACCCACAAAGGCAGCAGGAACAAGCAGCATCAGCAAACACCTCAGCAGGAGCATGGACAAACAACAACAAACAGGATAGAAAAAATGTTATACAACTTACAAAAACAAATCAAATCAAACCAAACCAAACAAAACCCAAAAAACAAAATAACAAAATCCACCATTGCAATGTAACAAACCAAAAATAAATAATCACTAATTATGAAATGATCACAAAAAATATCCACCTTTTAGCTTTAGGAACACCACCACTCAATGGCATTGCTTTCGACACCTGGAACATGTGTTTCGGGCCCACCGGCCTTGTTTTTTACACCAGAAACATGTATATTTTCTTACTCGATTGGATAATGAAAAATTTTCCCGCTTGACCGTCGATCGGTTCTGATCTTGAAACTATGGACTCTATTTTTAGGGTAACATGGATCCCACACTCTCGGGATCAGAATCCACCGACAGTCGGGTATGATAATTTTTGTTCTCCCATTGAATGAGCAAAGACACATGTTACCAGTGTCAAAAGCAAGGCCACTTAGCTCGAGAATGCCCTGACAATCCTAATCGAACTCCCCTCAATATGGAGGCACCGCATGGTCTTACAACATTTCAGAGTGTCGACGGTTCGGAGCGAGCGTCCTTTTTATCATTGTGCCACCAATTACTGCTATTACTCAGCCTTTATGATAGCGACAATTAGTTCATATTGTAACAGGTAACACATTGCCTTTGATCATTTTGTTTTAACCCATTCGTTCACTCTATGCAGCACTTGATCCAGGATGTTATTCCCAACGAGCATGACCAAATCTAATTAAATTCAAACCCTAGATATGTTGTGTGTTCAAAAAAGAACAAAAAGAATAAGAAAGGTTAGAGGAAAATGACCATGCAGCCTGCCTACCTTCAAATCCATTTTAGGATACAGTACCTCTGCTTTCATCAATTTGATTACATACATTCCACAATCAAATATGAAACAAGAATAAAAGAAAAACAAGAATATAAAAATATATATACAACATTTAGGAATACTAGTTCGTTCCATTGAATTGTTGAATGATTACGGGTTTGGCTGCTGTGGAGCCTAATTTGTGATTTCTATTGGGAAACTCCAGATGTCGATGTTGTATATATTCATACCAAAATGTTATACATACATCTCATGGAGGTATTTGATCTACATAAATGTACGATGCGACAAGAATCAACAATCTGATCAACATACTGCTTTGAACCTAAAAGCACAGATTTAAACCATGTTAGTTTCTTACCAAGTGTCTGGCCCTATCTTTGTGGGCATTGGATGTTCTTTGGCACACCGACGAATCAAGAACTAAGACCTTCAATTCAACAACATCGATAACTACCAGAAACCAATGTGCTTGATCCACATTAATAGGCAAATATATCTAACAAGTTGTGGGTATTTATATCCTTAAATTAAATTCACAAAACAAGTCACAAAAATAAAAAATAAAGAATACAATTCCAGTGTTTATTGTGTCATACCATACAACAAGCATCAAAATCATCAGTGTAATGATTAGGTCCCTTCCAAGAATTTGCCATAGACTTCACATTGCGGTTACTCGGTGTTAGCAACTTTGTTTGTAATGCAAAAATTACCAGAACAATAAATAAATATACGTATATAAATTCATTCTCTTTCTAAGGTACTCATTTGACAAAATCTTTAACTAGGAGGGATGTTCATAAAGCTTACACCGACATATGTGGAGAAATACCAACAAGACCAATTGAGATCGGGATGGTGTCTAAAGTTTTGTTCATACGGGAGCTTTGCAGCAATGCAATTAATCACCTATATCGATATCATCAATCAAATCAATACAAACAACACTCATTCCATAATTTTAAGGACAACGGTCTATGATGAAAGACTTACCTCTCCATAAATCTATGTTCTCGATGCAAGCGTTCCAAGATCCGACCAGGTAGAACCAACAATTACAATATCAAATGACATTTTGCTATAATATACAATTGAACACCAATGTAACTTACAAAAAACCAGTATAGATGATGATTTAACAATCCGTTCAAACATGAATAACTTAATGTACCGTTGATTCAATTTAGGGTTGAAAATGAACTTTCAGCATCCAAATTTTATAAAGGTAGTATCGTATTTGGCATGTCTTCAACATTCAACAACACCGTATCTTGATTTCGATTATCTAGTTCTACCTGAAAATGCTCCCTTACCTGGGCATCTAGGGATATCAACGGCTCCGTCGCACCCGCATCCCGATCATCTACATGATCCTTCTCTTTAGTAAATGCAAGTAGCACGTCGAGCGAGCTATCCAAGTTCATTTCAATCATAGCAGAGGGCCCCCGCGTCAATGACTCCGCATTGTCCTTCGACGTTTCCACTAAAATCATAGCCTTAGGGCAACCTACATCCCCATCACGTTTGAGAGGGTTAGCCTCCATGTTCTCTTTACTAACCTACAAAGTTGTAGACCATGGAATATCTTGCATCTTTGGTTGCATGGACGGCTCTCGCATAACCGATGGCTCCCCATGCAATAGCGGCGTATGGAGCATGCGCGGCATTCGTTCAGTGAATACAAGGAATATTGTTTTAAGGTCGGTCATATCTTTTCGCATTACGCCTAACTCAACCTGAACCTCCTTAATGTTTGACCCATGGACATCCAAAATATTTTGGATGTCATCAAGATCACATTTCCCAAACTCTTGTTCCTTCTCCTCTTTACTTTTATCCTTGCTTTTTAGATTTTCTGCAATTTTCGTGATCTTTTGTGGCCTGACAACCGGCACAAGCAAAATCTAAATCAATTAAAAAATGTCAGTACAAATAATAATGACCAAAACAGGAAAAATAACATAAATGAATAGACAAAAAATTATAGACTACAAGAAAATATCTCTTCCGTATCAAACGCTCTTAATTCTTTTAGAAGATCAATACGTAGCTTTATCTTGTTCTTACCCCCAAGTAGTTATCTGGGGTAACGTCATATTTCCTAGGAATAAAGAACAACATCCCCAACAGGCGTGAAATTTTCAAAGTAAAAAATTTGTTCAAGAGAGCAAATTAATTGGAAGCAACATTAATAGGCTACAAATAATATATCAATACTAGAATAATATGACTTATCATCAAGAGTGGAAGGCATCCGGGTGCCTTTGAAGTCACGCTTTTTTCCCTCTTCTTCAAACCATTACAAAGAAAACAAAGGGTGAACGTCGCCCCATTCCTGCTGGCAATTTTATCCATCGGGTTCAGAGCATTTTTATTGGATAGTGTCAGCTTTGGGTTTGCTAGTTGGACGAAGGGAAGACCCAATCAACAACAACAAGAACTTGACACGAAATTCTACCTCATCCGTCTTCATTTTACCTAGTTGATCCCTAAGGTTGTTTAGTAGTACAAATTTCCCACTCAAACCTAGCAGCCTCTTTAATTCCTTAATGTCGTCAACCGCCCTATCTTTCTTGACAGGGAGTCCCTCATAACTTATTCCAAGGATGTGGTGCACATCCTTTGAAGTAATCTCTAGTTTCTTGACATGCACTGTTAGAGAGCAAGAAATAGGGTTAAATCTTCCCACTAACCAACTCAATAACGTCAAAGGCAATTTCCTAAAATTTATCCCAAGAACCCCTCCAAACCCCATTTCAACAACAGTTACTCTCTGTAGCTCAGTTAGAGACTCAATTACACCAAATATGGAATGCGTAGCTAGCCTTGTACCAATGGGGGCCTTCAAAGACAAACAATTCAAATTTTAGAAACATCATATATTTATTAATCATCACAGTTAAATTCATTAAAACTTATAACTATTAACCATGAAATTTTCATCCCAACCTTTTAACATTGAACAAAAGTTTGTCTAATTATTCAAACCACTTCTATCTAGTACAAATGAAACTTGTATTAACAGAATACTTGTGACAAATTGTAACATTAGTCAAATAACTTGTAATTATTAACTCTAAACTTGTAAAATAAGATGGAAAACTTCTAACACTGCACAATGAAATCATAAGATTCACAAAAGAACTTGTAACATACTTCCAATGCAATTACAATTCATGAACATTGACAAATTAAACAAGTAATATTACTTTAAAAAAAAAAAAAAAAAAAACACACTTAACTTACAAACAATTCTACAATACAATTGCCTAAACCAAGTATAAATAACATACCTTGTAACCTTCACTTTTTATTGTTGGTGAATCACCAGAGACATTTCCTTCTTCCTTTTCGTCACCATGGTTGGCGAAATTGCAATTGTCCTCCGCACTACAAAATTAAAACAATCTTTGTTGCTATATATATTTTGATGATATCAATATATGTATTTTGATAATGTCACAATATGTGTTGTGATGATGTTAATATTAGTGATATAATGATGTCATATTAATGTTATTAGACACAAATTATACGTATTAATGTATTTTGATTGAATTATACCTTGAGTGTACTAACCAAAGTAATAACTTAAGTACAGGTATTAAGATTCATTTATACATTATGTATGCTAACCACTATGGAATCTTAAGTGTGAAATACAGGTATAATCTTGATGTCAAGAGCACAAGACTTAGATAAGATTAAGTCTGTAGAATGTTACTCTTAAAGAGATTATATACTTTGGTACATTATAAGGCACACACACATCAAGAGTGCATACATTCATGATATTATGAATTAAACATATTTCATTATTTGATTATATCATGATATATGTTATTAGATTTTCCAACATATGATTATTTGTCAAATTCACATCTTGATCATAATATACTTAGTATGAGAAAACTTGTTTTCAATGTGATCATAAGATACATTGTATGCATTGTTTGATCTAACATACTTAATATGTTCATTATATAATAACATCATGGTATACTTCATTTAATATGATCAATTATATCTTTATATCATGATATAATATGTTCAACACATATCTTGCATACATTACATGTTCAATATGCTCAATATGCTTATCATGATCAATATATGTATACAATTGTGATATCTCGATACTAACTTGTCAAATATTATTATACATCACAATACGTGTCATCAGTTTGATCATATCGTGCTTCTGTGGAAAATTTATGTCTTGATCACAAATGAGCTTAATATGCTTAAACTTGAATTTAATGTGCTCATATGATACATTACATGATCTCAATGTGAAAACACTTCAAATATCATTGAAATAATGTTGTAAAAGTGTTTTGAATAGTAAACGATCACGCACTGAGGTCAAAAATCAAGAACGGACGAAAACGACATTTGTACTGAAGTTACAACACAAATAGTCAACTACATTTTGAAAAAGTAGTCGACTACCTTTGGTCATAAGGTTCCAACAAAAAAATCTGCACAAACCTTTGTTCATTCAAATGGACATATCTTACTCATTTGAAGTCCAAATGAGGTGATCCTTTTTGCTATAGAAAGTTAACTCAATTATCTTTAATTCTATGCCTATTTAGAATTATTTGGATTTATTCTTGATTTCCAAAGTAGTTTTTTTAACAATAACTCAGTAGGCTTTCTCTCTCCTATTCTATTTTCGGTCTAATCTTTGACAATCATAACTTGTTCTTGGTGAGCCTTGAATGTTTGTATACCTTATTTAGGATGTCTAGTATCATGACAAACATACAATTTGATTAAATCATCATTGGATCATTAGATTAAATCAATTGGAACAAAACCATTTCAAAGGTTTAAGAGCACATTTTGCAGCTTTTTGTCATGAATTCAAAATTAGTTTTACATATCAAATCTTCTTTGGAATGTTCAATTGATGTTATGATATGTTAGTATAATGTGTCTACATGATACATACATGATTAAGTTATATATTTAACATTATATGAAAGTTTAATTGGCATTTTACCTAAAAGACTTTGAAAATTATGTTTTCAACATGAGAAATGTGTTTAAGTGTTGGAACTTATTTGGAATCATTCCAGATACTAAATTAGATTGTATTCATTTATAAAATGCATTATACATCATGTATTTATATGCTCAATTTCGTGCACATGTATAATACATGTATTTGTCAAGACTTACAAGTGGGAATACAAAAAATATGATTATCTTAACTTTTGGTAGGGTTGCTCATTAAATGCAAACCCATACTTTGTCTCCCACCATATGTATGCCAACTTATCTTCATTATCATGATAATATTCGAAGTAATGGGGTCTCCCTTATGCATTTATGGTAGAAATACTTTTGTAACTGTCAACATTATCTTATCTGCAAATTTGGTCATAAAGTCATTAATATACAACTCATCTCTTGACCAAATGTAATGTGAAAACATGGATGAAAGGCTAAAATATTGTATTGTCCATATTCATTAATGATGAATGGGTCTTATACCATTAATTGGATATGTCTAGCATTTAATTATGTTAGAATAAGGTTGTTGGATATTTGAAATTCTGCAGAGAATTTGAGTGGGAAAGAACCTCATTTACGTTGATACTTGAGAGAGCACTACCCAACGGTCATATAATCTCTACACCTCAATTTTGATTTTTCCCAACTTATTTCTAGCTATATAAAAGGAGAAAAATTGTTGGAAGGAAGGATAAACAAGAAGTACCAATCTTGTACAAGTGATTACAAAGAGTTATACTAAAAAGTAATATTCTTTATCCATTATCTCTTTGATTCTTTTTCTTACACATGTGTGATCACTCTTTTACTTAAACGTTCATTTATCTTTTCTTGAGTGATATTTGTTAGAAGCACTAAACACTAGTGAGTTTAAAATGTTGTAATTTTTATAGAGAGAATTTAAAGGTCCAAGATCAATTTTTGTAAGTTAGATTACAAAACCATTTTTGATTGTTGTTTTGAGAGATTGTACTTCATTGATACATTAAAGTAAGAAGATCCTCAAAAAACACCACATCAAAGTTCATCTCGTGAAGAAGTTGAAGATGACCAGAGGAGGAGTCTTTGGTTGTGACAGACCGATCTCAGCGGAAAGAAGATTGTGAACGGCTTGACTTTCACCCTTAAGAAGATTATGAATGGTTTCTTTTCACCCGTAAGAAGATTGAAAGGTTGTAATAGGTTTGATCTTTACCCGTCTAGAGTACGAAGGATTAGAGTAAGCAAAAAGTTTTTACCAAACTACTCTTGTGCCTTGTGGTTTGATTTTTTCTATCCTTTACTCTTTACTTTGATTATTTTGATTTCATTGATTATTCCGCTGCACACACAATCACAAGAAATAGCAAATTTGATTTGAGAATTTAGTAGAAAGATTTTATGAAAAAAAATTTTATAGATCCAATTCAACCCCCCCCCCCTCCCCCTCTCTTGGATCAATCTCTGGGCCAACAATCTCAAATAGTAGTAGACACATATCAAAATACTGGACAAACGCATTGGTCAATTTTAACATAACTACCGACCTTGTACCCTTTGTGGTTGCCACATCACCGGGGACTTTCGCTTCCTCATCCGGAGCACATTTGTCGACATTGCGATCAACACTATAATATTACAAAGAGATCAACAAGTAGTAGATGCATGTCAAAATAAATACAAACGCATTGACTGATTTTAAGATAAATACTTACCTTATACCCTTTACGACTTTCGCTTCCTCCTCTGATGCATGTTTGTTGACATTAGAATCAACATCAGCACTACAATATTAACGAGACCTCAACAAGCAGTAGACACATGTCTAAATAAAATAAATACAAACACAACAATTAATTTCCAAAGAAATACTTATACAGATAAATTTAGTAAATTAAGTTTGCGCTTCAAACCTCTTTTCTTTGTTTTCTTATTGTCCATCTTCTGTACTTTAATCAAAAAGAAAAATTTATCAACAAATTAAAACTACTTCACTTCACGAATATCACAAAATAATGAATGAAACAAAAAACCTAAATAGGCAAATATTCAAAACCACATACTATGAACCAACAAACTATATCACATTTTTTAAAAATTAATAGTCTATGAAATTAGTAAAGCGAAAGGGAGAGAAAGAAAGAGACAACCATCGATGTCCCAATTCGGTTTAGAAATCCATTTCGAAATAGAAAACAGAATAACAATATCGAACGAAATTTAGTATATAATAGAAAAATGTAATCCATTGATTTATAAATATGGGGTTTTCAAACCATAGACAAAGACGAAGTGAGAGAGGAAAATAGAAAAACAAACCTGATGTTCTTCTCGAGAGATAACGATGTTCTTGACAACAAAAACACTAGGCCACAGGGACGAAGATTGAGAGCAAGAACCCTGAACTTGCAGAAGCCACCACCATATCGAGAGAGAGAGAGAGAGAGAGAGAGAGAGAGCAAAGAGTAGTTAAGATAAGAGAATAGTACATTAAAGAAACACAAAATAGGCAAACCAGCTAGAGAAGGTAAGCTACTGATAATTATTTTTCCCTTTTTTTTGTAAGGTGTAGTTGGGATTTTGAGGGAGGTTTTAACTTTTGGGAAAATGGAGGGCTGAGATTGAATCTTAGGCCATCCAACAGTCCAGGTTTTGGCTATATGCTATACAACCAAAACCACAAATATATTGTAGCTTGCTCCTAAATTTAAAGCAAGTGATGTGTGTTATATGGAATGACGACAAACTAAAAGGTCGATGACATTTTATATGTCTAACGACCTTTGGACATATATCTGGGCAACAAGATATAATTATTCATAAAAGTTTATACCTCAGACACCGTCTATCATTTCGACAAATAATAAGGTCACCTCCTATAGTTTTCATAATACTTGATACACCCCTTATCACATTTTATTGACAAAAATACCATTATAAATTTTTTTTTTCTATTTTTGTTCTTCAATCTTTCTATTTTTTTTTATTTTTTTTTTATTTTTTTGCCTTTTATTTTTTTCTTATGTTCCATATTTAAAAAAAAAATAAAAAATCAAAGCCTATTTTTTAATTTGTAATTTTTTGTATTTTATTTTCAAGATTTTTATTTTTTATGTTTTTATTTACACAAAATAAAAACAAAAACAAAATGAAATTAAAAGTGCATAGTAAAATTTAAAACAATGGGAAAAAAAGAAGAAGAGAGATATATAAACAGTAGAAAATAGAAAATATGAAATAAGTAACAAAAAAATATTATGTTGTAAGGGTATTTTTGTCAATAAATGTGATAGAGGATGTCTTAAATAACTAAATTAAAAAGATAAAGGACCTCTTAGGTATGTATTATAATAAGGATAGGGGTATTTCATGTTTAAAGTCTTAACCCCAATTTTAAGAATTGAATTTAAATGAAAAAAGAAAAAAAAAATATCATAAAGAAACGAACTACCAAAATTAGCCTCTAAAAATTATTAAAAAATGATTAACCATACCAAATTGTACCCAAAACATGTATGCTCTCTCTCACTCTTTTTATTCTCGTTCGTGTCTCTCTTTAGAGTAGCAACATGAAGAAGTCTTTTTTGGGGAACACCACCACCTCCTCCTACAACTTCGACCACCACCGCTTCCACCAATAGCATCGCTATCCCTCTCCCAATGACATTATCTCTCTCTCTCTCTCCCTCTCCATATTGTCGTCCAATTAGTGTACACCAAGAACTAGCCAACGATGGTCATATTTTGAATCAGGCCGACGACGACCAAGATCTGGTCGTCGCAGCCAGATCTGGGCGCTGACTTAAACAGATCTGGTCGTTGTAGCCAGAGCTAGCCATCATCTGGCCAATAACTGTCGGTCATGGGATGTCGCCACCCAAATCTGGCCATCACCGGCCAAATCTGTCCAAGATCTTGCCGACGAGGTCGCTTCTCGCCAGATTTGGCCGGTTAAGCATTTTTCAACGACAGCCCTTTTTTCTTTAGATCTATTTTTTTCTTTGTTTTTTTTCCTTCATGTTTTTTTAAATATTTATATTTTCAAGTTTTTTGTTTATATTGAAAAATAAAATTTTCTATATTTTGATGTTTTTAATTGCATAATTTAGATACTTGCTTGATTTTATGATTATTTGTTGTGGTGGCGGCGGCGATAGTAATATCGAAATTTTATTGTGGTGGTGGTAATAACAAATATTTATTGTGATGCTAATGATGATAATAGTTAATATTTATTGTAGTGACAACGATAATAGGAATGTTTATTGTAGTGGTGATGGTGGTGATAACACATATTTGTTGAGGCAGTCGTGGTGAGTATTTGTTGTGTTGTTACTGGTAATAGTAAATAATGATTTGATGTGATGGTGGTGATAGCGAATATTTATAGCGATAGTGAGTGTAATAATAGTAAAATGTTTGATGTTGTGGTGGAAGTGATGGTAATAAATATTTGTTATAGTAGTGACGGTGATAATAATAAATATTTATTATGGTGTCAATGATAATAACGTTCGTTGTAGTGGGGAGATATTGATAATAACTATTTATTGTAGTGGCCACTATCATAATGCTACCACTTAGACACCAAATTTCCGAGTCTTCGATAGCTGCTGCCCACGATCAAAGAGGAGAAAATATCCACCCAATCATATTCGTTTAAGAGTTGGGTAAATTGCACTGGAAAAATAGTCCCGATCCAATTACGTTTTTCAAATTTGTCTTTGAATTAAAAAATAAATAAATTACATCATGTTTTAATTAATAATAACTCTCAAATCCCAATTATAGGCCATGTTTGATAACCACTTAAAAATTAAATGTTAAAAATTTAAGTATTTAATTTTAAATGCTGAAATTTTAAGTGTTTTAAAATATCAGAAGGTTATTTGATAAAATTATACTAAAAATTTAAGTGCTGATTTTTTTTTTTAATAAGTATAAAATTTGTATTCTAAAAATTGTTTAATTTACATAATTACATTTGAATCAAGATAATATGAAGAGAAAAAAAAATTAAGACCAAAATAATAAAATCAGGATGTCATTTTTTAAAAAAAAAAAAAATTATATTAAAATTAAAAGTAAAAATTAACCCAAAAATATATAATAGTATGTATTTTTAATTAGTATCCAATTTTCATTAAATCTAACCCTAATTAAACCCTCCTGGGGATCAAGGGTAAAACGGTCAAAATATAATTTTTTTTAATTAAGAAATAATGGAGTGCATTAAGCAAAATGAAATAAGTGAAGGGCCCTGACTTAATTTTTTACTCACATTTTGACTTAATTTTTAAATTAACTTAATTAATTAAGTGATACTAATTGCATTTATCAAACAAACTTAATTAATTAAATAATTAATATAATTTGTTTTAAGTGTTTTTTTTTTTTTTTTTTTTTTTTTATCAAACATGCCCTTACTTTCAATTTGGTCTTTTTTTTTTTTTTTTTTTTAAAAAGGCACACAAAATAAAAAACTTAATTAATAAAACTTAGAATGAAGTATTGAAAATTAATAATTATTGTATTTAAAATTCTTAAATTTAATTACAGAATTTATTAAGTGTTGAGATTATTAAATAATTTATTTTTAAATATTTCCATTTTGCATAAGTATGTATCTTTAATTTTTTATTTTAACTTTTAAAGTTTCTTTTTACTTGACATCTTAAAAATCATTTACTCAATTTTTTCTTTGTATTTTTTCCTCGACAATATGTTCTTTCTCTATAATTGTATTTTAAGTTTTTTTTTTTTTTTCTATATGTTTATAATGATTATAATTTAGTCTTATTCGTATTATTAATTTATAATGTTCAGTGTTAAATGATAAATCATGTGTACAATACTTAAAAGGTTGACTCATTTTTAAATGCAATGGATTGAGAATAAATTAGGAATTAAATGCATATATAGTTATATACAGTAAGGTCTTCTCTTGAAAAATATTTAAAAAAATAATAAAAAAATGTAAATAGAGAATATTCTAGCATAAATCAAATAAAATTTTACATAAGAGGCGTGTGTGTATGTGTATACAAAGAGGGAGAGATAAGAAGAAGAAGAGCGAGGGTGTGGACAAGGAGGTGGGGGTGGGGGTACCGACAGGGTTGGTTGTCAGTTAGAGAGAGAGAGAGAGAGTGGAGAAAATTTGGCACCGACAACCAGCACAGGTGGCGAAACCGAATTTTCGCTGGAGAAAATGGTGCAAGGAGGAAGAATGAGGGGGGAAGAAAGTGTGAAAAAATTAATAAAAAAATAAGGGATACACGTGTTAGATATTGAAAGGCCAAAATAGTAATTTAATTAAATTTTCAAAGTGTAAAATAGTAATTTAATTTTTTTTTGGTTACCATTCCAATGTTTTGTTAGTTCATGGTCGTATTTTTTGGTCGATTAAGGAATAAAACCAAATCTTATATAATTAGAATTAACTAATATGAAATTTATCTTGAGATTGGTTAATCTCATATTTTTGTGGAATGAGAGTGGTAATAGAAATAAAATTTAATCTCATTTACCAAACATATAAATGAAATTATCATTCCCATGACCATTCCATTGTGTTGCTAAATCCGGTGTACTAAACATGGTGTCAGTGCATTCAGTTTAAAAGTATGAGTATTTATCATTCACCTCTCCTGTTATTTTGTCTAAAACCATAAATCACACTTGTCACTTGGTAAATACTGGTCAATCTCGTTATTATTTTGATCAAACACCATTTACTTCCCGTATAGGTTAAAAATTAGTAAATTTTTTATTCTAACAATAATTTTACATTTTAAAATTTTAAAATAATTAAAAAATAAAATTGATAAAAATCCCTTTAATTTTATATATATTCTTTATCTTTTTACACCAACATCCCTATTTAAAAAAATATTTTTACCATTTTTTTAACAAATTATAAAAACACACCAACTTCCCCACTCCCCACTCCGTCGAAACAAGCGCCACCCCTGCACAGAATTCTTCATCTTCTTCCTCTTCCATCTTCGTCTTCTTTATTCTTCTTCTTCTTCCTCTCCTTTTTTTCTTTTTGTCTTCCTCTTTCTGTCTTTCCTTCTTCCTTCTTCTTCGCTCTCTCTTCTTCTCGCTCTCTATCTCTAGATATATGCTTGTTGGCATAGATCCATCACGATGAGAGAGAGAGAGAAGAACCGGTGGGGTCGGGTGGGGGCACATGGTAGAGGTGTGGAGGGATGGGCGTGGGAGTGGGAGATAAATATAATTATTTAAAAAATTAAGAGTAAAAACTAATTATTCAAAGGGGTTATCAATATTCTTCAGATGGAAGGAGAAGTTCATAATTTCAGACAATATTTTATTTTTATCATACATTTTATAATATTAAATCAATGACACTATTTTTGGTTTATTTTTTAAAATAATATTTTTCGGTATAATTATTGATTTTGAAAATAAATAACAATTGAAAATTAAGAACTAGGCATTATTACTTGTTTACTTAAGTGATATAATATAGGGCAATTCCTTCAACATTTTTCATTTTATATTATCTTTAAAATTGTATCTCATGTTTTAGGCTTGCCCGCACAAAAAAAATAAAAATAAAAAATATATATATATTATATACAAAAATTAACGGATTTTTCTTTGAACTTCGTGCAAAATTAATAAAAAATATCTAACAGTTAATTTGGTTGGATGGAATGGAATGAAATATATATATATTGAAATTGAAATCTAAAAGGACATTATGGAAATTTTATTTTATATATATATATATATATATATATATAGATAGATAGATAGATAGATAGATAGATAGATAGATAGATAGATAGATAGGGATTACATAAAAAAAAAATTATAATTTTTTTTAATATTCTATATGAAAAATATTCAACATCTACTACTTTTTAACATAGACAACTGCCACAATTACTACTTTTAAAAGAAAAAATATCAACTAAAAACTATAATTCAAGCTAAACAAACAAATAAATAGATAAATAATGCACAACTACTAGTTTTTAACCTGTATAAAAACTTATAAAATAAATAAAAGAGATGAAACAAAAATTAAGAAAAAAAACCCAACTATTTTAAGTTCAAATACTAAACAAATTCATTCAATCGAAACAATTGAGCAAGTCAATCATCATATTGGCTCCAAAATATTTCAACCAAAGAAAAGCATGAATATTTACTGAACTAAATAATCATCCAAGAAAAACATAGCATGAGTGTCCATTTAAAAGTAACCATAGGCATTCTTCCTTTACAGTGTCACGAATAAAGAGTAAAAGATTGGTTGTGAAAGCACTACGACATATTATATAACCAACTTTGTGCCTATCAAGAACCGTTAGCCCAACATGCTTCTCTGGCTCCCCGTTAATCTTCATTTGCTTCTCAATTAAATCAAATTCCAAGAAAATCCAATATTTATCTTCTTCGATTCAGAAGTACCCTCAGCTGAACCTTCGTTGAAATAGAAAAATGGTGAACCTTCGTAATTACCAAATCCATGAGGTCCATCTCTTTCAAGCTCTATAATGGAAATGTCACATCCCTAACCTTTTCAGCATCTCTTTGAATATACAATTTTATAAATTCATATAATTCACTTACACAGTTTTATGATAAATTTACCACATAATAGGCATCTTACTTTTTCAATAAAATACAAAACTTCCTTTTCAGTTATGACACACTTTTTAATAAGATCCCAGTCGAAATCACTTGTATTTTGCCTAGAAAACGAATCGTATACAACAATAAACTTGGCTTTCAACATCTTTATCCTTAATTAAATATGTGGTCTTTCCTTTAGACCACATCTAGACAACTTAGACTGAAGTTTTTCTTCTATCTCAGTGAATGCACCGGATTTGAAATCATTATTAGCTTGAAAAGATCTACTGTTATTTAACCCAAGTAAGCACTCAACAATTTGTCATCTTTTTCAAGAGTCCACTTCCTCTTGTTTCTACAAGGACCTCGAGTTTGTGGCAAAATACGACATCCTAATATACATTAAAAATTTAAAGTAAGATGAAAATATTTGATATTTAAAGCATGAATCACAACAAGAATACAATACCCAACATTTTTAGATTAAAGACAAAGTGAAAATATTTGATATTTAAAACATGAACCACAATAAAAATGCAATATCCAACATTTTTAGATCAAACACAAATTGAAAATATTTAATATTTAAAACATGAACCACAACAATTGCAATATCCAACTTTTTTAGATTGAAGACATAATGAAAATAGTTTAGTATTTAAAATATAGAACTACAACCTCAAAAACTTGAAAACAATTCCTAAACAACTCGTCTACTTTCTCTCCACTCATTATACATTTCATTATTAAGGTTTGTTCGCCAAGTATTCCATTCATTAGAAGTCTCGATGATGAGTTGGTTCACCTTTTGTATGTCCTTGCCCTTATCCTTGAGATTGATTCATTAAATACTCAATCGGATCTGCTACCATAACTTGTGCAATAAAATTATAGAGCAAAAAACATGCAATGATTATTCGATTTTGGATCTTGATTGGATAGAAAGAAGGACTTATAAGTATTCCCCATCGCATTTTGAGAAAACCAAAGCATCACTCAATAACATTCCTAGCACTTGCATTGTTTCAACTTAAATAACTCTTCTGGGGTGCGTGGTTGGTGTCCTTTTCTCCACTCATTACGATGATAACGTTGCCCATGATATGGGGCAATAAACCCTTCATAATTTGTGTACCTAGCATCGACAAGATAATAACAATCTATATGGAGTAAAATAAAAATATTAAGCTAAAAATTAGTTTGCATACGTATTGTCTATTAGCCTAATTTACCATTTGGGACCCTCAAACCATTCCTCCTACTCGAGGTATCTTTAAGAACCCTACCATCAACAACAAATCCTTCCCATCCTAGTAGAACATATATAAATTGCTCATCTTGAGAGCAAACAACTAATATGTTTGTGGCAATTTCCCCCTTCTGATTGCGATATCTAGGTCTATCTACTAAAGGCACTTTCACCCTAATGTATGTCCCATCTAAAACACCGATACAATTCTATGGACAGGTAAAGTGAAATTTATTAAATACTATTTAATAATAAAAAAAAAAGATAAATTATTTTAGCAGCAATTAAATAAAATATTATATCTTGAACCACTTCCATCTCTAATCCGTAGAGTCTTGAGGTACAGGCTCAAGCTTTTTCAGTAATTCTTGTTGCAATCGTATTACCCCACGTAGCACACCAAGCAAATACTTACTAATTATCTTAGAAGACCTTTTAAAGTCCCTTTGTACGACTATGTTCTTTATGTGATGAGCTAGAATTCCTAGAAACATTGTTACTTGTTCATGCACTAATAAATGTTTACTCGATCTTAAACCTACTTCTACAAGTCTACTACATAAAATGGTAAAAGCATGTCGATCCATTTTAAGTAAACTCATACAATTATCATCACTTTTCTAGACATGTTCCATCAAATTCTTTCTATTATTGTGAAAATTAATAACATATCTTCATCATGATAATGTCATATTTTCTCGTTGTATTCACATGACATTAATACCCATAATTTGTAAAAACTAATGAGAAATATGCATTGTGCATAACCAATGCATGTATATAGTTACCAAATTTCTGTTGACCATTACTGCATATCAAAATTAACAAAACAAATAAAATAAGGGCATAAGTTATAAACACTAATTGGTTCAACAAAAATTAGTAAAAAGTGTTTACCCAAAATTATATGATGAGTTCATGAAAATGAGTAAATAGTACTAAAAAAACATTGGCAAAAAAAAAAAAAAAACAGTGATGAGTGAACTATAACCAAACAAAATGAATTAGATTAGAAGCACAAATTAGTTCAGCACAAATTAGTAAACAGTGTTTAGCCAAATTGTATGATTAGTTCATGAAAATAAGTAAATAGTACTAAAAAAATTGGCCGATATGGAACCACACATACACATATATGTACATGTGTAAATGAAAAATGATAAATGAGTACATATATACACACCAGATTAAAAACACCGAATAAAATGAACAAATTGGGTAAACCAATTCGGTGAATAAACCAAATTTGTTCAATCTTTTATTCTTAAGAAAATATTATTATTGAAAATTAAGAAATGGACAAATTATTTATAATACCCTATTCAGAAACACATGAATGAAAAATGAAATGAATGCCCATTACCGAAACATATAAACTCATAAAAACATCATCATACTGAGACACATGAATTCATTAAATCAATCCATTCAGAAAGAATTTAGAAACACATGAATACCCTATTAAAAAACACATGAGCTCATAAAAAATGAAATGAAAGCTCATTACCGAAAGTATCATCGCCGAACAAAATGAAAAATGAGTAAACAACATTCAGAAACACATGAATGCATCCGATTATATCCAACAAATCAGTCATGGCACACTTTTGTTCATAAACTCATCATTGTTATGCATAAACACACATTTCTAGACATGCCTATAGCAGATCCAAGAGTCGCAGAGTTACAACAAATATACTGGAAACAATTTCAGGCCGATCTGAGAGTCGCCATGGCTAAGAAATGAAGGCAATGGTTGCGAATGACCAAGATATGCATAAATGAGTTTTCGGATCTGCTAGGGTTCATATAATTGATCAACGCTAATTGGATTCTGATCGATTTGGATTAGATTGGGCTACTCGAGTATGATCTGAAACGGATTCGATCGAGAATGGACTGCTCAAGTTTGATCTGAAATGAAGAGATTTTGTGTATCGGGCTGAGCAAGGAATTAGATTGGGCTAAAATGGAATTAATGAAGGGTTTTTGTGTAATTTGAAATTTGATTTTATTGGGCTGGATTTGATTGTAGCCCATTTGCTGTGGAATTCCATTCCATACTTTTTCATTCCAATAGAATCAACCATTGGACAACCAAACATCGGAATAGAAATCAAGGGCGGAATGACGAATCCATTCTGCCCCGATTCTATTCAACCAACCATGTCGTAAATGTAAAATATATTTAAATTTTAATTTCATTTTTTTTTCTTTTTAAAAATATCCACAATGTAACTAATATTGAACATGTGTAATGTTAATTTTTTTTCTTCTTCAGGTTTTCAATTATATTTTTAATTTTATATTAATTTTTTAACCTTATTAAATAATGAAAAAAAACAATTTTATTTTTTATTCTATATACTAAAAAAAGATGTACGTAAATCCTCGATATATTTTTCAGTCATCTAATATCTCAAGAGACAAAGAACGATCCAAATTGATCTAAAAAATTAATATATATCTTATATATTTTTTCTACATAAGATACAAATGTTTTTTATATATAGAAAAAAGTATAGAAATAATATATAAACATTAAATTTACTAATAATCCTAAAATATTAAATTTATAAAAATCAAATTAAAGAAATAATATATAAATAAATATAATGTACAAAAATTATGGACATTAAATTGAAGGAAATTATAGAAATAATATATGCACACTAAATTTAATAATGATATTTGATAAGGGAAAATCAGGCGAGGCCTAAATCATCGACATGTGTCCACAGGCAAATGCTAGGCAAGAGAAGTTACGACAAGGTATGGGTTGGCCAACGTGCCTACCTTGTAATAAGCACCATCTTGGGTAGCACTTCACCCTGAACCAATCGACTTTAACATCATCCCTGCTAGGGATGATTGGCCTCTCAGACTTCAACCTTTCACCCCCATCCAGGGTACTACCCCAAGATATGGTGCCAGGGTTATTCCCACTTGGGAGCAGTTGTAACAACTCCACTTAATAAGGAAAGAGTCATTACATTCCCTAAGTAATGACTCATCATCAATTAATTCTGAGATTGTCGTCACTATTGCAGTGATAGGCTAAGATTAGGGGAAGACTTCCCAGACGAGTCCTCATACGCTTACAAATACCAATCGGGGGGTCTGACCATCTACACTATCTTTTGTTAGCATACACTCGGTTAAATTAGAGAAAATAATATAAAAAATAAAATATGGACATTAAATTTAGTAGTTATATTAAAACATTAAATTTATGTAAATTAGTCAAGATATTTAAGACGTTGGGGCATCGTATGCTAATTTGTCAGGCTTTCCTAATAAATAGCATTTCGCCTGAGATTCTCTTCTACGCCTTCCACCAACAGAAATTGAGACCAGCCCCTTGTATAGTATAGGGTTCAAAACCTACCCTTTTTCAAAGAAAAATACTCTGTAATGGACATTAAATAAAATAATATATAAGAGAAAATATAATACGCCGAAATTATGAACATTAAATTAATGAAAATCATAAAAATAATAAATGCACATTAAATTCAATAATAATATTGAAATATTAAATTTATACAAATTAAACTAAAGAAATAATATAAAAGAGCAAGTATAATAAACAAACATTATGGATATTAAATTTATTGAAATCATAGAAATAATATATACACATTAAACTTAGTAACAATGCTGAAACGTTAGATTTATTGGAAATTAAATTAAACAAATAAAATAAAATCAGAAATATAATACATGAAAATTAAATTAAAGAAATAATAGAAAAGAGAAAGTATAATATATGAGAATTATAGACATTTTACAAAAAAAAATATAGAAATAATATGTGAATATTAAACTTAATTAATACGGAAATATTACATTTACGAAAGTTAAATTAGAAATAATATAAAAGTAAAAATATAATACATAAAAATTATGGACATTAAATTCATTAAGATTATAGAATTAATATATGCACATTAAATTTAGTAATAATATTAAAACATTAAATTTACTAAATAAAATTAAAAAATGATATAAAAGAAAAAAATATAATATACGCAATAGAAATTATTGACATTAAATTTATAAAAATTATAGAAATAATATATGAAAATTAATTTTCTCAACTTTTAAGTTTATAGAAATTAAATTAAAGAAATAATATAAAAGATGAAATGTAATATACATGATCTATGGAAATTAATTTTATAAAAAATAAATTAAACTAAATTTAGTAACAATGCTGAACCATTAAATTGAAAAAATTTAAATAAAATAAAAAATAAAAAATATAATATATGAAAATTATGAACATTAAATTAACGAAAATTAAAGAAATAATAAATCAACATTAAATTTAGTAAAACTAAAATATTAAATTTATGAATATGAAATTAAAAAAATAATTTAAAAAAAAAATATAATATACAAAAATTATTGGCATTACATTTATATATGGATATTAAATTTTGTAATAAAACTGAAACATTAAATTTTTTATAAATTAAATTGAAGACAAATTATTAAATTAGGCTCAATTATTTTTGACAGTGTGCCTTCAGACATGGATCATACGCTAGTTTTAATAAAACATAACTAGAAATGGTAGAAAAGTAGATAAAACCGTCGCTTAACAAGCTCTCCGAAAATAGAGAATTAAAAGCGCAATGCTCAAATAAAATAAATGAATTATTTACGATTGTTGATTTCACTATTATTTGACCAGTTAAATCAAATACACATGAAATTATGAACAATTTATTTATTTGGGAACTATTTGCAAGCCTCCCATTGGTATATAAATATAGACAGATGCAAAGGGTTTGTTCAGGCAAATTACTAAAGGGTGATAACAAAATGGAGATATCCATAAAGCTAAAGGTTTTAGTAGTGGTGGCTGTCTCATTGATGGCCGTCGGAATTCAAGTGTCGGAAGGCCAAACAGTCTGCGGGATGAATGGTGCGGGTCTCATGGCTTGCAAGCCGTCGGTGACTCCGCCGAACCCACGGCCACCGTCACCGGAGTGTTGCCAGGCGCTGTCTCACGCCGACATCCGATGCCTTTGCTCTTACAAAAAGCTCTTGCCGTCGCTCGGGATTGACCCTAACCTCGCCTTTCAGCTCCCTGACAAGTGCAAGCTGCCTCATCCTCCTCTTTGCTCGATATTTACACTTCCTACCCTACATTTCCCTATATTACGCGAAGCCATCCGAATAAATTTACCACTACCAATCACCGTTGAAATGGAGTCTACAAATTAATGAGTCTCAACTCTTCGCAATAAAATTGCGATATATATATATTTACAGTATGCCTTGTAAGATTGTTGGTTTCTTTTTCATGTTACACATATAATTAATAAATATGGTTGTTTTTGTCCTAAAGTTATTTCAAGTTTGTGTTGTTGTGTGTGTGTGTGTGTGTGTGTGTGTGTGTGTGTGTGTGTTTGAGATGGTAAATGCTAAAGGAAATGAGGGGGAACTCAATATTGAATTAAAATAAAAACTTGACTAAATTTGTCACTTCTCACTAAATAATACATTTGCCAAAATCTTGACAAAACTTCGGTAAAAAACGTGATCCGGCCTAGTTAAAGGAGTTAATGAAGCAAAAATTTGAAAATTTAAAGAGTAATGCAATGAAATTTAAAATATTAATTAGAGTGCAAAATCTAACAACCTGTATACTTAGTTTGAATGGTACAAAGTGTAATCTTATCATTATGTGGATTTAAGATGGAATCAAACCCACAACTTGTACCCAAAAAAAATAAAAATAACAACGATGAGAGGTACTTTCGTGGTACCACTTGCACAATTCAAAGCCATCACGTGTCAGAGAGCCACAAATCACCTACCACTTTTTATCGGTCAGCGCTTATTGACTATATTATAGGGGGTCATCTGGGGTATTCGTCGTGCACTAGCCAAATTCTCGGGTAACCAACGATGGTCTCCGAGTCGGGCACCTTTCTTGACCCCCTACATATGCTATCCTGCCATGGTTCGATCAATGAGTAGTGAGGATTATGTAGATTCTCCATGCAACCAGCAGGGTCTCTACATTAATTCCCATGGGCTTGGCCTTTTCCCCCAATCCCTCAAATAGGCAATGGGTTTCATTTGATGGGCTGAAAGTCAAGGTCTAATGACTTAATTATGCCACACGCTACCTGATTAAACTTGTTGAATTACACTAATAATCTGAGCTCAAAACCTTAATTTTTCGTAGCTATTAGATTTCTCTCCTATAAATAGCAGGACAATGACACACCAGGTAATGAATAGGTTTCTTATTTAACCCTTAAACTCATATTTTCATTTGATCTCTTACTCTCATGATGAAAGAACTTTATTGGGCACACCCTTACGGTTCTTTCTACAAATTTTACATCGACTCCAGATACTTTAATTGAGGACCATTCACAGGACATGGAAACTAGTACACTAGGATCAGTTCAACAAGAACGTGAATGGATGTGATGACCTATTAGATGACGTGACAATAACAACCTTTATGGATGTGTTGCGCCATTTCAAGCTCTCCTATGACCTATGCACCAACCTATCGCCAACTTGGACCAGGCTATATAGATAGGAGAACCAAATTCCACCTTGTCGATGTCCAAGCAACGCCTAGAAGAGAGTGCGAGAGATGAGCAAAAAAGAAAGAGAAAAATGGTCACAAAAGATCGATCAAGCTGAAGGGATCAAAGATGTACCAAGTGGAGGGATGTCTCAACCCCTTCCCTGGAGAATGACAATGGCTCTCTCTTTCTCTCTCTCTAGGCACCGGGTTCATGAGTTCATCCCATTATTGCCATTGTGTCCACCATTTTCATGGAGGATTCCAGGAGATATTTCTTCCTATCTACCGCCTCCAAAAGGCCAATTGAGAGAGCAATGAACAACTATTGCAAATTTCGTTGCAATCGGGACACTCTAGTGACAACTTCTTTTAGCTCTGAGAAGAAATTGAGGGCCTCGTTCAGAGAAATAATATGTGAACATTAAACTTAATCAATCCGGAAATATTACATTTACGAAAGTTAAATTAGAAATAATGTAAAAGTGAAAATATAATACATAAAAATATGGACATTAAATTCATCAAAATTATAGAATTAATATATGCACATTAAATTTAGCAATAACATTAAAATATTAAATTTACGGAATTAAATTAAAAAATGATATAAAAGAAAAAAAATGTAATATACGCAATATAAATTATTTACATTAAATTTATAAAAATTATAGAAATAATATATGAAAATTCATTTTAGTAATAATACTCAAACTTATAAAAGATGAAATGTACTATACATAATCAATGGAAATTAATTTTATAGAAAATAAATTAAACTAAATTTAGTAACAATGCTGAACCATTAAATTGACAAAATTTAAATTAAATAAAAGATAAAAAATATAATATATGAAAATTATGAACATTAAATTAACGAAAATTATAGAAATAATAAATCAACATTAAATTTTGTAATAATACTAAAATATTAAAAAAATAATATAACAACAAAAATATAATATATAAAAATTATGAGCATTACATTTATATATGGATATTAAATTTTGTAATAAAACTGAAACATTAAATTTTTTATAAATTAAATTGAAGACAAATTATTAAATTAGGCTCAATTGTTTTTGACAGCGTGCCTTCAGACATGGGTCATACGCTAGTTTTAATAAAACCTAACTAGAAATGGTAGAAAAGTAGATAAAACCGTCGCTTAACATGCTCTCCGAAAATAGAGAATTAAAAGCGCAACGCTCAAATAAAATAAATGAATTATTTATGATTGTTGATTTCACTATTATTTGACCAGTTAAATCAAATACACATGAAATTATGAACAATTTATTTATTTGGGAACTATTTGCAAGTCTCCCATTGGTATATAAATATAGACAGATGCAAAGGGTTTGTTCAGGCAAATTACTAAAGGGTGATAACAAAATGGAGATATCCATAAAAGCTAAAGGTTTTAGTAGTGGTGGCTGTCTCATTGATGGACGTCGGAATTCAAGTGTCGGAAGGCCAAACAGTCTGCGGGATGAATGGTGCGGGTCTCATGGCTTGCAAGCCGTCGGTGACTCCGCCGAACCCACGGCCACCGTCACCGGAGTGTTGCCAGGCGCTGTCTCACGCCGACATCCGATGCCTTTGCTCTTACAAAAAGCTCTTGCCGTCGCTCGGGATTGACCCTAACCTCGCCTTTCAGCTCCCTGACAAGTGCAAGCTGCCTCATCCTCCTCTTTGCTAGATATTTACACTTCCTACCCTACATTTCCCTATATTACGCGAAGCCATCCGAATAAATTTACCACTACCAATCACCGTTGAAATGGAGTCTACAAATTAATGAGTCTCTACTCTTCGCAATAAAATTGCGATATATATATATTTACAGTATGCCTTGTAAGATTGTTGGTTTCTTTTTCATGTTACACATATAATTAATATATATGGTTGTTTTTGTCCTAAAGTTATTTCAAGTTTGTGTTGTTTTTTTTGTGTGTGTGTGTGTGTGTGTGTGTGTTTGAGATGGTAAATGCTAAAGGAAATGAGGGGGAACTCAATATTGAATTAAAATAAAAACTTGACTAAATTTGTCACTTCTCACTAAATAATACATTTGCCAAAATCTTGACAAAACTTCGGTAAAAAACGTGATCCGGCCTAGTTAAAGGAGTTAATGAAGCAAAAATTTGAAAATTTAAAGAGTAATGCAATGAAATTTAAAATATTAATTTGAGTGCAAAATCTAACAACCTGTATACTTAGTTATGGTACAAAGTGTAATCTTATCATTATGTGGATTTAAGATGGAATCAAACCCACAACTTGTACCCAAAAAAAATAAAAATAACAACGATGAGAGGTACTTTCGTGGTACCACTTGCACAATTCAAAGCCATCACGTGTCAGAGAGGCACAAATCACCTACCACTTTTTATCGGTCAGCGCTTATTGACTATATTATAGGGGGTCATCTGGGGTATTCGTCGTGCACTAGCCAAATTCTCCAGTAACCAACGATGGTCTCCGAGTCGGGCACCTTTCTTAACCTCCTACATATGCTATCCTGCCATGGTTCGATCAGTGAGTAGTGAGGATTATGTAGATTCTCCATGCAACCAGCAGGGTCTCTACATTAATTCCCATGGGCTTGGCCTTTTCCCCCAATCCCTCAAATAGGCAATGGGTTTCATTTGATGGGCTGAAAGTCAAGGTCTAATGACTTAATCATGCCACACGCTACCTGATTAAACTTGTTGAATTACACTAATAATCTGAGCTCAAAACCTTAATTTTTCGTAGCTATTAGATTTCTCTCTTATAAATAGCAGGACAATGACACACCAGGTAATGAATAGGTTTCTTATTTAACCCTTAAACTCATATTTTCAATTGAACTCTTACTCTCATGATGAAGGAACTTTATTGGGCACACCCTTACGGTTCTTTCTACAAATTTTACATCGACTCCAGATACTTTAATTGAGGACCATTCACAGGACATGGAAACTAGTACACTAGGATCAGTTCAACAAGAACGTGAATGGATGTGATGACCTATTAGATGACGTGACAATAACAACCTTTATGGATGTGTTGCGCCATTTCAAGCTCTCCTATGACCTATGCACCAACCTATCGCCAACTTGGACCAGGCTATATAGATAGGAGAACCAAATTCCACCTTGTCGATGTCCAAGCGACGCCTAGAAGAGAGTGTGAGAGATGAGCAAAAAAGAAAGAGAAAGATGGTCACAAAAGATCGATCAAGCTGAAGGGATCGAAGATGTACCAAGTGGAGGGATGTCTCAACCCCTTCCCTGGAGAATGACAATGGCTCTCTCTTTCTCTCTCTCTAGGCACCTGGTTCATGAGTTCATCCCATTACTACCATTGTGTCCACCATTTTCATGGAGGATTCCAGGAGATATTTCTTCCTATCTACCGCCTCCAAAAGGGAAGCCAATTGAGAGAGCAATGAACAACTATTGCAAATTCCGTTGCAATCGGGACACTCTAGTGACAACTTCTTTTAGCTCTAAGAAGAAATTGAGGGCCTCGTTTAGAGAAGGTTTCTCAGAATCTATGTTTGGAGATGAGAAACGGTTAAATAAATTAAATTAAAGAAATAAGATAAAAGAGAAAGTATAATATATGGGAATTATAGACATTAAATTTACAAAAAAAAAATATAGAAATAATATGTGAACATTAAACTTAATCAATCCAGAAATATTACATTTACGAATTTTTTTTAATTTTTTTTTATAGGCAAAATGTTATATTGCAAAAGAGATGCGATCGAGTATGAAGCTTCCAATGGACTGCTTCAATCCCAGACCGAACGCAAAACAGGTTGGTCCTTAAAGCCAACCAAAGATCCCCTTAAATCTCACAAGGCCAGCTATGAGCCTACAAAAGAGATTCAAAAAGATCTCAATTACAAACCCACTCAAGACAACCCTAAATTACGCTTACAACACTCCTAGCATTAGTTACACAACATCTTCTCTACCGAGCAATACACCCTGCAACTCCTGTGCTCCTCTATTGAAATAGCCACATTCCACCGGAGAAGAACAAAGAACGTGCTTCAATTCCGAACTCAACTTTACCAAAAATCCAGGCCAACCTAGCAAAGATCCCCTCAAAATCTCGACAAGGCAAACACACAGAACCTAGATTTAGAGATTCTAAGAGATCTCTGCTACATGGAAGGCAAACCGTTCAAGACATAAAAACCAGAAGGAACAACGAAGTGGAGTTCCAAAACACACGTAACAAACTGGAAATCTACAAGAATACCCAGGTTCCGCCACAAAAACAACCTTAAATAATCTACAGCGAACTAAACTGAAGAAATTGGATAACTTGCGTGAAATCAAGCTGCAGTTTCAGCAAAACAGTCTGCAATTTAGCAATGTAGTACCGGCAGCAGCTCCGAATAGCCTGAAGACAGCCAGTTGAACGTGCCATAAAGAGAAAACTGGAACATTTCCACCAAACCAGTAGCAGTCGGCCAAGCGCGCAGGTCCGCCACCAACGCAACCATACTCTGCCAACATCAATCTTAAACAAAATACACTTCCAACCAGCTAATCTGAATTAAAAATCCGCAGCAGAAGCTAGACCTAAATCTTCCTCTGTTTATAATTTGGAGCCAACTCATATCTGTCACAATCCCCTGCAAACCCAACAACAATAGGTACAATGGCCTACGCATACAAAGTAACAATGAGCCAATCAACCTCCTCTACACATGTGAGTCCCAAGACTGCCAAAAATACTCAATATTACGACTCCCAGTGGGGAGAAGGATGTGGACTCCCCTAACAACCCTCGGGACCATACTCACCCTCAACTTACTCCCACTAAACCTCTCTATCACACAAATATGGTCCACCCTTAGCACCCCGAGAGGAAAGGTAATAGAAATACTTACAGCGGACTTCGCAGGCTGGCAACTTCAACTCAAAAAATCACCCAGTAACTACTAAACAAGCAAACCACCTCACTTCTATTAAGCCGCCCTCGCCTCACTATGCCAACTTCCAGTGGGGAAGCGGGAGATCAGACGACTTTGGATTCGTCCCTCACTACACCAAAATACTCACGCAAAAAATCTATCACCACCCTCACCAAAGGAGCCAGCAGGACTTCCCACCCAACAACCCAATGAACAACCCACCGAACACTCACAATAAGACCCAAAAAGAACCCCAAAGAGATACCTATGACCAAAGAAAGAACACCAACCTGAACTTACCTCTACTAGCTTAGCCTTACTTTGAACAACCTTTTCAACCTGTTACTAAATAGTGTCAATCATTAAGGTAAGCAAGGAAGACAACGCCACCAATCTCTGTGCAATCACAAAATCAAAACCAATTAGTTAACAAAAGTATGAATATCAATACTATACTAAATTAGAAACAAGAGAACCCATGTTACACTTCCTCAGGCCTGGAATGGTCCACCAACCACTTGCAAAGAGGGATAAGTTTGTTGACCCCCGCCTTTGCCAACTTATCTGCAATTGAGTTAGCTTCTCTACGGATGTGCACAAATTTTACAACTGTCAAAGCTTGCAACAACTTAAAGCAATGGTTAAAAATAAAATTCAGCTTCCATGGCCTTTTATTATGGCTTAGCATCCACACAATTGCATTATTAGAATCACTTTCAATAATCAAGGAAAATCTACTATTTAATGACGATTTAGAAAACAATTCCAAAGCTTTTGCTATCGCCTTTAGTTCTGCTACATTGGAGTCTGCCACACCGATTGATTCCGAAAATAGGCACAAAATGTTCCCACTCCCGATCCTCAAAACACCCCCTACTCCTGCTGGACCCGGTTTCCCAAAGAGGAACCATCCACATTAAATTTGAGAAAATCCCTCGGAGAAGGGGCCCAAGAAATAGTGTCTCTAACCTTTGTTAAAGGTTTGTAGGATCTCACTCCCCCAATGGTTAGCATGAAATCCCTAACTGAGTAGCCTAAGTCCGGCTTCTTAGCTAAGATCCAAAGAGCTAACCTTACCTTTATCAACCACACAACTTCCTTTGGCTCCAAAATGGAGCCTCTAAAAACCCTCTCATTTCTTGCAAGCCACACTAACCAAACCATCGAAAACAATAATGTTTCCCAAATGATCTTATGCAAACCCACTCCCTCTTGGCCTAACCATTGTTCCCACAAAAGACTTAAAGAATTGGGGAATACAAAGTTTACTCCACCATTCAAGAATAGAGTTCCAAATAGACCACGTCCAAGGGCAAAAAATAAAAAGATAAACACTCTCTTCTATGTCGTCCTCACACATAGGACAAACTAAGTCTAACACATCTACTAAATTCCTCCTACCCAGCTCCCCCCTCGTTAAAACTTTGTTAGCTACTAGAAGCCAAGCAAAAGTCTCTACCTTTGGGGGAGCCCAACCAGCCCACTTAAAGGGAGAAGGGGCCTCCACCCTCAAGTCGAGTTTTTCGGCAAGATTATAACAAGACTTGACCGAAAACAACCCGTTCGGGTTGTCCCTCCAAACCAAAGTATCCTCCAAATCCTCACAAAGAACTACAGATCTAAGGATACCAAGGAGATTAACCCATTCATCCTTTTCCCACTCGTAACACGGTCTCCTAAGGGCAATAGACCATACCCAGCTCCCTTCCACCCAACTACCCAATTCACTTACTTTTGTTTTCTTAAGAATTGCAAGGTTATAGATTCTAGGAAAAAGGGAGCTCAACTTCTCTATGTGAGACCAATTATCTTCCCAAAATACTATTGATCTCCCATTCCCTACTGTAAAACCAAAGTTTTCTAGCAAAATTGAAGACCATCTTGAATTTGAGACTATAGCCTTGATAATCATCCAAGGAGAAGAGGGTGACCCTCTCTTCCCCTCTCGGGGGAGCCAAGCCTCTTCTTCTAGGTCGTATTTAGCTCATACTAGTTTCCTCCACAAAGCTTCTTTCTCCATACCAAATCTCCACCACCACTTGGTCAATAAGGCCACATTCCTCTCTATAATTCTACTAATTCCCAGCCCTCCCCACTTTTTTCTCCTAGTCACCTTTCCCCAAAAAGCCCAATGAACCTTTCGTTTTTCCAAAGACTTCCATAAGAAGCACCTCATGATCCTCTCTAGACGCCTCGCTACCCCCACCAGAATTCGAAACATAGAGAGATGGTATAGGGGTAGGCTGGACAAAACAGCTTTGATAAGGGTCACTCTTCCCCCCAATGATAGGAAATGTGACTTCCACCCACTCAATTTAGCTTGGAGTTTTTCAATAACATGATTCCAAGAGCTAATCCTATTAGAGTTTGCCCCCAAAGGCATCCCTAAATAGGTAATTGGAAGAGAGCCAACTTTACATTTTAGGAGGGAAGCGACCCCACATAACTTCCACCCATCTACCCCAACTCCCACTAAGACACTCTTATGATAATTTACCCTTAAACCCAAACATGTCTCAAAATGCCTAAGAACACCTTTGATATTTACCGCATCTTGACCCTCCGCCCTACAAAAGATTAAAGTGTCATCCGCAAATTGCAAATGAGTTATTGAGAGTGAATTTCTTCCTAATCCAACTCCATGAATCAAGTCTAGCCTTTCCACCTTTTGGATTAGTAAGTTTAGAACTTCGGTTGCTAATAAGAATAATCCTGGAGACAAAGGATCCCCTTGTCTCAATCCACAACCCATTCTAAACTCTTTAGTGGGGGACCCATTGACCAACATCGATACTGAAGGCGAATTAAGGCACTCACCAATCCATTTTCTCCACCTAACTCCAAACCCAAATTTAGACAAGGTAAAGTCAAGAAAGTCCCAATCTACACAATCGTATGCTTTTTCAAAGTCAAGGTTGAACATTAGGACTTTCTTTTTCTTTCTTTTAGTCTCCTTTATTACCTCATTTGCAATTAGGATACTATCATAGATTTGTCTCCCTCTAAGGAAACCACTTTGCGACTCTCCAATCAACGACCCCAACACTCCCCCAAGTCTTCTAGCTAAAGTTTTAGCTAGAAGCTTATATAAGCAATTGACCATGCTAATTGGTCGGTAATCACCTAGAGTCATGGGGTTCAACACTTTGGGGATTAATGCAATGAAGGTTGCATTTACCCCTTTGTTTAGAGATCCTCCATCATAGAAGTCCATGAAAAAGGACATAATCTCCCCCTTTATCCACTTCCATGAATTTTTGATAAAATTCATGTTGAACCCGTCCGGCCCGGGTGATTTGTTCCCATCACAGGACTCTAAAGCTGCCTCCACCTCTTCCAAAGTGAACGGCTTCTCTATGGCCATCCTAGAATCTTCTTCTAGGACCGCATAGTCTAATGATTCAAATCTTGGTCTATCCCATTGGTTCCCTCTAAAATGTTCTTTAAAGAACCTAAACACTTCAGATTTGATTAGACCAGGAGTAGACAAAGTATTTCCACCCACTTTTAAGGTGTTCAGATTATTCATGGATCTTCTAATCTTAACCGTGGCATGAAAAAACTTCGTATTCCTATCACCCCCCTGAGCCCACCTAATCCTGGACTTCTGTTTCCACAGGCTAGCCGTAGCCCAACTAGTTGACCATAGTTCTGCTGTTAATTTAACCCTACTTTCTACCTCCGGAGAATCTAAAACTCTATTCTCCTGAATTCTATCCAAAGCTTCTAGTTGAGACTTAATCCTTGCTACTTTCAAGTCCACATTCCCGAAATGACTTTTATTCCATTCCTTCAGTCTCCACTTCAGCTTCCTCAACTTATCTCCTAAAGAAAGCTTCCCTGCTAGGCATGAACCCGAAATTCCAGCCCATTCAGTAGCAACAAATTCTGAAAATTTAGGGGAGGCTTACCAACAATCTAGGGTTTTAAAAGGTTTAGGTCCCCAATCAGTTGAGGATTCCATTAAGAGAACTGGAGCATGATCAGAGAGTTCTTTGGGTAGCCCAACTTGAACAATACCCCTAAGCGTAGTCAACCATTTCGGGGAACAAAGGAATCTATCTAACCTGCTAGCTGACTTTGCATTGGACCACGTAAATCTTCGTCTTTGCATTGGAAGATCCACAAGATCCAATTCTTCCACAAATTGCCTAAAATTTGTTATTCCTCTATCCAATCCTAAACAATGGTTCCTCTCCTCAACCTTAAGGACAACATTAAAGTCTCCACCTACAACCCACGGTAACTCCATATTTTTCTTAATTATGGACAATTCAATTATGGACAATTCTCTCCACAGAGTCTCCCTGTCTTTGATTCCATTAGGAGCATATACATTTAAGAGGACACAAGCTAGGTTGCTCTCTATCAAAATTCCGCTCAAAAGTAACCATCTTTCCCCACCCATTTTAGATTCTAATTTAAATGTCTTAGTATCCCACACCCTAAGTATACCCCCTGATTTCCCTACAGAACTGACAAACTCAAACGCTACTTCATCATTGCTCCACATCCGTCTAACTAGAGGTTCCAAAATCAATTCCAACTTAGTTTCTTGTAAGAACAACACTACCACCCTATTAACTCTAATTAGCTCCCTAATTGCTTTAAGTTTCACCACACTATTAGCCCCCCTAATATTCCAGCTAATAAGAGACACCATTCCTAAATTACCTAAGGTAAAGACTCCTACCTAAGCCCTACACTACAAATTGGTATTATTAATATTATATTATATATATATATATATATAATTTTTTTTTATTGATTTATTTATTTATAAACTCTACACTACAAATTTTTAAGACCTATATCTACCCTTTCTTTTTCAAAAGCATTCCAATCTTTAGATATCATTTCAAGCACTTTTTCTTTTATCTCCAACTCATTATCTCTAACGGTCCAACCCATTTGCTTCCCTATGCAGAGGAACCTATCTAATTCTTCCAAAAACAACTTATTACAGTTTTTAATTCCCCTATCAGAAACCGAATTGTCAGTAATCTCCTTAGGCGGAGGAAAAGTTGTGATTCTTTTCCTCCTCCTAGACCACTTCTGTTTCCGAATAGGCGCTAAGTCTTTCAAGCAACGCTTTAGTTTCTTTTTTTTTTTAACCAACAATCTTTCTTGCCTCTTGTTCTTATTTAAAAAAGATTCCGCTATTTGAGAGGACTCTGAAATATATGTTATCCCCAACAGTTCATCTTCAAAGTTAGATAAGTTACCTTTATTTTCTGCCGATGACTGACCTTCTTCTACCAGAGGAGGCTCCGCTTGAACCTTGGTCTCTCCTTTTTCCTTTACCTCGGACGAGACAGCTGCCACCGCTTCAAAATCACTGCACACACATGTAGCATCTTTACCACCAGAAGCTGGGAACAGGACTTTCCTCACGTGGTTGCCGATTGGTCTTCAGAAGGAAGGGTTTTCTTTTTTAGCTCGATCTTGATCCTTCTTCCATTCCTCCCCTTTCTCCTTCTCAGCACTCAAAGCGTTAGGGAGAAGTTTCCACAACCCCTTTGTTCAGAATAACCCTTCTGACTGTGCCCATCCTCTTGAATAGGGTAATCACTAGTAAAATCTCTACTGGCCCCTACACTTACTGTTTTTGTACTTTGGCCCCTCACTCTAATTTTGCTAAAATTGCGGATATCACCCCCTTCCATTTCCTCCAGTGAGTTAATCGATTTCCCATCTTCTTTCTCACTAGTAATGCTTGTTGTTTTCCCCGGCGATGATCTTCTAGCCACTCCTCTCTTAATCCCATTAATGGATCTACTCAAAGTGCTTAGAAAAGACTCTTCCATTACTTTGATTTTGAAACTACACCCGTTGATAACCAAATCCATCTCTGAGTTTATTCCGAAATTACACTCCGTTGAAATCAAACATCTTCCCTTATCGTATGCTATTTCTTCCATCGTATCCTCTTCCACCTATATTAGCTCTCCCCACAATTCACTAATACTTCTAAATACTTTCCATTTCCACGCATGTACTGGGATACCAACAATTGTAATCCATGTGAGCCTCTCCTTGCTAGCATAAGATTCCTTCCATTCCTTTACCCATTCAAACCAGTTTTCTAACCAACTGCATCTCCTCCAATCCAATAAAACATCCTTTGTTTCCTCTGAGTCGAAGTTAAGAAGCACCGATTTTCCTCCCAACGACTTTGCCGTCGTTGAAAAGACTTGTTCTTGGATAAAGGCTGAGTTTAAGTGCTCCATCGTCATGTAAGAGTGAAGTTTTCCCACTGCTGCCCTTTTCAACCATTCCCTACCTTCCATATCAACAGTTAATCTTAAGGACACCGGATTGTTGCAATTTCTGCACCCTGACACTTCGTTCCGATCACCACTTTCTTTTGTTTCTAACTTCCTCCTTTTTTCTCCAATCAACTCAGGATCTCCTGCTTCCATTTTTCGCCTTCTCCGCTATGTTAACCCTGATCGCTCCTACCTGTTTGCCTTCTGAATACTTCTTGTAATTACTCTGAGTCTTCTTCTGCTTTCCGACTATCCTCCTTTTTGTTTCTCCTTTGGTCATACTTTGCCACCGATGCCCATAATCTCTTCCCTCCTACTGTGTAATTTTTCTCTTTTCTTGCCACTTCCTCAGCTTCCAATTTCGAATCAAACCTCACAAATCCAAATGCTACCGGTTTTGCATACCGTTTTTTACTTGATACGAAACAATCCACCACATTTTCCCATCTACCGAAAAAGCATTGCAGCCAGAATTTTGATGCTTGTAAGGGCAGATTATCCACGAACAGAGTTGTGATGTTGTCCCTACCTAACTCTGCTCTACTCATTTCTTCACCCGTCACTATTGCATTGTGCTGTTTCTCCATATTTTCACTGATTCTTTGGACTTCCAATTTGTTATCTCCCCTGTCCTCTGCGCATTGGTTAACGAAGTGATTCTTGCAACACCATTTTTTGACCCCCACTTAGTGCAGAGCATTCCACACACTATTGGCAAACTTTATTTGGGTTTTTAGAACCAAGCAGTTGACTTCCATATACTTTTTGCAGCCTTTGCAGCATGAGAAGAACAAACCATTAGGAATCACTGTGTTCGCGCTTCTCTCTACCCACTCCCTCGATCTTAGACCATATCTCACTTGCGTCTTGCAACAATTCATGACAACACCCAATGAATCAAGGGCATCATTCTCGTTCCATCCGTCTTCCACCAATTTAATCCAACATTTTGGTTTGAATCTAGAAAAGCCTTTGCACTGATCACATATCATTTTTAGAAAACCTTCCTCTGTTTTCATAACTTCTTTCCAAGCTAACCATTCCTCATTCCCTCATTCTCTAACCAAGTCGGAACTCACTCCCCCATTTTCTTTCCTACTTTCTCTCCTCAAGGCTGCCCTTATATGGTCCCTGCAGCACGAATTGTCCAATCCCAATATGTCCATTTCTTCATCATCCTCATAGCCGTCTCTGATTAGTCTGAGCATACCCTTGACATTTATCCTCTTGAAACTTCTACACTTTGGGCACAGTGAAGCCAACACCCTTTCGTTTGACTCTTTCTTCTTTTCTACCCCTATCACTACTGGATTCATGCCCCCATTACTATTCCAAAATTTATATTGCCTTTGAAAGGTCTTACTGCAACAATCCTCATACACACCCAACGAGGCTAGAGCTTCTTCCATATTATATCCCACATGAACCAGTGCCAGGAATGGAGCCCATTTTTGGCTGAATCTTCTACTACATTAGCCACACAGTACAACCTTCTCCTTGCCTTGTTGCAAATTACCTCTACTATAATCCATTGCCCACAAATAGACTATCTCTCTATTAGATTCAAACCCTCTGTTTTAGTGGGTATCAACCGAGGAGGACACAAAATCTCCTCCTCTTAGTTCAGCAAGTAGTTATTACAGGGACTAGTCTTAAAAGTTGAAAACACCAACCAATTCCATACCTTACCCAATTGCTCTCGACGCAACTCATCTGCCGCCGAAACCCATAAGATCCGATTCAGCCCTGAAGAGGTGTCGTCTGGTTTGTAGCTCCCTTGACCTGCTCTGTATTATCTAACAGCCTAAAAATGTTGGATTTGGTACATGCAAACCGCTACCATTCGATTTCAACAACCACCCATAAATCTAAAATCTTCTGATGCTGCGTTTCTTACTGATCTTCCTCCACGATGCTATACTTCCGTAGATCTTTGAACCTCTCTCTCTATCTACAATAGCAGTCGATCATTCACCCTCTTCCGATTGCTTGACTGAGATCGAAATAATTCACCAGAAGTTCGCCGGCCGTGTTTTGCAACGGCTAGACGATTTTGAAATTGCCCAGGCACATTTCCCCAGTCACTCTCTCTCTCACTAAAATATACTTCTGTTTTTGAAATGTCTTTGATTAACATGCTTACATTTACGAAAGTTAAATTAGAAATAATATAAAAGTAAAATATAATACATAAAAATATGGACATTAAATTCATCAAAATTATAGAATTAATATATGCACATTAAATTTAGTAATAACATTAAAATATTAAATTTACGGAATTAAATTAAAAAATGATATAAAAGAAAAAAAATGTAATATACGCAATATAAATTATTGACATTAAATTTATAAAAATTATAGAAATAATCTATGAAAATTCATTTTAGTAATAATACTCAAACTTATAAAAGATGAAATGTACTATACATAATCAATGGAAATTAATTTTATAGAAAATGAATTAAACTAAATTTAGTAACAATGCTGAACCATTAAATTGAAAAAATTTAGATTAAATAAAAGATAAAAAATATAATATATGAAAATTATGAACATTAAATTAACGAAAATTATAGAAATAATAAATCAACATTAAATTTTGTAATAATACTAAAATATTAAAAAAATAATATAAAAACAAAAATATAATATATAAAAATTATGAGCATTACATTTATATATGGATATTAAATTTTGTAATAAAACTAAAACATTAAATTTTTTATAAATTAAATTGAAGATATATTATTAAATTAGGCTCAATTGATTTTGACAGCGTGTCTTCAAGCACGGGTCATACGGTAGTGTTTTAATAAAACGTAACTAGAAATGGTAAAAAAATAGATAAAACCGTCGCTTAACATGCTCTCCGAAAATAGAGAATTAAAAGTGCAACGCTCAAATAAAATAAATGAATTATTTATGATTGTTGATTTCACTATTATTTGACCAGTTAAATCAAATACACATGAAATTATGAACAATTTATTTATTTGGGAACTATTTGCAAGTCTCCCATTGGTATATAAATATAGACAGATGCAAAGGGTTTGTTCAAGCAAATTACGAAAGGGTGATAACAAAATAGAGATATCCATAAAGCTAAAGGTTTTAGTAGTGGTGGCTGTCTCATTGATGGCCGTCGGAATTCAAGTGTCGGAAGGCCAAATAGTCTGCGGAATGAATGGTGCGGGTCTCATGGCTTGCAAGCCGTCGGTGACTCCGCCGAACCCACGGCCACCGTCACCGGAGTGTTGCCAGGCGCTGTCTCACGCCGACATCCGATGCCTTTGCTCTTACAAAAAGCTCTTGCCTTCGCTCGGGATTGACCTTAACCTCGCCTTTCAGCTCCCTGACAAGTGCAAGCTGCCTCATCCTCCTCTTTGCTCGATATTTACACTTCCTACCCTACATTTCCCTATGTTCCGCGAAGCCATCCGAATAAATTTACCACTACCAATCACCGTTGAAATGGAATCTACAAATTAATGAGTCTCTACTCTTCGCAATAAAATTGCGATATATATATTTACAGTATGCCTTGTAAGATTGTTGGTTTCTTTTTCATGTTACACATATAATTAATATATATGGTTGTTTATGTCCTAAAGTTATTTCCAGTTTGTGTGTGTGTGTGTGTGTGTTTGAGATGGTAAATGCTAAAAGAAATGAAGGGGAACTCAAGATTGAATTAAAATAAAAACTTGACTAAATTTGTCACTTCTCACTAAATAATACATTCGCCAAAATCTTGACAAAACTTCGGTAAAAAAACGTGATCCGGCCTAGTTAGAGGAGTTAACGAAGCAAAAATTTTAAAATTTAAAGAGTAATACAATGAAATTTAAAATATTAATTAGAGTGCAAAATCTAACAACCTGTATACTTAGTTTACTTAGTTTGTATGGTACAAAGTGTAATCTTATCATTATGTGGATTTAAGATGGAATCAAACCCCCAACTTGTACCCAAAAAATAAAAATAAAAAAAATAAATAACAACGATGAGAGGTGCTTTCGTGGTACCACTTGCACAATTCAAAGCCATCACGTTTCAGAGAGGCACAAATCACCTACCACCTTTTATCGGTCAGATCTTATTGACTATATTATAGGGGGTCATCTGGGGTATTCGCCGTGCACTAGCCAAATTCTCCGGTGACCAACGATGGTCTCTACATTAATTCCCATGGGCTTGGCCTTTTCCCCCAATCCCTCAAATAGGCAATGGGTTTCATTTGATGGGCTAAAAGTCAAGGTCCAATGACTTAATCATGCCACACGCTACCTGATTAAACTTGCTGAATTACACTAATAATCCGAGCTCAAAACCTTAATTTTTTGTAGCTATCATATTTCTCTCCTATAAATAGCGGGACAATGACACACCAGGTAATGAATAGGTTTCTTATTTAACCCTTGAACTCATATTTTTAGTCGAACTCTTACTCTCACGCTGAAGGAACTTTACTGGGCACACCCTTACGGTTCTTTCTACAAATCTTTACACGGACTCCAGATACTTTAATTGAGGACCATTCACAGGACATGGAAACTAGTACACTAGGATCGGTTCAACAAGTAGGTGAATGGATGTGACGAACTATTAGATGACATGACTATAACAACGTTTATGGATGTGTTGTGCCATTTGAAGCTCTCCTATAACCTTTGCACCAACCTATCACCAACTTGGACCAGGCTATAGACAGGAGAACCAAATTCCACCTTGTAGATGTCCAAGCAGCACCTAGAAGAAAGCGCCGCAGATGAGCAAAAAAGAAAGAGAAAGATGGTTACAAAGGATTGATCAAGGTGTAGGGATCAAAGATTACCAAGTGGAGGGACGTCTCGACCCCTTCCCTGGCGAATAACAATGGCTCTCTCTCTCTCTCTCTCTCCAGGCACTGGGTTCATGACTTCATCCCATTACTGCCATCGTGTCCGCCATTTTCATGGAGGATTCCAGGAGATATTTATTCCCATCTACCGCCTCCAAAGGGGAAGCCAGTTAAGAGAGCAATGAACAACTATTGCAAATTCCGTTGCAATCGGGAGACTCTTGTGACAATTTCTTTTAGCTCCGAGAAGAAATTGAGGGCCTCATTCAGAGAAGGTTTCTCAGAAACTATGTTTGGAGAGGATAAAGGGTTAAATAAAGGATAAAAGACCATCTTGATGACCAACGAGCGGGTCAACACAGAAGAGAGTGTTGGCCCGAAGATGTACCCAAAAAGGGGGGGTTAAATTGGGTAGTTACAAAAATTTAGACTATTAATTCAAAAATAAATAACCAATTTTCCTAAATCGATTATTATTTTATTACGTAGTGAAAAATGTGTTTATCTAGATACACACCGAAACAATCAGAAATAAAATAATACAGTATACAACGATATATCCTAGTTAGGTAAGCCACTCATACTTACTTCCAGTTCTCCGAGCTCCATGAAGATTCATAATCCACTAAACCATGATTTCTTTCATAGGTAAGAACCAAACCTATACAATTTTTTTCACAGGTTCAAAACTAACATAATTCTTTTCCCAGACTCAGAATCAAACCCTAACTACCCTAATGCTTTTTGCAGGCTCAGGATCAACATTTCCGACCCTAATTCTTTTCACAAGATTAGAATCAATCTATCGCTCTATCATGCAGTTAAACTTATCTTTTTCGCGGGCTTAGGAAGAATCTTTACAATCACTTAATTCTATTATAGGAAGAATTAAAATCTAATCTTTTCACAAGTTAAAGACTAACCTAATATTTTTGCAGACTAAAGATCAAATCCTAATCTATTTCTAAGGCTAAAGATTGAAACCTAATTACCCTAATTAAACACCGACCTAAACTTGTCTAATCCGCTTGAACTCGCCAATACGAAAAAATCAACAAGTTTCTTCCCACAAAGAGCTTTTACCAGCTCAATACAATTATACAAAATTAGTGTCCTGAAATACTAAGTGAGAGATTCTATGTGAGGCACAAATCAGATTTAAATAATTTAAACACACAAATAACAAGTAATCAGATTTCTTAAATAAAAACCATTTTAATATATTTTCACGAAATTATATTTGAAAACAATTTTACTCAAACAAATTAACCAAGCCATTAAAAGAAAGTAAGAAAAATAAATTAGAAAGATCTCATCAGAATTCGTTGAAAATTATTACGATAACTCGATAGTAAAACACAAACCGGTGACAACAACATTGAGGACCTTTGATCAAGAACTCTAAGTATAATCACAAGTATGATTTTCAACAGCAAAATCTATCTTATAATTTCTAGAAGGGTGATGTTCTTGATTTACTTTTCTTAATCCCGTAGATCTATATTGATAAACCTAGAACTAGGCTTCCAACGACTAGTTTTCAAATGTCATGACTCTAAATGATATCCCAACACCCCATATATCATATATATTCAACATAAATATGATTTTGGAAAAATAATGCTGGAAAAACTCATTTTGATCCTAAAAATATTTTTAAATCAATCAAAAGACTCCCTTGAAATCATAAAAAATGAGATGATTTGACCAAAAAATGAACCAGTTAAAAGGTTAACTGGACTGCTCGGTTGACTGGCCATATTCGCCAGGTGATTGACATCTCACAACAGTCACACTTTTGACCATTGTGTTGGTCTGTTCGGTTAACCGACCTTTCTGGTCGGTTGACCAATCGGACCACTAGGTCCTTCCATTTTTTAATTTCGGTTACTAGATTTATTAGTCGACCGACCCAACTTGTTGATTGACTGAATTCACCAGTAGGTCACCCATTCCACGTCCCAAACACATTATTTTGGTTAGTCAACTGACTCCTTACGTTGGTTAATTGAATTGACCGAAGAAACCACAATCTTAAGTATTAAAACCATTTTTTCAATCAGGTCCTTAATAAAAAATATTTCAAAGACTAACACATCATAAAACACACATTAGAAACCTAAAATTATCAATATACACATAAGTGTAATTCATTTTAAAGTGTCGTGTGTGATTCTAATTCGGGTTACATGAAGAGTATAAAAGTAAAGAGTTATTTTCACCTATTTGTTTTTAATGTCTTCAATACTCTTCAAATCTTCGTTATCCTCATTTTGCACCCTCTATAGATTTTTCAATGCTTTTTCTTCTCAATTAAATATATGGAATTTAAATCTAAAACCACTCAATAGAGCATTAATTCTATAAAACATCAACTTTTAGCTATCCATCAAAACATTGGGGTCAACAATCTACTAATTTTTTATGATGGAAATTATTTTTGATGTTTTCTCAAAAAGATAATGTAACAATGTTACCCCTAAATCTAAGGACAAATTTTTAACTCATTTAATCACCATTAGTGAGAAAAATAAACATTAATCAAAAAGATTTTGAATTTAAGCATAAAATATTTTTAAAATGTTATTGCTCCCCCTTTCTAATTATACTCTTGAATTCATGCTAGGAGAACACATACAACATCTTATAAATTTTCCCCCTTAATATCATATTTTCTCCCCCAATAATATTACAACAAAAATATCTTATTCTCTCCCCCTTTTGTCACATCAAAAAGTGGGGCAATTTCAAGAGATCATCAAAACATTTCAATACAGCATGAAATTACATAATTTCAAATGAGTCAACATTTTTTATTTCACGATACCAATTAATAACTCCCTTTTAGATGTACTCAAACTCATTTCAACAATAAAGCACAAACACAAGGATCATATCTTAATCATGATGATTTATGAAGCTGATTGATATAAGTCTAATGCACACTTAAACATGGATAATCATATATTGTTATGTTGCTATCTCAAAAAAATTCAGCTTCCTATTAAAACCAAGAGATGATGAAAGTATGCTGAAAATAATTCACACTAAGAATCAAGCATATAACTAAGCAATTAATATTTAGCAACGATTAATATACCATATATATGCAGATAATCATACAGATGGCATCAAAAATATATTAATATGATTTCATAAAACGATACCAACCATGCAAGTTTAATATCATACGATATGCCGACAAATATGATCATGCTTAACAGTGATTTTATCTAACATCTCTTAGTTATAAACATTTAATCAATAAACCAGTATTAACTAACAATAAAATTCCATGCAGATATATAATCAAGACACAATATTCATAATAATAATGCGAATCAATTTTAGTGAATAAGATTTGTCAATGCTAATTTCGAAACATACTTAGAAGAAAATCATTACGTAGAGATCAAGTATGTGTGTGTGTGTGTGTATATATATATATCCTCAAAACGACAGATCATCACTAACCAACTTCCAAACAATTTTGATCCTACATATCAATATGTGATACAGATTATATGCATGGTCATCGCAACACATTTTGTGTGATTTAATACCATTAAACATAGGTTTGTTAATCGCTTAAATAGAGTAAATTATTATAAATTAAGTTATTTCATTTGTTTTTGCATGTTTTTGAAAATAAAACAAGACAACATTAAGTTGGGGCAAATCGGGTAAAAAAAAATGAGCAAACCACGACAAGACGAACAAAAATGAAAGAAATTGGAACAAATCGTTCGATCAAATTGAAATATCAAAAATTTAATTTTTGATATGTCTTTGTAGGTTTTTGAAAAATGAACAAAATGGAATTTGTTAACGGATAAAAATGGGTAAACCATGGCAAGCCGAACAAAAGACGAAGAAGCCAAAACAGTAGGTGGCTCACTAAACCGAGCAAGCCAAGCCAATATCTTGGCGACGCCGAGCCTTTGGCTCAACTTCCACCTTTTAGCAGCCGCACATTGTGCGCGGCTGCTGGTGGCTTAGTGGTTAGCCTACTTGGCTACATGTAGTCCCCCAACTTTAACCCAAGTGTCGTTTTCACCACCTCTTGCATTTGATTATGGCCATTTTGTACCCCGCAAACTTCATTTTTGAGTTTTATAAATAGCTTAACGTGTTTGAGACCATAGATACCATTCTTAGAACAATTTTGAAAACCATTTTCACAATCTTTGTAAATATTTCTATTTGCTCTTCTTTTATATTATTTTTATTTTGGAGACGAGGAAGATTGAATTCTTAGGGGTCCAAATTATAAAACGGTGTTTTGAGGATTGTTTCTAGGAAAATACTGCTTTAGACAATGATGAGCGGATAACTTCCTCCAATTAGGTTAGGATTGTGGTATTGTACTATTGAATTTATGTAATATTCTATTTTTAATTTAGTTTTAGAATTGTATAAAGAATTGTATAACAAAGAATATTGTTCTTGAAATTGGATTGGATTTATTTTCAAAAGATTCTTGTCAAATTTTGATTCTAAATTCAATTGCTTCATTAGATTTAGTACTTAAGGTCTAAATATCATTGTCATACAATAGTATTCACAAAGGTGGATTAGTAAACTTGATGGTTTATACCTCAATTTTAATTTACCCTAGATTAGAGTAATGTAAGAATTAAATATCGAAGATATATCATGCTTGAGAATAACTATTCCAATATTTTTGAGTAGTTTCGGCTTAAAGTTGGGAATGCTTATTTACACAAATCCAAGTTAAAGAAAAAACATGAAAACAACATGATGCCCAAAATACAAAATCCACAATTTCTAACCTGATTCCCTATTTTAATTTATTTTTTTATTTCTTTTTTAATTTTTATTTAATATCATTTTTATTTATTTTGAAAAACCAAAAAAAAATCATATTGAACTATATTACAATTAAATCAACTTGGACAGATTAACTATTTTCTCTCCTATAGCAATCCTCGTAGGATCGACCTCGCTACCATTAATCTTTGCTACAACTAATTCGTGCACTTGGGGGTAAATTTAAAACCAGACACAACAAGTTCCTGTCAATAAATTTTTGGCGCTATTTCCCAGGATGGCGATGGAAGAACTTTGAAATCCACGTTAGTTTAAATCTTGTACTAGTTTTTTTAAGGAAGGTTGAGCCTCCTCCGCTTTATTTTATTTCTTTTTTGTTAGACAGGAAGGTTAAGCCTTATTTTTTTTATTTTCTTTTTTTCTTTTTTGTTTGATAGTAAGCTGAGCTGTCTTTCTTTTTTTCTTTTTCTTTTTTTTTTTTTTTTTTAAGAAAGGCTGAGCCTTCTCCTCTTTTTTATTTTCATATTTATTTCTTGTTTACTGGGAGGTTGAGCCTCCTAATTGCTTGTTAATACAACTTTTATTGTTCGCTTTAAGTTAAAAAAATAATTCGGATTAGGGACAATGGATGCTGAATTAAGGAGATTAGGCACTTTGATTGAGAAATTAGAACAATCTAATTTTTTAAAACCGCAACCCAATCCATATCCATGTACTATATGTGAAAACCCTGCTCCTTTTATCGAACAATGTCCTTATAATTTCCCAAACCCACTTGTTCCTATAATAATGTTTATCCCGATTATCCACCGCCTGAGTATAATCAATATTCAAAAACATATTGATAGGATCAACAATATTATAGTAAACCTTCAGGGGTGTACTTTTACGATCAACTTTATTACCAACCCCAAAGCCAACCGTTGTTTCCTCAAGAAGTTAGGAATTCTAAACCCACCAAAATGCAACAAATTTTAAAAATTCTCAGAAAAGAAATGATCCTTAGCAGATAGTCGCCAAACTTTAGCAAAGCAATGACATACCTTAGAAGAGAACCACCAATATTTAGTGGAGTAAGGCGAGATATCAGAAAGGCAAAACCAAATCTTAGAAAGGCGAGCACAATCTTTAAAAGAGAAATATGGGGATATAGACTGGGAATAAGCCCAAGTTAGGCGAATCATGGAATTATTAAATAAGAAAAATGCAGAAAGTAGTCTTGAGGATGACAATTGGGTAGGTGAGGAAACTGGTGAGAAATATCAACATTCTAATCCCGAGCTTGAGTTGTGTTTGGCTCATCCACCACCATTGAGTAAGGTAGAGAAGATAGTGATATATGAGAGAGAAGATGAGTGGATGAACTTAGAAAACGAAAATACATACATGGAAAAGGTTAAGGTAAAAAATCATAGGGAATTTGAGATCTAACCACCAATGACACATCTAGATAATTTTATTTTGATTCAAACATTCATTATACCCATACCACCGCATCCAAAAATCAATTTATATCTTTTTGATGTAGTGAACCAACTATCAACGCTAAATAATTTATGTCAAATCCAATGGGTTGACTTCACTCAAATTCTATTTGGAGTCTTAATAAAAATACCACCAAGTAAGTCCCAAAGGAAAAAAAATAGGATTTGATTTGGGAAAGAAATTGAGAAATTTGATGTCACCTATGGCATATCCCTCGTCGCGTGGAGCGTAGCTCAACAAAATGTGAAGAACGGGTTACTCTACTATATTTGATGAGTTGAGACACTCCTCGTCTGGCTAAAGACATTAAACGTAGCGTTGAGTGGGAGGCAACCTACTGTTATTTTAGCTTTTATTTTATACTATTATATATTTGATTTTATGAGTTTCTTTTAGTGTTGTGACAGACAGGTTTCCAAGCATTCAACAAGGCTCTACAGTTTAGTTACATCAGGTAGTATCTTCTCTTACCAAATTAATTTCGTACTTTTTTCATTGAGAAAAATGGGAGATTTAGGGGGGTAAATGCTTTTTTTAATTCTATTATTTTATTTAACACTTAATTTTATCAACCTATCCTCGAATAACATATCTGCCTGGTACAAATTTGAATTTGCTAAATAATCATTGGAGCATAGCACTGATTTTTAAAAATATTTCATTCTTTTCACCATTGCATACATGCTAACTTTCTTTTATTTTAAATTTACCACATTAGCTAGTTTTCTTAATTTCGGCATGATAATAATCTATTTCTGGAGTCTATATATATATATATATATATATATATATATATATATATATATATATATAATATTAAAAAAATGAAAAAAATACTAATACAAAAATTGTTAATAATAAAGATTTTGAGTCTTAATGTTGAACTTTCTCTAAGTAATCGAGCCTCTTACCTCAGTGAGTAGTGAGTGTTTGCATTAAAAGGAGTGAGCAATTTGTTAAGACAATAAGTGACTCGTTAACCTCGAAGTATAAGTTGTTTGAGTTATTAAGCCTAAAGGATGCCTTAACACCTAATGCCCCAAGCCAACTGGATTGGGATCACTCAACCATCGCTACAGGAACATCTTAAAAAGCTCAGTGGGGTTAACATTGCACAAGTTACTTTAAGAAAATTATATGCTTATAAAATAAAATAAAATAAAAAGAATATAGACAAAAATATATTTCTTTAAGGGAAAACGTTGTTTGATTTTCTAAAATTAGTTGACTAGTTACTTGTGTTAAATTCATTATAAAAAAGAGTTACGTACATGTTGTGGGTACAAAGTAGATATTGTTAAGAATCACATGTCATGGGATCAATGATTATTTCACTAACTCTTGTATGATCTTAACTTGATATGTTAGTATTGGACAAGACTGATAAAGCTTTTGTGAGGAATAAAAATTCACAATTGGAATTTGGGATGTTTGTTGCTAGTATCGTTGTAAACCCTCACAAGACTATACTCATCTATTAGGAGTAACCTAGGGGTTTAAAGGCTTATTGCATAAGTTAAATAGAATCGTGTTCCCCACAAAAGTGGCTTTTTATTTAAATATTATATTTAGTTTTGCTCGAGGACTAGCACATGGGTTGACAATAGGATATCATGTTTACATGTTGAAACAACTGATTTAATATACTATCAATATATGTATCAAGCTAACAAAATAGATCAAACGAAGCATAATTGAGATCACCATCTATGAGATATGTAATGCTAGAAAATATCTTGATTAAATCAAACTCTTGTAAAAGCATCATGGATAAAAGCAAATTATACAGACAAATTTTGCTAAAATGAACATGTAATCAAAACATAATATGATACTAGTGAGAACAAAATGAGTGATTCATATTAAGTCATCTTAAATAACACGTTTCTTATAATCATATTATAGATTTCAAAAATATCAATGAATGCATGATACGAATAATATAATAAAATTTTAAACAAGCATGTTAATACACTTTAAATAAATGTGATTCTCAGAATCATAACGCAATGCCTATAAGACAATAAATGAATACATAATTTAACATATCTTAGAAACCATTATTGACTTATCTAATTGGCAGTTCGAACACCTACTTCTTTTAAAAATTTAATGAATTTAAATTGAGAAAGATTAGGTGTAACTCTAATGCCCTTGGGGATGACTTTCTTTGTTACCTCATTACAATTGCAACGCTATTCTTGTTATTCTTTGAAATAATTGATTGAGTTGGCTTGTCATTCCTGAAGGTAACCAGTTGATTCGTCTCAACAACATCTTTGTCCATCTTAGATACTACTGGTTGATTTATTTTGTTGTGATCTGCAATAATTTTGTAAACCAATTTCTGCTGATTTTGAGGTTGCATTCTCTCTCATTGATAATTATTTTGCTAAACTCGTGGCTTTCTGATATCATACATCTTACACCATTTAGTATTGTTTTCATTCATACTCTTTGATCAAGCTATCCTAGCATATTTCCTTGGCAAATTATTTCCATTTATTCTCATTAGCTTAAGTGAGCGTTCCAAAGAACTCACTCACCTGATGACCAAAAAATTTCTTGTTGATAGATTCAAGATCATTTTTCAAAATTCGATAATCATTTTCAACAGAATGTATTCTCAAAGAAGATCTACCAAGTTCACACCTTAAATTTTCTAACTCAACATTTAAAGCCTCAATTAATTTTCCAAGATTTCTAAAATTTGAAACACCTTTTTGAATATTTGAAACGTTATTTTTAGAAAAACATTTTTTTCTTAAAGGGATTCAACTTTTTCAAGAAGGTTGTTTATCTCAGACGGAGCATTTAAAAATTCAATAGTTTAAAAATATTTATCCAAATTCTTCTTCTTAAGAGATTTTGAAGTACTAAACTTTTTATTTTCAAGAATCGCGATTTTCTGTGAAATCTTTAATTTTTCTTTACCAAAAACATATGTAAGAGCAATTATATTCTTAATAACCTTATCAGTAGCCTCATTATAACTATTTATATCATTTCCACTAATAGAACATTGATTATCAAAACAATAAGGAGTTTCCCTTAAAATATTTGGACACGCAAAAGATTTATGTACAAGAATATTCTCAGTATACTCCATGTGATCGTGTTTAGCGTGGATATTAAGCCTAATCAAGCTAAAACCAGTTTTGATATCAATTGTTGGCCCAAATATCTACCCAAGAGAGGGGGTGAATTGGGTAGTGACAAAAATTTAAACAATTAGTTCAAGCACAAATAACTAATTTTCCTAAATCAATTATTATTATGTTTGACACACCTCAGATTTTTTGAAAGTAGAGGAAGTAGTGAGCTGGAAGAAGAGGAAAACAAAGTTTCATTCCTCCTTCTTGAAATCCTCAAAATCCGTTCATTTTCGAAAATGAGTTTTCAGGGGCTTTTCTAGGCACCGATTTGGAAAACACTATTTGGGTCAAGATTTATGTTAGAAATGGAGTCACCACCTAATATGAGATTAAATGGTGTGCTAGGTTGCTGAGATTTTAGAATTTCATTTTTATTTTTAAATGGCCCAAGTTTTGACTCGAAAACTGTTAGTCTTTTACCAGAGATTTTTTCAAGTTTGGGCGTCAATTATATGCAGGAAAGGTGTTAAGCACCCTAAGACACCCGTCCAAAAATGGTACCTCACTCTAAATAGATGTTCATGTTTAAAAAAATTCCAAACAATTTCCTATGGTTTTGTTTTACACAATAATTCCCTTTTCATGTTTTCATCTTTCTATGTATTTTTATGTAAGGAAAGCAAGTAAGAAGTTAACTATCTATCAATATAAATTGATAAAACGTATGAAATGGAAAATATTTTTTGTATTTTTGATGACTGAAGCATGTAAAGGTTGCCTACGTATCTCAGTTTTCGTAGGAAATCAGGTCGAAACGTAGTTTATCTATTCAAGATAAATTGATTTTTATTTAGATAGGTGACCGAACCTATACGTGGGTTGCCTAAGTATCTCAGGTAGCTGAGAATCAGGTCATCATGTAGTTCATCCTGAGATGACTTTATGTGTTTCGAGTTCTTTAGAGTTTGGTTTTATGTGTTCTTGATAGAATCATAGATACTATGCACAACTCATGGTGTGATTGATGTTCTTGACATATTTTTGATGTTCTTGACATGTTCTTGATGTTCTTGACATATTTTGATGTTTTGGACATATTTGTTATGTTTTTAACTTGTTTTGTGATATATACACTATGTAAATTATCTATGCATTAACCAAATACGCTATATACAAACAATATAACAATATTTATACAAGATTGAAGGGTGTTTACGAAGACTTACCTAACTTGAGGGAGTGGTCTTTCCCTAAGTGATTTTCTTCTTCTCCTTCTTTGATCTTCTCAGTTGTTCTTGATCATTCTTTGACAACTTCTTGAGATCTTCCTACAAGATCCTCCAAAATATCTTTAGGAAACTATTTTAATAGAATTTGGAGTGTATTTGGAATAGAATTCTTGAGAATGGCTAGACCCAAGAAAGAAATTCGAGACTAAAGAGAAAGAGTCTTGGATCAAGCCTATCAAATTGTGAAAATATGCTTCCTATTTATAAGCTCGGGGACTATATGCATTGGACCAACCGACTCCTTAGGGACTGTTTGGTCTAGGTGTTACCTTTTGATGTCTTGTAGTTTGATGGTTTTTGACAAATTTGGAAGATTCACTAAGATTTCCTAAGATTTGTAATGATTACAAAATCTCAAAATATCTTAAATAATGATTGGCAATCATTACTCATGATTGGTTATCATTAGCAATAATTGGCCATGATTGACTTTCACATGGGATATTTAATGCTTGATGAGATGAGACACTTTCGATTTGATTTTCTTGCTAAGTAGTAGTTACTCGAACTATTTCGGTTAGCTTTCATTAAATGCTTTGGAGGTTCAATGTATGTAGTTTCCATGTGTTATTTTGCATTTAATTCTTGATCATGACAATATATTTTATGGGCATTGAATTCCCTTTGATAGAATGGAATTGGTCTGATTAGTCTTGTAACTGTTTAGTTATATTTCAAGTAACTTGGTTTTCATAAGATATTTTGCTCAAAATATCTAGGTTCTTTGAATGTATCCTCCCTAGGTTATTTTAATCATTTAATTCTTGATAGGAGGTTGATTGATGGTTCTTTAAATGCATTGACTTGATGGAAAACCAAATCGTTTGGATTTGTAATCGTTAGTTACTTTTCAAGTAACTTGGTTTTGTTTATAGATATTTTGGTAGAAATATCTTAGAAATATGTTGGTCATTTAATGCTCATTATTGATTCATTAAATGCATGATGGGCCCATGATGTGATGGGCTTTGAATACTAGTCATGATGACTTTGGTTTGGTTTGGTTAGTTTCGAACCAAGTCTTAAGTACTAGTTACTTTGGGTAACCATACATGTCATTGCATTTTTTTTGGTTTGATCAAGGTTTTTGGCTTAATTAATGGAGGATTAATGCTTTAAACATGAATTTAGAAAAGTATTTTTGGTTTCAAGAAGATGAAATCGACAATAGTAAATGTTTTAGAGGTCAAAATGCGTAACAAGGGTAATTGGTGAAATTTTCTTAAATTAAAGGGTAGTAACTAATTTTTATTCATATTGAAGGTGATTTCATGAAAATCTCCATTCAATAATGTCATATTAGTCCCCCTTAACTTTAGGAATTTTGAGGTTGACCTAAATTTTTACTTAACCAAATTCAGTCAAATTTGACAATTTTTTTTTTTTTGGTAGATCCAGTGTGATCTAAGGTAGAAATTCATTCCCTTTAAACCTCAATTTAAAGTTTATCTAAACTTGAATTTTTGATCTGATACTAAAAGGGCGGGATAAAATACACTGTGTACAATGTTATGCAATGGAACTTGGTTTATCTTGATGCATATCTAAACAATCTGAAATAAAATAATGTAGTACACAACGATATATCCTGGTTTGGTAGGTTACTTTTACCTAAATCCAGTCTCCCGAGGGAGATTCTCAATCCACTAAACCCTGATTCCTTTCATAGGTAGGAACAAACTATTGGCCCAAAGATCTACCCAAGAGGGGGGGTGAATTGGATAGTTATAAAATTTAAGCAATAAATTCAAATTCAAATAAATCAATTTCGTAATCAATTATTATCTTTTCATGCAACATACATATATTAAGCTAAGTGCACACTCAAACAAACAAAAATGTAAACAATGCAGCACACAAGAATTATCTTGATTTGGTAAGCTACTTTTACCTACATCCAATCCCCTAAACTCCATGGAGATTCTGTAATACCCTGAAAATTTATATTTTTAAAAATATTATTTTTATAAAAGTTTAGTTTTTTTGGGGTTTTTTGTATGTTGTGAAAATTTGTGGTATAAATAAGTATTTGATAATTTTTGGGGTTAAGTGTTAATTTGAAATTGACTTTTAAAAGGTTTGAGACTATTGTATTATTTAAAATATACTTTTAAAGAGTTTTGGGATATAAATAATATTTTAATACCCCAAAATTTTATATTTTTGAAAATATTATTTATATGAAAGTTTAATATTTTGGGGTTGTTTTGTATATTGTGAAAAATTATGGCATAAATCAGTATTTGACAATTTTGGGGGGTTAAGTGTTAATTTTAAATTAATGTTTAAAAGTTTTGGGACAATCGTTTTATTTAAAATATATTTTTAAAATTTTTTGAGATATAATTAATATTTTCTTTATTTTAAAAGAAAAATTTTTGTAAATAAAAAAAAAATATATGTTGTCTTCATATAATGAAGAAAACATATAATGTAAACTTATATATACTTAGGGACTAACACCTATTGGGTTATAATAATAATAATAATAATAATAATAAAAAAAAAAAAAAAAATAAATGAATAAATAAGAGAATGATTTTCATTCTCATTATCATCATGATAATAGCAAGACATTGGACCCATAGAATGAGAATTACAAATGAATATATATATATGATTAATAAGGTTACAAGATTAGATTTTGGGAAGTTTTTGAGCAAGAAAAATGTTTCGGCTCGGATTTCAGATATAATTTCTAAGCCTTTTAATATTTGTATTTAATCTCTCTCTCTCTCTTTATTATATGATTCATGTTAAAGTTGTTGTTAATCTTTAATTGTTAGTTTTCATGAAATATTTAGGATTATTATGTAAAAAATTATGTGGGGAATATGTTTATATGTTTATTTGTGGATTGATTAAAAACACGAAGTAAATGGATTAAAAATTCTACTAGACCCTAGCTCACAACCCTACAGTTTTTATTGCAAGGCCGATGGAAATGATGTTGCGCATAAAATTTAATTTAAATTTCTATTTAATTTATGGTAATTGTATTTATTATTTACTGTTGTAAAATTAACTCGATAAATCAATAAGTTGTAAAATTTCTCTGATTTTTATAAAATGAAATATTGATTATTCGATTTTATTATTAGTTCTCCAAAGGGAGAAATCGCGTGAAGGCCCTAGGAAAAATATAAACCTAATTTTTTCGCATGCGAAAGATCAAACCCTAATCATTTTCATATGCTAAGACAGAAACCTAGCTACCTTGATTACACATCGACCCAAACGTGTATAATCTTCTCAAACTCGCCAATACAAAAAAATTAACAACTTTCTTCCCATAAGGTGCTTCTAGCACCTCAATACAAATATAATGAATTAATGTCTCGAATAATATTACGTGATATATTCAATGTAAGCTACAAATATGATTTAAAGTAATTAATATAAAAGTAGCACGTAATCAGATTTCTCAAATAAAAATCGTTTAAAAGATTTTCACATAATTAAGTTCAAAAATTATTTTTCTGAAATACATTATCCAAGTAATTAATCAATAATAATCTAAGAAAGCAATAACAAGAGTTTAGAAAGATCTCATCGGAATTCGTCGAAAACGATAATGATTTCACGATAGAGAACACAAACCGGTGAAACAAATAATGACCACCTTAGATCAAGAACTTCAAGTATAATCACAATTATGAATCTCAATGATAAAATCTCTCTTAGAATGATAGAAGGCGGATGTTCTTGATGCCTCAAACTCAATCCCTAGGTTTATATTAAAAGACATAAAACTAGGCCTCTAATCGCTAGTTTTCAAATGTCATGAGGAAAAATGACATCCTAAGACCCTATATAGTATATATATTAAAAAGAGATATGTTTCATTAAACAATAATCTTGGGAAAACTCATTTTGTTCGTTAAAATGTTTTCAAATTGAAATCCATAGAAATAAGAAATATTTAAACGCTTTAATTGAAAGAATAATTAATTAGATAAACCAATTAAATAGGAATCCCATAATAAATGATATATTTCAAAAATACTTTGAATTCCTTTAAAAACTTTCCTTGGATCATCAAAATAGAAATATCTTGACCAACAAACAAATCAGCCAAAGATTTGACTGACTACGTTTGTCGACCAGCCAACCCTACAGATTGAATGACCCATCACAACGGTCATTAATTTGATTGTTGTGTTAGTTTTGTTGGTTGACCAGCCATCTTGGTTGGTTGATCGATTAGACTAGAAGGTCCCCCATCTTCTTATTTCGGCTATTGGATTCGTTAGTCGACCTATCCATCATGTCGGTTGAACAAATTAACCAGCATGACATCTATTCCCCTTCCTAAACACACTGCTTTGGTTAGTCAACCAACCCCTTTTTTCGATTGACCGACTTGACCCAAAAAATCACCATCTTATGCACTAAAACTATTTTTTCAATTAGGTCATTAACTAAAACCATTTCAAATAATTAGCAAATTATAGAACAGACTTTAGACCCTAAAATTATCACCACACATAAGATTAATTCATTTTAAAGTGTTGTACATTAACCTAATTTGGGTTGCATTAAGAAAATATAAGTTGAGAATTGTTTCTACCTATTTGTCTTCAATATCTTCAATACTCTTCAAGTTTTCGTCATTTCTATTTTGCACCCACTATATATTTTTCAATGATTCCTCTTCTAAAGCAAATTACTTGGAACTTTAACTCTAAAATTACTCAGTAAAAACATTAGTCCCATAAAATATCAACACTTAATTGTCCATAAAAAAATTGGGTTTAATAGTCTTCCCATTTTTTATGTTGACAATTAACTTTGATGATTTTTCAAAAGATAATGTAATCACACTCCCTCTAAATCCGAGGATGGGTTTTATATACTCATTTAAGCACCATTAGTGAAAATATAAAATAGATTTCTCCCCCAATATAATTTGTAAGAAAATTTCTCTTCTTTTTTAAATGCTTAGTTGAACAAACGCAAGCGAGAAAACCCTAAACATCAATTTCTCTCCCTTTCTTTTACAAAAAAGAAAAGAAAATGGGGATGGAAATGAAAGACGTTTTTATTCACCTTAAAAAATATCCTTTCCTAAAAAGCAATTCATTTATCCAAAACACATTTTTTTTTAAAAACATCAACTTTAAAATATTGAATTCATTAAGATTTTGACAAAATTCTCTCACAAAATCACATATTTTCAAGATAGCATACATAATATTCATCTAGATCATTATAATAAATAAACGATAAGGCATAAATAGAATTTCAAATAAATAGGCATGGGAATCCACGATTATACGCCAATACTAATCAAGCCTATGTACTTCTAGTAATCATCACAAATATTAAATTAACTATTATAGAACAAGGTACGAAATGGAACTTGTTCAAGTACATAACACAAATAGAGAGAATGTGAGAAGTCTAGTGAGGACCCTAACCCGTAAAAGGGTAATATGGGTCGAGAGAACTAGTAGAAGGTGGCTGCGGATGGTATCCTCTAGATCATCTACTGGAGCTGGGAGGCATTGGTAGATAATACGAAGTTGATAGCCCTAGTCCTGCCTGGCCTCCAAATGGTTGTTGCCCTCCAAATGTCAACGACCCTCTAAACTGTTGTTGCCCTGCATATTTTTGTTGTCCCCGAATTGTTGTTAGTTCTGCATTATCATAAACATTTGATCTATTCTGCCAAATGCAGCTTCCATTAAGATTCTCATACCTTTCATCTCATATGTCATTTCAAACATTCTAGAATCAAGCACTTCGGTGTATTGTTGAAAATTAACAAATTGGCTCTGAAGCTGATTAAATTTCTACTCTAAGCTTACTTCCTATCCTTCTTCTTCCTCAACCATCATTTCTCTTTATTCTCCTCTTTTTGTAGCCTATATATTTCCAACACGCTCATAGCCAATTAAAATTATACTCATCACATTCAACCATGTTGGACTGGGTATAACATATGCCTCATCTTCCGCTTTCTTTTGGATTCCATAGTGCACATAAATCTTTTGAAGAGTATCACTATAAGGTAATACTCTAGAATATACGCTTAATTGATATTTCACATGTTCAAACATGACATGGACAAGATCGATACGTTAACCCTCTATAATGGCATTCATATGATAGAGATCGAAATCGGTAATCGTCGCATAGCTACCTCCCCACGAAACATTGTAAAAGGTGATTACGGAATGAAGAATTTGATTTTCAAGACCTAATGTTCCCACTTTACTCTCAACCAAATTAAATTTCTCATGGGCTTCACTCGCATTGAAATTATGAATAAGCCAATAGGCATTATGATATGGAAAAACATCTTCCTATTTTATTTTCAAGACACATGCAAAATCATCCATGTCTAAATTTATATGCACTCCATTAACATAAGATTCTAACTTCATTTCACGAAAAGACAAATTATTGAAGCACATTTTAACCCAATGTGACATCCATGGGTCATTTTGGGAAGGAAAATTCTTCCAACCCATTTTCTTTAAAATGCCCTCTTCATTGATATTATTTTTTTCATAAGTTTGAAAAGTCCAAGGGTTTTGAACATACCACTTTCCGATTTATCGTTTTATTATTGCATTTTTCCTCCTCTTCTTCAGACGAAAAATATGTAGCATTAAAATCGGGTCTTGAAGAACTTGGCTTCGTTACTCTATGTTTCATCATTTTTCACTTAAAAAAATGTCTACCAAGAAATCTTAACCCCAAATAAATAGAAGAGTGACCCTAGATAGTAGATCTAACAAAAACCAAAAAGTGCGACAGAGAATCAGTCATACTTGATTGAGAATCACCCAAAATATATTAAAAATGCTAGATTTGTGCACAAAATTCTCAAATCTAAGCCAAATATGAAGAGTCCTAAGAGTGTTTGGATGGAATCTCTCTAGATTTGGAGTGGTTTTTAGAGAGAGAGAGTGAAATAATTTGGAATGGGGAAGAAAATGAGGGTCTAATAGATATAAATCCCGTAAGTTACTAGTCGGTTGACCGACCAGTTCAGAGGCTGCATGTTTTAGCCTCTACCACTTTTGGTTGACCGACAGGTTCTGTTGATTAATCCACGGGTCCCATTTTTGTCCTATTTCTCTATTTAAAACACATTTATTCCTTATTTTGATCCACATAAATAATTAGTTCAAAGATCTTTTTATACGACTTAAATCTTTCACCTAATAAAATTATTTCAATATTAATTTTAACACTCACTTTTAAAATAGATTAATTAGAAAAGTGCGAAGCATTGGTCTCTATAACAAAATTAACATATTTAAATTGAAAAGATTTGACATACATGGTTCATCCTTGGGAGCAGTTAGTGTGTATACATTTGATTGGTTTTAAATTCTGAACTTGTTTTCCTTTGAATCAACTAAATTTTCTTTTATTTGATTCACCTTTATAATGTCTTCTTTATGCATGGCGGTTTTCTTCTAAATGGTTTTTGTAGCGATCTTCTTGCCTTTATAAGATGCTATATAGGTTGTTTTGTCTTTTTATGATCTACCACAATCTTATGCATCATCGTTATTTGATAATTTTTCTTCGTTATTCTTTGAGGTAGCATCAATCGATTTCCTATACTGAACTTGTTGCTATTGAAAATTTTCGTTGACCCTTTTCATATCATTTTGATTCATTCTTTTTGGCTCCATGAATCCAGAATTTCTCCTTGGCATATAATGTCCATTATTTGTTCTTGTTTGAGCAAATCCACCATTCAAACCTACATGGAATTTTCTTTCCTAGGTATCCAATTATTTCTGAGTCCAACTGGGTAACCATGCAATAGGTAACACTTTTTTCTCAATATGACCAAACTTTTCACAAGAATAGCTTCTAGCATACTTAGCAGGTTTCTTAAGATAATCATTTTTCTATACTGGAGCACAATATTGATAATGATATTAAGGATCTACTTTAGTGACTATTGGTTTTTCCATGATCTTAGTTTTCTCAAAATCCTAGAATTTATCCATAGATTTATTAAGCTTCTTTTGAGCCTTTTTAAGTGACCATTCTAATGAACTAACATTCATTTGAAGACCAAAAAAAATTTTATGCATAAATTCAAGATCATTTTTTGGAATTCGACAATCATTTTCGACTTAGTAAATTTTCAATATTTTTCTTTTTAAAATAACTATATAGAAAATCCGAGATATTATTTTTCAAACCTGCATTTTCTTCTTCAAGAGAGTCAACTTTTCAAGTAAGCATTTAAAAATTTTGCAGTTTCAAAATATTTGTCTAAATTCGTTTTTCGAAGAGATTCAATGGTACTAAACTTTTCATTTCTAAGAATACCAATTCTCGACCAAGTTTCAAATTCCCTTTCCAAAAACATATGTAAGAGCAATTAGTTTCTCAATACCATTATCAGTAGTCTCGTTGTCACAATCTTTATCATTCTCAATAACAAATTTGTGATTATCACAGAAAGAAGGAGATTCACTTATAACATCAAGGCAAGCAGAAGATTCACATACAGCATTATCCTCAGTGCACTCCATATGATCGTGTTTAGCTATAAAGTTAAGCTTATCGGGCTAAAACAAGCTCGGGTACCAATTGTTGGCGCAAATATCTACTCAAGAGGTGGTGAATTGGGTAGTTACAAAATTAAGCACTAAATTCAAATTCAAATTCAAATAAATCAATTTCCAATTTGATTGTTATTTTGTTACACAACGGAAATTTATTTAGCTAAGTGCACACCCAAACAAACAGAAATGTAAACAATGCAGTACACAAGAATTTATCCTAGTTCGGTAACTTACTCTTACCTACGACTGATATTTACTTGGATTACGTGGACCTACCTTTTATTTCTCTTCTTGGATTTAGAAGTTGTGTCCCTTATATCCTAAGTCGAGTGCATCGCCAGATCGATCGAACTCAGCATATTCCCTTGGTTCATGGCACAATTATAACACATTATATATTCAGTTCGAGAACAAGAATCAAAATGTTGCAGCCTATGCTCAATGGGAGCAACGTCGTTTGACTTTCGATAAAATACCCTTTTCATCTCATCCCTTTGCCGACTCAAAGTACATGGTCTGGATGGACCCTTTATTTCGCCCAATGATCTCATAGTTTGTCAATATATATATGGTTGAGGTTCCTTCTCCATCAGTAGGAAATACTCCATCCATTTTGGATTATCCTTCCTCTTTCACAGATGAAGAGTTAACCTGGATCTGCCCTTGTCTGGAGGCTTAAGATTATGTGTGATCTCTGAGTTTGTCTCTTACTTCTTGATTATTAGTTACCTGATACGTGTGATCGATCTGTTTATATTTTTTTCTTTCTGTTTCACTTCAAACATTAGTAACTCTACCTAGTGCTTAGCTTGTAGTGTTTCGAATCCTTGTTTGTACTTTTAGTCTGGCTTTTTTAATCTTATGTAAATATTTAGATGATAGTTTTATTTACTTTTCTATTTGATTTTATTGTTTTTTCTACATTTATCATTGTCTTTAATGATTCCATCATTTTTTAGAATCGAGTTAAATAACATTTGCCTTTAGCCATACTAAAGTGACTATCGTTGTCTTTTAAAATGGGTAATAGTTACTGGCGTCTGCTTGGGCTTTCTTATTGGCTCATGAATCTTGATGATGGGGACACCTATCGTCTTTTGGATGACATAAACTCTGGTTCCTTTTCACACTTTTCTTCGTTTTGGTTTTCCCTTTTGTTTTATCCGATTTTTCAGCATTTCTGATCTTAGGGGTAGTTAATCATATGAGGTTGATTTCCATCCATTTCGTCTTCCTAGATTCCCTTTAGTTTAGATTTTTAGTGTCTTAAATTATTGTCCTTGTCACGCCTTTGTATATTTCCATCTTTATCACTTACAAAATTATTTAACTAAAGTATATTTTTAACTTCCATATTTCAAACATTCAAAAATTTGTTTGTTTTTCTAATCTTTTAGATCGGGAATTTTTTTTGCATACGGTAAGTTTAATTTTAACAAGAATTTGGAGAAATCACCTTAGTAATTTGTTATCCAGCGTCGTCTAGTTCAATTCCATCAAGTTCCAATATTTTAACTTTTCTAAGAATTTTATTAGGATTCCTTAGACCTTGTTATCTGAGGTTTCTTCAACGTCTCTGATTTACTTCCTCTGTCATAAACTGAAGGCAAACAACACAGGTATTCCTGAGATGACTCAAATGAGGGAGAAAATAAGTGATGGAGAAACAAATATTAGTTAATGAAGACTAACAAATGTTGTTTTATCCTGGTAGTGTTGAGAGAATTATTTTTTCTTTTGTTATGTTTTTTTCTTTTTATTTTTTTATTGTTTCACTCTAGCAAGTAAAGACTCATACTTGCTATATAATCCATGTAGCAAGTTCTGGGTAGTGATCCTAGTCCAGTTTTCCCAAGTCACTAGGTGTTGAGACACCCCCATGAATTAATACTCTGACTGTATAGTGACGTGATTCACCTTATTGCTTCCGTGTGACCAATTAGAGTTTAAAAACTTTCTGAGACTGGTCTTTGATTTATTGTTTTCATTTCTTTACGTACTTTCAGATTTTTACATTTTGGAGAATTAGAGTAGTTTGAATCAATCTTGAGATCTTCATTGATTTTGCCCCTATTCCGACTACTTTCCAATTATTAGTTACTATTTTAGTAAAGTCTCATTGTCTTCTTCCAATCTTAATCATCTTCAATCTTACAAGGTTAATCCTACTTTTTTTTTTTTTTTTAAATTTCAAGTAGGTTTCACGTGTTTCTAGATCCATTATTTTTGGGTAAAATCCTAGTCTATATTAGTGCATCTTTCTTTGTTCATCTGCTTGACCTTTTTAAGAACTTTTCTTTGGCGGGATCAAGTTTCAAGACTTTTTGTATCATCCTTCTCATCATGATTCTTCTAGGTATCTCATCATTTCATTCTGATTGAGGAGCTCTTATATACTTTTTCATGGTTCCTTAGACATTCCGGGGTTGGAACATATATAATGATTCCATAATAAGGCTCTTAGGGTTTCCTTCTAACTTTCTCAAATTTAATTGTCAATATCTCTTGTTTGGTTGAAATAAGACTTTTCTTTTTAACGTTAATTTGGATTATGTTCCACTTTAATGTTAAAATCGTAATATCATAACGTTAGTCTTTCCATAGTGCATAAATTATGATAGATAGGTCAACTGTTGAAGGTTAGAAATGGAAATTTGAAACAAACTTTAGGTAGATTATAATGCATTTTATAACAGAAGAGTTATACCTTAGTCGCTTACAGATATTTTCTAAACACCAAAATGCCCTACTTAAGGGAAACTAGGAAAACCAAAAACTAGATGGATATCAAAATACATTTTATCTTACTATCCCGTCTTGGCTTAATTCGCACTTTTGTTGACATCAATCACTCCAGCTTAGATGAGATCTTCGACATGGTCATGCAGGGAATAGCATTGATCAATGTGACGACCTATTCCTCTAGAGTGATAATCACAAAAAGCTTTTGGGTTAAACTATGGAGAATGTGGATTAGGTTAGTGGTGAGGAAGAGGTGTCAACAGGTTGTCAATAAGGCAGTGATGTTATATTTGGGAGAGTGGAATGGAAAGTATGGTGAAATTTCTTCGTTCCCGAGAAGCTTGAGTAGGTTTACGAGTAGCAAAGGAGTAAGGTGTAGGGGTAGAGACTCGATGCTTAGGGTATGCACATTTTTCAGTAAAGGTTAGGTATAGACTCCAATTCCTTACATTGTTAGGCTGGATCCTAGGCATAAACTATCCTATTTATTTAATGGTTTGACCCAGACTATCGATTTGATCCCACATTTTGGATATCTTTCATCGGACTTGTTTAAGGACTTTATCTTCAAATTGTTGAAAGGCTAGTGCTTCAGTTATTAGTTACACATCAACGGTCTAATAATTTCCTAAGTCTTTTTCATTGTCAGCATCATCATCTTACTCATCTTCCTATTTGATGATAGGATTGTCAACTTCCTTCATAGGCTCTGAATAGGTTACCTGATAGGCTTTTTCACAGTTAGCCGCGACGATCCATTCTCCATGAAAGGGTTTAGGGTCATGTCTTCATACTCTGAGGTTATTGAAGTTATTACAAGGTGACATTTACTTTATCTGTTCAAAGGATTCATTTTCATTTATCCTAGGTGGGGATATGGGTTCTTGTTTGATCTTCTTAAGAAGCTATGCCGGGTTCTTTTCGTTTAGCATTTTCTTCAGGGCAGTAACTGTTTGTTGCATCTTACACATGGTATTGTGATGTTGATCCCATCTTAGTGTCTTTAGCGTACAAGATTTAGGATGGCTATTTAGCAAAGGCTATATTTAGATGTTTATTTGAGGTGGGTTTTTCGTGTATTATTTAAAGGTGAATGTATTTGAGATTTTACTAAAGAAAGTTTTAAGTGCATTATCACGGATGAAAGGGGCATTAATGATGTAATATTTGTATTAAGGGCTTATTGTATGAAGTAAAAATTTAGATTCTCGTTATTTTCCTACAACTTGCTCCCTATTCCAATTTTTGAAAACGTTTTTTGATGTGGAGCAAGCTAAAAAATCTGTGGGATGGAACGATAATTCTTGCATCGTCTATTATGCCCCTATTTGTCTTAGAATCTTTATTCTACCTATCTAGCATAACATTGGCATCAATAATTGTACACAAGACAAAAATAAAATTTCTCTCCAAGATAGTGTCCTAAGTAGAACAAAGTTTTGGGTATTATTCTATCCTAGGCTTACTATATGTGGTTCATGGCTTTCTACTAATGCATCCTAGAAAGTTTGGTTCCCAGATCTTCAAATCTCTGGCGTCCTTCCCGAGGGAACATCCATCATTCATTGGTGATTCGAGCAAGGCGAGTTTTGAAGCCGAATCCCAAGAGATAAACTGCCTAGCCTTGCTTCTATAGATTCCTCTTTCTAGTCCTAAAGGGTTTCAGAGCTTAAGTCGGCATGATGAAATCGCATGACTTCAACCTCAACTGCTGTCCTCTCTATCCCTAAGATGTTTTTGGCTTTTTGGGTTTTTTTCCAATGATATGCAATACAAAGTAATGAGGTTTGCATCGTTTTGGATTTTTTTTCTCATGATATGCAATACGAAGTATTGCTCTTGTGTTGGAGAGAATTTATAGAAATTAAATGCATACATTTAAAGACAGTTAAATGCAAATATTTAAAGATAGTAAATTAAATGTAGTAATGTAAAGACAGTAAATAAATGCTTGCAAATATATAAACAAACATATTAAGAGAACTTTTTTTAAGGAATTATTTATGTTTAAAAAATCGAAGACCTATTTATTTGTGTTTATTTAATTGTGAACATAAATTTAGACTCCGACAAGGCTCGACCCTCAAAAGTCCCCCGCTGAGTTGCCAGTTGACGCACCCTGAATTTTTTGTTGTAGAGAAAGTAGAGAATGGGAAGAAAGTCAAAACAAGGTTTCGTTCCTCCCTCTTAAAAGTCCTAAAAAATTCGTTCAGTTTTAGAAAATTAGCTTCAGGGGATTTTCTAGGCACCAATTTTGAAATGTTCCCTAGGCCAGGATTTATGTGAATAATGGATTCGCCACCTAGGGTTGAGTTAAATGATATGTTAGGTCACCGGAATGTTTATAAATCATTTTTTGCTTCAAAATGGCCTAAGTTTTGACTCAAAAATAATTGATCTTTTACTAGAGAGTTATTAAAGTTTGGGGGTCAATTATGCTCGGGGAAGGTGTTAGTACCCCACTACACCTGTGCAAAGATGAACGATATTAAGTCTAAATAGATCTTTACGTTTAAACAAATCTAAGTAATTTCCTTTGGTTTTGTTTAACACAATAATTCATGTTGATCCTAAGATTTTGATAAACAATTAAGTATTGATGTTTTGGTGGAACTAATGTTTGATCAAGTGTTTCAATGATTTAAAGTTCTAATAATGAAGATGTCAAAGTGAATGGATGCTAAATGAAGATATTAAGATGATGAAGAAGTATTAAGAGTTTGAATACATTAGGGAAAACAACCCAGGTAAATATAAACTCTTAATATCCCATTTAGGAACACACACACACGGCACAAAATTAATTTTATCTTTTATGTGTGTTTTGGTTGAGTATATTTATTTGCTCCTGTGTGAATCAAAAAGAAATATTTTTTGACTAAAATAGAATATAAGAGTATTAGTGGAGTTCATTTGAATATAAATATCGATAAAGAGGAAAAATTGTAAAAGAAAGTAAGTTAAAAAAGATATCAAAGAAGAGATTCAGGAGGGGGCAGTCGATTCAGGAGTCGACCGGAGAAAGAAGATGAACTCTCTAAATCTGCGAGTCGACTGAGAGGTCTACCGATAGAAGCTTGACAAACTCTCTGAATCTGTGAGTTGATAGAGTGGTCGACCAATGGAAGCTTGACAAACTCTCTGAATCTGCGAGTCGACTGAGGAGTCGACCGATAAAGTGCATAGGCTACTTCCAGTATCCTTCAGTCAATTGAACGTGCAGTTTCTGGATATTGGTTGATCCGATTTTAAATCCAGAAGTTGCCATTTTTGGTTAAGATTTGAGAGACATTTCGGGGATATTCTTAACATTTGAGATATGGTTCATATACAGATTATATCCTTTCAATATGGTTCATTAATTATTAAAGTTTCTCAATTTGATACTTAAAATGGATTCTATACTTATTTGTTTTGATTGAGAAATACTTTGAGGATTTAATTTAGAATTTTGAAAGTTGTTAGTAAGTGAAATTGAACCTAAATGAAGTCCTTATGTTATGAAGAGTCTATAAGAGTATTTTATTATCATGACACTTGTAAACTAGCCGTCAGGAAGCTGATTAAATGTGCCCTTATAGAGACCAGCGAATTTTCTAAGAGAGCTAATCATTCTAATCATTCTAAGAGAAAATCAATCTATATCTTTTTGAGAGAGCGTTTATAAGAGTTATCATTCAACGATATTGTGAGCTGTTCTAAGAGTGATGCTGATAATCAACTACGATTGATTTGTGCTAATACCGGAATTAAAGCTACATTGTTTTCATCATTAATTCTGTGGATTACGGGTGAGATCTTTCCATATTGATTATTACTTGTTTATTATTGTATTTTGGAAATTGATCTTAGAAATTGTTTTTGATTTTTAAAAAAAAATATTATTTCAAACAATTTCTTGAATCTGATTACGTGCTCTAATTTGGTACCCATATATTGTTAAAATCAGATTTTTGCCTCTCACATAATTCTATCACTAGTTGAGATATTAATTGAGTTTATATATATATGGGGTGGTAGAAGCTCTGAGTGAGATTTACTTATCAATTTTTATATTGGTGAGTTGTGACGGGTTAAATATTATTGGGGATATTTAATTAAGGGTAGTTGAGTTTCAGTCTCTTCCTATAAAGAGATTGAGGTAGTGATTCTTCCTTGATAAGAATTACGTGTTTGTGAGTGATTTTGTAATGGTTCAATCCTTACCGGGTAAAAGGATATTTGGATTGTTTTGGTGAGGTTTTGATTCTTGAGCCTAAGTGTTAAAAAGAATTAGGTTATTTTTTAGCCTGTAAAAATTAGAGATTATTCCTTAGCCTTTGAAAAAGAAATTGTGAAGGTGATTCTGAGTTTGTAAAAGAATCAGTGTGCGGGTTTGGTTCCTACCTTAAAATGAATATTGGTTTTAGTGGGTGCGACCTCCGTGGAGCTCGAGGGACTGGATTACCCAAGAGTAGCTTGATGAACCAGTATAAATCTCTAGTGTGTTGTTTTCTTAATTTGAATATTTTTGTTATTTGTGTGTGCACCTAGTTGATTGATTAATTTCACTGTATTATAAAGATAATAATTAATTTAGGTATAAAATTAATTATTTAATTTATTGATTTTTATTCTGATTATTTTTAATTACCCAATTCACCCCCTCTTGGGTATTCTACTGGGCCAACAATTCTCATTTTTTATGTTTTTATCTTTTTAGATATTTTCATAGCAGAAAACAAGAAAGCATTACTATCTAGCAGCGGCAATATATAAAATAGATTAAATGAAATTATATTATTATTATTATTATTATTATTATTATTATTATTATTATTATTTTTAATGACGACCAAACCTTTAAAGGTTGCCTACATATCCTAGTTTTCATAGGGAATCAGGTTGAAACATAGTTCATCTTTTTTCAAATGGATTTGTTTAAACAAATGACTGAACTCATGTGTAGGTTGCCTACGTATCTCAGATAGCTGAGATTCAGGTGAATATGTAGTTCATCTTTTCAAGATGTTCTTTCTTTAAAAAAGTGACTGAACTTGTTTGCAGGTTGCCTACATATCTCAAATAGCTGAGATTTAGGTCAATATGTAGTTCATTTTGAGATGAATTTATTTTGTTTTATTTTATTTCTTTTATTTTTTATGAGATAAGGACATAAATCGCACCGATGATAAATGGATATATACTTTTTATTTTGTTAAGAACACTCCAACCGAACTCACTTGCTTTGGCAAGTTTAGTGTTTAGGTTTAGGATATTAGTTCAAGAAGAAAATATATCGTATATGTGTCAGTCCTACTCGTAACTACGATAAAGAAAATGTACCAGAAGAAGGTGCACACTTATCCCCGAAGGAATACACGTCCTTCATTTATTTCGAATTTTAGCCATAAAAGTCTCGACGGAGTAGTATATATGTATATATATAAGGTGCCAGTTCACAAGCCCGTGATTTAGTGTCAGGCAGTGATCTAGACTATTGTAGAAAAGTAAAAGTTAGTTATTAGTAGTCAGTAGTTAATAGTCCCTTGTCAGAGGTTCATGTGTTCTTGAGAGAATAAAAAATTCCATGCACAACTCATGGCGATCTTGGTTCTTGATATGAACTTGATGTTTTTGATATGAACTTGATGTTCATGACAAATTTTTTATATCTACACTATGTACATGATCTATGAATCTAAGAACTAACCAAATATGCTATATACAAGTAATATAACAATATTTAAACAAAATCAAAGAGCAGTTTAATAAGACATACCAAACATAGGGCAGTGGTCTTTCACTATGCTTTTTCTTTCTTTTCCTTCTTCGATCTTCTTGGTTGTTCTTGATCATTTCTCGACAACTTCTTAAGATCTTGTTTTAAGAATCTCAATAACACCTTTTGGAAACCATTTTGACAATACTTGAGAGTGGTTTTGAAGTACAAAGCTTGAAAATTCCCTAGACTGAGAGAGAATTTCGAGACTAGAGAGAGAAAGTCTTGGTTCAATCCCTTTGGAATGAAAAAACAGACTACCTATTTATAGGCTCGAGGAGCCTGTGCATTCCCTAATGTGTAGGCTTACCCAGCCTTTTTCTTAGGGTCTGTTTGGTATAGGTTCAACCTTTTGATGTCTCTCACTTTCATGGTTAGAGCCAAATATTGAAGATTTACTAAGATTCTATATGATTTAGTAATGATTATACAATCTTCAAAATATCTAGGTAATGATTGCTCATGATTGCAAATAATTACTCATCATTGGTCATTATTAGCTATCATTGGTTAGTATATTGGTCATTTAATGATTGATGTGATGTTTTTCGGTTCGCTTTGCTTGCTAAGTACTAGTTACTCAAAGTAATCCAATTACATACATTAAATTCCCTTTGATGTTCAATTAATGTAGTTTCTACATGTAACGTTTGTATTGAATTCTTGGTTTAATATTTGATTTTATGGGTATCTAATTCCTTTGATGGGATGGGAATTGATCTTGTCTTATAACCGTTTAGTTACATTGAAGTAACTAAATTTCCTTAAAATATTTTGATCAAAATATCTTCATTCTTTGAATATAGTCTTAAAATGTTGTTTCAAGCATTAAATTCTTGAAGTGACCTTGATTTGATAAATCATTTTATTGTATGATATGATGGGAAACCGATTCGATTAGTTTTGTAACGTTAGTTTTTTTTTTTTTTTTTCAAGTAACTAGGTTTCCATCCTAGATATTTTGCTAGAAATATCTTGAAACGATTCAATTATTTAATTATCATTAATGAGTCATTTAATATATGATGTGTTCTTGATGTGATGGGCCTTAAATACTTGTCATGATGACAATCGGTTTGGTTGGTTTTGAATCATGTCTTTAGCATTAGTTACTTTGGGTAACTAGATTTGTCCTGGTAGTTTCTTTGACTTGATCAATGATTTTGGATTGATTTATTGGGGATTAATACTTTAAACAAAAATTTAAAGAAGTATTTTTGGTGTAAAAAAACGAAATCGGTGATAGTAAAAGTTTCAGGAGTCAAAACTGGAAACAAAGGTAATTGGTGAAATTTTCTTAAGTTAAAGGGTAGTAACTAATTTTTATTCATATTAAAAGTGATTTCTAGAAAAATCAACCTTTAATAATGTCATTTTAGTCTCCCTTAAATTCAAGAATTTCAAGGTTAACCCGAAACGTTTACTTATACCGAATTCAGTTAAATTGAAAATTTTATATTTTCTGGTAACTTTTTTTCTTTTTCTTTTTTTTTTTTTTGTTAGTATCTAATGTAATCCCAGGCATAAATTCGTTCCCTTTAAACCTCAGTTTAACTTTTATCTAAACCTGTACTTACGATTCAATAATAAATAGGCGAGACAAAATGCAGTGTCTACAAGATCTTTCCAAGCTATTGGTTTTACTTTCTTATATTATTTTGATTAATTGCTTGGATAAGTTATTAGAGAATAATCATTGTCAAATTTAATCTTGTGAAAATATTTTAAAATGGATTTTATTTTAAAAATCAGATTATGTGCTATTTGTGTGTGAAATTATTTAAATCAGATTTGTTGGCCTCACGTTGAATCTATCACGTAGAATTTTCGAGACATTAATTGTGTAAAACTGTTTTGAGATGGTAGAACCTCCTTGTGAGAATAAACTAGTAAATCTTTTGTATTTGCGAGTTTGAGCGAGTTCGACACGTTTGGGATTAGTATCTAATCAGGGTAGCTAGGTTTTAATCTATAGCCTATGAAAATGATTGGGGTTTAATCTTTAGCCCAAAAAAGGATTAACGTTTATCTTTGGCCTATGAAAAAGATTAAGTTAGTCTTTAGCCTTTAAAAAGATTAGGTGTTAATTCTGCCTGTAATAGAATCAGAGTTGTAAGGGTTTGGTTTTTACCTAGGAAAAGAATTAGGGTTTAGTAAATTGCGAATCTCTGTGGAGCTCGGGGGATTGAATGTGCGCTGCATTGTTTACATTTCTGTTTGTTTGAGTATGTGCTTGATTAAACATATTTTCGCTACTTAACAAGATAATAATCAATTTAGAAACATTAATAATTTGTGTTTGAATTTATTGCCTAAATTTTTATAACTGCCCAATTTACCTCCCTTTTGGGTAAATCTTTAGTCCAACAAACTTAGCTAATAGTTCGGTGAGTCGTGATTTCTCTTCTTCCTGAATCACTAAAAAACAGCAAAGTTGTCTTACCTCTAACCGTATACACACAAAGAACAATTTTTCTTCTATCGTGTAAGTATATAAATACTAGATCAAAGAAGATTAAGGTAGATTTGAATAGGTTTAATATGACAGATAACATATTGAATAATGTATATAAGAGAGTGGCTGAGACAAACGGGTGATCACAGTATGACTGTAGGGCCATCCTTGGGCTCTTTCAATAGAGTTGGATTTTGTCCCCTAGTTACTTGTTTCTCATGTTTCCACTTTGACCATGAACTTTTTAAGCTATTCAAGATTCCTACACATTCTTTCTAAATGACTATCAAGAGTTCAATTAATTAATTAATTAAACAATTTGATTTTTGCCCCCGAAAATAAATTATTTCTTTATGGCATTCCCACTTACTAGGGTTAACGTCTACCAATATGTCATAACTATATTCAGTTAATAAAAATTTCATTTAAATAATTGTTTATATCATAATTATCGTGTTATTAGATCTAACTCCTTTTACTCAGCATCAAAAGCTAAGATAATGGTTTCTCTATTAAGAAAATACTCGATAAGGTAGTCTAACCAAATCATTAAGTAAAAGCTCAACAATTCTGAATGACTAGAAACATTTAGGATATTATTAATAAAAAAAAATTTACGATCTCACTCTTTTTACTCAACATTAAAAGATAAGATAATTTTACTAAACGTACATGGTGTCTAACAATAATCTATATAATAAATCAGGACGGGTATATTCACGGCCGTCAAATGAGAGACAAACTCTTAGACATTTTCTAACCGTTAGTTGGCTTTTATTTTACACACTCCACACATTTTAGGGTTTGGGATTTCTTTCTCCGCTTTGTTCTTTCTCCGTCACCCACCGAAAATGAAGCTACTCTCTCAATCTGTCTCCATTGCCCGAGTGATCATCGCTTACCATCTCTATCGGCTTCATCTCCACCCCATCTGCGCCTGATTTGTCACACTTTCTCTCTCTATTCTACTGCCCAATCTCGCAGATCAGTACCTCTCTCATCTTCTCCATCGTCACCTCCCTCATCATCGTAGTCGTCATCTCTCTCATCTCTCCCGATCATCGTTCTTGGATTGTTCCTCTTTGTCATCGCCTTTATCTTCTATTCCCTAATCTCCATGTTCTATTCCATAATCCATGAAAATCAGTCATCCCTAATCTCTGCCCTAATCCCTCAAAATCATTCTTGCCCAAATGGAATCCCTTCATCTCGCGTCTATAAAACCCTCGCATCAGACGACCTTCACAACAAATCGGTCTTCGCTTTGTCGGATTAACTGCAAAAGTCACTTTTTGATTTCATATTGCCAAGGTCAGCTTCTATTTTATGTTTGCTTTGGAGTTTTGTTTGCTACTATTCTTAGTGTTTACAAATAGCGCGAGTTTGTGATTCTATTCTGATGTTCTTGAATTTCAATTTCCATTCTTTTTCCATAATCTAATGTTTCCCGAATTTGTATTCTTATTTTATTGAGCACCACATGTTTGATGAAATGCTTGGATGATGAATAATGCCACTGATTTCATGTTTGATCTAATGATAGTAGGTTCGTTAATTGAATTCCACAATAATTCACCCCAATCTAAGAATGTGATCTAATGTTTGACTATAATTAGATTACTGATTTCATACCCGAATTTGTATTCTGATTTTATGTTGATTGCTCTATAATCATATTGAGCACCACATGTTTGATGAAATGCTTGAATGATGAACAATGCTACTAATTTCATGTTTGATCTAATGATAGTAGTATTGTCAATTTAAGAATGTGATATTACAAACATAAGAAGAATATGGAGAGAATAATATATGATATGATCAAATTTGAAAACCAAGAACTATTTTTTGTCATGATATCTATCACATAAAATCCTTTAAACAACCTTTCTACAGCAACTTTGTCAATGGTTTACCAATTTGATGCAGTCTTAGTTCTTCCTGATTTGTTACAAAATTAAATTTTTCGTGTTATTTGGAAGGTGAGTAATGAGATTTAACAAAAATCAAATAGATTTATGTGGGTCAGACCTCAAAGCATTGCTGCATTAGTCCTGTTCCTATTCCTGCCTCTATTCCTGTCCCGTTCCTGTTTATGTTCTGTTATTGACCTGTCATGTTAAACTAATGAAATTTGCAAATGGTCTATTTTTTAATTCGAGTTCAGGTACTTCCCGACTACCACCACCATCTTCAGGAACCGTGATTGGGAGCCACGAACTGCCGCCATCACCGTTTGAAATTCGGTATAAGCAAGGTATTTCTGGACTAACTGAACCCTAGTGCTTTGCTACCTAGCTAGATATGTTTTACGACGATAAACCTTAAGAGCAGCTATTTGAATTCTTTTGTACTAATAATCTCATTCTAGGACAATCTTCTATGCGAAATGAGATGTCAAAGATTATTGTGTCCCTGTTTATGTTTCTGTTCCCTATTTCTGTTTCTATTTTTTTGTTTCTGATCCTGCTTCTGTTTCTGTTCACTATTTTTGTTTCTGATCTTGATTAAAGATAATTCATAAGGTACCTCTTTGGGAGTATTCTATATTCCAATTGAAATCTTAACCCAACATTTCAAAACTTCAAAAAAAAAAAAAAATCAATGTCCCTGTTTACCATTCCTGTTTATGTTTCAATTCCCTGTTTCTGTTTTTATTTTTTTTGTTTCTGATCCTGCTTCTGTTTCTGTTCTCTGTTTTTGTTTCTAATCCTAAATGTGCTTGTTTTTTTAAATACAAAACTATTTGTCGTTTGTTGTGAACTCAGATTTTTGTTTAGTTAATTTATGTTATGTTCCCTGTTTTTGTTTATGTTTATGTTCCCTGTTTCTGTTTTTTGTGTGTGTCCTTTTCCATGTTGTTGAGAACATATTATCAAGAGTTTGATCCTACATTTGTATTTTATTCTGAACTCAGATTTCTGTTTAGTTGGTTTGTATTCTATTCCCTGTTTTTTGTTTCTGTTTCTGTTTTTTGTGTGTGTCCTTTGCCATGTTGTTGAGAACATATTATCAAGAGCTTGATCCTACATTTGTATGTTGTTGTTAACTTGGATTTCTGTTTAGTTGATTTATGTTTTGTTCCCTGTTTTTGTTTTTGTTTTTGTTTTTGTTTCTGTTTCTGTTTTTTGTACTATGTAAAACTGCACTAATTGGATTTGTTTTGTTATATAATTGAGTTTATATTTAAGAGAAATATACTTTTTGGGATTATTTTGTAGAGAAAGTTACATGTTCTTATTTGCATTCCTGTTTCTGTTTTTGTTTGTGTTCCTGTTTCTTTTGCTGTTTCTATTTCTGTTCTTGTACCAGTTTCGGTTCTGTTCTGTTCGTGTTCTCAGTTCCTGTTGTGTTCATTTCTAAATTATGTTTCTATTTTAATTTTTGTTTATGTTTATATTTGAGCTAGTAGAAATTAGGTTGATTTTTTTTTTTTTTTTTTTTTTGTTAATTACCTAAATATTAGGTTATTTATTTCTTAGATTTATAATTTTATTCCTGTTTTGTTCTTTTTTTCCCCTGTTTTGTTCCACTTTTGTTCCTGTTTTGTTTTTTTATATATTATTTTATATATTGCCTAAATAATAATTATTTTATATATTATTTCAATGTTCTTTTTTAATTTATTTATTTATTTATTTTCTATTTTATTGTAAAATTAGAGGGAAGAGAGACAAGCTAGCGATAAAGGAAGGAAGTGGCTGTAGAATCAGGTTAAAGCTTAGCTCTCGAATCAGGTAAGACATTCACCATTTAAGTTTCATGTATACACTTTATTAACTATTTTTTTATTCTACAATTTCATTGTTGGCTTGAGATTTGGAACCTTAGTATTGATTTCCTTTGTGTTATTGGTTTTTCGTTTGATTTACTTATTATACGATTATTGTCCTAAAATCTCAGGCAATATGGTACGACCCGCTATTACATTGAGAACGAGTGCTAGGTTAGAGTTGCGTAAGGAAAAGTAGTTCTACTATTACAAGCCTTATTTTACAAAATTGTCCCGCGAGAGAATATGGCATGAATAAGATTTTAAGTGCTAGGCGTTTGCAGAATTATAAGTATAAAATTAGTGAGAGAGATATAATGAACCAAATTACTAATGGTTTGCCATCAAATTGGACTATTGAGAAAGAGAACATATTTGAGAATCATCAACCTCTTACTGCATTTGAATTTGTGCAATTTTTAGAGGAGGTTGAGCGAAATGTGCATCCATTGTGAAGAGAATTCGAAAGAGGAAAAATGAATTAAAACAAGAGTGTCAGAGAGCATATACTTAGAAAAGAGCGTTAATACTACAACCTAAGACGTAGAAGGTTTCAATCAAACATTGCAGTCTTGGTGTATGCAATAGTGCGCACCCTACCTTCGTCATGGCCTAGAGCTAGAGTTTATAGAGCCTTAAGGAAAGAATTCCTAGACCTGAGAGCATTAGGGGAGTTGTTAGAGAGTATCGAAGACAATCAAATATGCTTAAAGGCGCTGGAGGATTATGAGATTCAACTACAAATAGGCAGTCAGAGCAATGAAATTGTACCCTAAACCGACAGTTTTAAGGTATAAATAATTTTAACCTATTTTGTATACAAAATATATGTTTTTTAAATTTTATATCTAATATATATTTTTTCCCTTTTTCTTTTGTAGGGTTACCACGTCAATTTGTTTGTTCTCTTCGGTGGTTGAAGATGTTTCGGCTTTCGTTTAGTTTTATTTGAATAATAGATAATTTTTAATTTTTACGTTATGTCATTAAGATTTCTAGAATAATACGATTGTTATTTTTTATGTTGTCATTTATGTTTTTATTTTTAAATTATAGACATGTGAATTGATTTCTTTATTTTGTTATATTTAAATTTATATTATCTTAATGCAATGTAATTAATGTTATATGTTTATACTTTGTTGATCTTTTGCTTATGTATAATATTTAAGTAATATGCCAATTATTCAATTAATTTTTAAATTAAAATATTTTAATTTTAATTTAGTATTTATAATTCGCATTGAATATTTTACTTTTTTATCTTTGCCATGCAAATGTGATGTATTGCTTTCTAAAAAATATATTCGTTTTATATTTTTCAAGGAAAAATATTTAGCTATGGAAAAAACAGAAGGGGAATGATGACAAATTGAAAGAAAAATTGACTTCAAATAGTATAGGAAAAGAGAAAGTGTGTTTTATTTCAAATAGTGCGAACGTCGGGAAGGAGGACGTCAATAGTAACGTGGTATGTATGTAATTACTAAGATTACTTCGAGTCAATTATTTTTAAATTTTAATTGTCACTATTTTATCATACAAATATAATCACATGTTCAATCTATAAAATATAAACTAATCTTACAATAAATTAAAGATCTTAAATAAACTATAAAACACAAATAATAAACGAAACAATGATATAATAAAAACCAAAATATCTATTGTAATAGAAATATATCTAAGAAATATACACATTGGTTATAAATAAATCATAAAGCAAATGGAAAATACAACCATAATAAAAAAAAATGAAATTAGCAAATAATTATCATCAAACGATTATTTCGTTTTATTTGAATAATGGATAATGCTAACACGTTAACTTGATCTCTATCAGCAACAACAAAAAATGTTTTGATTGTATAGATTATTCCTATGATCCTAAACAATAACGTTTCATCTATATGATCAAATTGAAAAGAGAACCACTAAAGAGCATGAGTCAAATAAGTAAAACGAGAATGAGAGACAAAACTTCATTGACATTACAGTACATTCAATCAGATAACTGATCATTATAATTAGTTATCATTTTAAATGTATAGTTGTTTATCTAATCTGATTGTGTATTTATACTCTTGCATTTTGCGCGGTATTGAGTTGATCATATTCTTATTTATACTCTAGCGTATTGTATTCTATTTATGGTTTTATGTAGTACTTATTTTAGTTCATACTTTGTCACACACTCCTCCACTTTCCATTTTCATTTCTTCAATCTACAAAATTGAAGAATCAAACCCATGTTACCACTAGGTATTCAATGATAATGTCATATCAAAAGTTGCTCTAGCCCAATGAATGCGAAGGGAACGAGAGAGGCTTAGTCGTCCGATTCTGGAATGTTAAGAAGGTGGAACATCTCGCTCAAGTGATATTTCAAGAACATTTAGCCCAAAAAACATGTCAAGAAGATCTCTGGCTCAACGAGAACGAAGAGAACGGGAAAGAGTTGATCAGGAGAGAAGTGATCGCTTAATAAAGATAATCGCAAATTCTTGGAAGGAGGTCAATCATTTTTGGAAGAATCATCAGAGCCTACGCCAAAACGAAGAATGGTTACACAAGTCTCTGTGTCATCGGCAAGCACAAGTCAATATACCCCTATAATTCTTAGTGATCAAGTTACTGAGCCAGTAATGGAATATGAAATGGATTCCACTTTCGAGACCAATCTGACATTACCTTCTGAATATATAGCACCTAACAATAATGTCATATCAAAACGTGCTATAGCTCAACGATCACGGAGAGAACGAGAGAGATCTGATTAGCGAAATTTTGGGAATATTCAATATTTAAAAAGGGATCGTTCACTACTGGAAGAATCATCTCAGCCTCCACTATAACGAAAAATGATTTTACAATCATGTGGGCCATCAGTGATTACGAGTCCATGTACTCCTAGAATTGTGGATCTCCTTATGGATCGCACTACTCCATCATCCAGGGAGTATGAAATAAATTCTATTGTTGAACCAAATTTGCCCTCTCCACGCAATCTTACGGAAACGTTTGATACCGTGGCTCTGAATGAATATTCAATACCCGAAGTTGAGGAACCAGTTGTATTGTCTGATATAAGGTATTATACTAATTCATTATTTACATTTTTAAGTATTAATGTTTAAAAGCACTAGATGTATAAAATTTAATACTTGCTAGCTATAGGTCAACTTCAACATGTCAATACTTTGCCAAGAATCACGATACTTATCGTGCAGGAAATTTATCTATTAACATTGGGATGGATACAAATTTGATTCCTCATTCTCTCAGTATAATTTACAATGCATGCCTTTCTCCGTGCGGTAACCCAGAACCTTTTGTTTACCCAAACTTAAATGAAAGCCCGATCGTAGCAGTTGAAAAACCAATTATACCTTCTGGGAGTATATGGTGAGTTTATTTTTCATCTTATTCATCTAATTAAATAAGTTATTCACATATATGGTATTAAGATCTATATAATAATTTTGTTATTCATCAAATTTAGGCCGCCAAATACTACCAATGAGGAGTTTTACGATAATTAAGATATTGACGAGGTGAACAATCCATCTGCCGACCGTGATGTTTATACAAGTTCAAATCGACACTCTCTTGGTAGAATGAATGTCATGTGTCCTCATTGTTCTGCGTTACACTGGATGGATGAGAGATTAACAAAATCATCCGAACGACGTCATCTTTTTTGTACATGTTGTTTACCAGGAAAGGTTAGGCTTCCACTACTTCTCACACCTCCTCCCAAAATTAAAGCGCTATATGATGGTAATGATGATATATCGGAATCATTTTGACGTAATTCAAGACAATACAATACAAGCAACGCTTTTATAAGCCTTGGTGCTAAATTGGATACAAAACTACTTTCCGGAAGAGGCCCAACAACATTTACTATACATAGAGAGTTGCGTCATCAGACAGGAACGTTAATCCCAGAATCGGGACAAGATCCCATTTATTCTCAATTGTATATCTACGATCCTGATTTCGCTTTTTGCATGAGAAGCCGTAGAAATCCTCATTTGAGATCAGATGTTTTGCAAATTATTCAAGATACATTCTTGCAACATAATGTATTTGTAGATAAATTTCGTCAAGCTTTTGTAATTTTAAATCAATTGGATTTGGAACAACAAACGTTGCCTGCTTTTCTTCACAATACTGCCTCTAACGATCATTGGAGATATAATATGCTGACAACAGATGAGGTGGCCGTTATATTACCAGGGGATGGAACTGAGACCAATGCGATGAGAGATGTTGTTTTATATTTAAAGGGGAGTAATGAACTAATGCAAATCAATGAATGTCATCCGGCTTATCTACCATTGCATTAAGTTTTGTTGTTCCCTTTTGGTGAGCTTGGATGGGAGCCTAAATTTAGGCAATGGAATGTGATTCATGGTCGATACACAAACGCTCGACTAAATCAAATGCAATTTTATAACTACCGTATGTTTGAAAGGCCAACAGATTATTCGATAATTCTAAGGGGAGGAAAATTATTTCAAGAGTTCTTGGTAGATGCTTGGGCTGCGACTGAGCAAAATAGGTTGAATTACTTTAGGCAACATCATCCAAACCTTCGTGGTGAACTCTATCAAAGTCTTACTGATGTAGCATTAGATGAGATAAAACCTAATCAAATAGGTCAACGAATGATTTTGCCATTATCTTTTATTGGTAGTCCAAGACATATGTTTGAAATCTTCCAAGATTCAATGGCTATAACGCGATACCACCATTAACCTGACGTGTTTCTTACCATGACTGTGAATCCAAGTTGGACAAAAATCACTGAAGCTTTATTTCCACATCACACTAATTGACCGTCCAGACTTAATTGCCCGTGTTTTCGAGTTAAAAAGAAGTGCTCTAATGAAAGAGATTGAAAACACTCGAGTATTTAGAAAAAAAAGGTTGCCCATGTTTTTACAATTGAGTACCAGAAACGTGGTCTGTCGCATATTCACTTACTTATATTTCTTGATGATATAGACAAAATTTGAACGTGCAACCAAGTAGACAGAATAGTTTGTGCTGAATTTCCAGATCCAAATAAAGATCCAGAACTTTTTGAGACTGTAAAAAAATGCATGGTTCACAGACCATGTGGTGTTCGAAATTGTTAAGCTCCGTTCATGGAGAACGGGAGATGCACTAAGAGATATCCATGAGATTTCACGAAGTATACAACGATGGATCAAGACAGATATCCCATTTACCGTTGTCGTGATGATGGTAAAGTTTATACAGTAAAGGGGCAACAAGTTGATAATAGAGACGTCATCCCATAAAATTCGTACCTTTCCAAGATATATATATATATATATATATAAAGAAGGTGATATGATGTCATTAATTTTGGGAATGGTGGATGAGATCAAGCAATATCTTGATGCAAGATACATTGGACCGTCTGAGGCGGCCTGGCGATTGTTGAGTTTTTCTTTGCACGATGAGAATCCAACAGTTGTTCGATTGGCACTCCATTTTCCTGGAATGCATTAGGTTGTCTTCAATCCTACTGAAACAATGGAGTCTGTCATTTCTCGAGCTTTATTACAGAAGTTGACTCTGACAGAATTTTTTGCATATTGTGATGCAGATGCTTCTGCACATGTGTATACTTATCAAGAGTTTCCCCAGCATTTTGTTTGGAATAAAACTGAAAAATGTTGGAAGCCACTAATAGAGGGGATTTGCCATCGGCAGGATGTATTTTGCGCCTCCCAATTCAAGTGAACAATTTTATTTGCATTTACTGTTGAACATAGTCAAAGGGTCGCAATCGTTTAGGTGTCTACGCATTATTAACAATGTTGAACATGCAACGTTCAAAGCTGCATGTGTAGCAAAGGGGCTATTGGAAGATGATGGTGAATGGATACAATGTCTTCAAGAGGCTTCTATTATGAGTACTGGATATCAATTGAGAAGATTATTTTGTGTCATTCTCACACAATTTTCCTCTATAAATCCATATGAATTGTGGGATCAATTTTGGATGCATATTTGTGATGATCTCCCACACAAACTTCGCATGTTGTTTTCGATACCCATCCCAAGCGAGGCACAGATTAAAGACTATAGTCTATATCTTTTGAATAAACTACTTCAAGAATCAGGTAAGAAATTAACAGACTTTCCGCCGATTCCACAACCTGTCCAAAATTGGAATATGGTAGTTGGAAATAGATTGATATGGGAATATCGTCAAATGCAAAGTAAAGCGCAACAAGAGAATATGCAGTGTAATATTAATCGTATCAATGAAGGCCAACGTGTTGCATACGAAGCAATCACTTCATCAGTGTTTGGAAATCTAGGAAAAATATTTTTTTTGAATGGTAGTGCTGGTACAAGAAAGATGTTTCTATATAATACCATAGCAACAAAATGTCGTAGCGTCGGTCATATTGTCATTACTGTGGCATCGTCCGGTATTGCATCTCTACTACTTAAAGGAGGTCGAACTGCACATTCCACATTTCGCATCCCTCTAGATATTCTTGATAATTCAATTTGCCATTTTAGCAAACAATCATTGCATGCCGAATTGTTTAGCGAGATAAAGTTAATTATTTGGGATGAAGTTCCGATGCAACATAAGTACTGCGTTGAGTTTCTAGATCACACGCTACGAGATATTTGTAATAATCCAAATCCATTCGGGGGTATCACGGTCGTTCTTGGATGAGACTTTCGACAAATTCTACCTGTCATACCTAAAGGTGTCCGTCAACAAATTGTGGCAGCATCGTTGAGACGTTCGTACCTTTCGAATAATATACATATCTTGACTTTGAATTTAAACATGCGCCTAAATAGTAGTAACATTGAAAATGTAGAGTTTTCAAGATATTTACTTCAAGTAATATTTCATTTAAACATATTTTAGCGTTATTTCGTTTGCAGTAGATTACTTATATATGCTTTGATACTAAATTATTCATTTACATTTGTCTTTTCTTTAAATAGGTTGGCGGTGATCCGCATGAAATCGTACAACTGCCATCAACCATACACAAGTGTCGTAATGTGGTTAAACTAATATCTTCAGTTTATCCACATCTAAGTACACCCAGTGTTGCTACCCTTACATTTCTAACTAAACGTTCCATCCTTTCTGCAAGAAATGACGATGTTAGTGCTATTAATTCAGCTGCTTTAAATATTTTTCCCGGAGAAACGATCACATATCTGGCTGCAAATAAAATATCTGAAGATGATGGAGTTGATCGTCAAATTACAAATCGTTATCCTAATGAGTACTTGAATTCCATAGATCCTCCAGGATTACCTCCGTTCAAGTTAGATTTAAAAATTGGATGTCTAGTTATGTTATTGAGAAATATCGCACAAAGTGATGGACTTCGTAATGGCACACGATTAATGGTTGTCAGGTGTTCTTTATGTGTAATAGAAGCTCAAATATTGATAGGGGATAAAGAAAGAAATTTGGCGTTCATTCTGAGAATATCCTTGACGCCATCGTCTACTGAATTTCCTTTCAAAATGAAAAGGTGTCAGTTTCCAATTCGTTTGGCGTATGCTATGACGATAAATAAATCACAAGGACAATTAATGAAATTTGTTGGAGTTGATTTGACTACACCGGTTTTTAGTCACGGTCAACTATATGTGGCCTTATCAAGGTGTACATCATTTAATCGATTAAGTGTACTTCTCCCCGAATATAGATCTCTATCCACAACAAATATTGTTTATCCTGAAATATTATTGTACTATAATTGTCTCTGTTGATGCAACATTTAAAGTTAAATAATAAAACAAATGGATAGAATTATCCCAATAGATGATGTATGTTTTATGCCCGTGCCTTTAGGCACGAGTCATACGCTAGTGTGTATATATATATACACTAGCGTATAACGCGTGCCTAAAGGTACGGTTGTAAAACAATCGAAAAAAAAAACACAAAAAACATAAATTTTAGCACTAAAATTAGAAATTAACACTCGTTAGGATCATAGTACATTAAAGTATAAAATATATAACACACCAAAATCAAAACTAAACCTAAATCAAACATGCAAGAAAATGACTATAAGTTGAATCAAATTAGAATTGTTAGTAAAATATCACAATATGAAGATCTAGAGTAACACAATAATCTACCAGTTGCACCTAAATAGACATGCATAACAAAAAAAAAAAACATAGAAATTTACAATTTTTTACGTCTCGTATTTAGTGATGATACTCGAAGATGTCTGCCACATGACCACCACCTTAGAGGGAATATCCAAAATATAGCCTAAGATAAAAAAATAGGTATTTACCTCCTAAATTTATCCATATGAAGTAGAGATGGAGGGCTAGCTTCTTGAACTAAGGTTCAAACCAAAGGATAAATTTTAAAGCCATGTGATAAGGGAGTTTGCATCAGACTTACTGTTGGTGTTAGGGGCATAATGGGAAGAGATTGAGCTTGGAAATGTAGTGGTGGTTGGACTTGATGATGTTGAACCGCCTTTGACATCCATATGTTCCAGTGTACGTTTGAATCCATGAAAAGATAAATTATATACTTTAAACATAATTAAAGGTATCAAAATTCAGTAACCTAGTGTTTGGTTAGCACAAAATTCAATGCTTGGAATCAGAATTGAAAATGAAAGCATATAAGTTCTTAGATTTTTACACATGGTATGCTCATTTGAAATTACATTTCCATGATTGCAATTCCGTGAAACCAAACACTGCCTATGATCTCCTCAACTCTATTGAAATAAGTCAAAATATATTACATAATTCATGTGTTTATCTGTTGGAAGATGAATTTTTTTATCAAAGGAAAAAAAAAATCTAACTGTTAAAGTTGGGGGAACAAAATCATCTTCTGTTTGATTCTGAAGTTAAATGTACAATATAGGAGAAATATATATAGTGTTAAATCTAAGATAATAATAATAATAAAAAAAAAAAAAAAAAAATGAGCATTTTTATCCTACCATGAAGAGTCATCTTTTACAATCTTAAAATAAAAATGTAAAGTGAGCTAGAGGTGGGTGATTTTCATACCTCCATGTTCTCCAAAATAGATATGACCACATCTAAAACAACGGTATGAAATAAACACCATAAACTTCAGCTGAGAAAAATAATAGTCATAATGGTAAAAACTTAAGAATCACGCGGTTCAGAACATGATTTTACCATTGAAATTATATACCCAAGTAAAATGAGGAAATAACGTTGAAACAAATCAATACATTAATTTTAACGATATGAATTTCTAAAAGTCATAATAGCCAACCGTCTCCCAAGTATTTACGTTATTGGGCATAAAATTCTCATAATAGCCATCCACCAATAAAATAGAAGTCAAAATTATGTGAAAAAACAAACAACAATGTAATTATAGTAATGTAGTTGTATTATATTCACTACCAATTTCAAGTTTATGAAATCGAGTTCATAGTTTAACTTCGTAGAAAAGCTACATCAAGGTTGAAATTCAAATATTTCGAAAAATTCAAAAAAACTAACTAGTAATGCTCGATTTCATTAACTAAATAATTATACCAAACTGGGTGGGAGATTATCTTCTAGCGAAATGGAATGTAGAAATGAGCCTGGAAAGAATATCACAAACCAAAAAACATTAGCCAACAAAAGCACATAATTTTGCTAGGAAACCAAAAAAATCGGGAACACAATTTCGAAAAAGAAAAGTTAGAACATTGATTGGAAATACACATACAGATAAATTGAGAACAATATATAAAACATAGACATTAAAATTTTTCAGAAACAGAAACGGAAGTAACGAAAACAAAAATATAGCAACAAAATAACTAATAACTACCAACACAAATTAAACCATCAAACCATCTACAAAAGAGAGAAAAAACCTAGATTTACGAAAAACAAATGGAAAAACTCAGATTTAGTGGGTTGATTTCGCAAAAATCTGAATGAAATCAGAGAAGAAAAAAAAATGCAAATCAAATTCGACCAAGTTGGAGGAAAATAAATCAGCAAAATTAAACCGCCATTCATAGATCAAAACTTAAATTGGTTTATATAATTTTCAGACTGTAAAATTATTCCCATTAAAAATAAAAACCATAAATCAAATGAGTAAGAGCGAGAGAGGAGAGTATTTGTGATTAGGGATGAACATAGGAACGACGATGATTTAGCTTGATGTAAAGAACTAATTAGCCCTAATACTTTAGCCTAAAATAAAACAAAAACTAATTTTAGAACGGTAAACAAATTTCCTAAATAATTAAAGAATGGAAAACATAAACATAAATTCTAAAATACACATATTCTAAAATTTGAGCGACAAATATAAATTTGAAATGACAACCACATAAACAGAAACATAAATTAAAACAATCTTGGGACTTACCTGTCGGCAAGAGAACTTCAATATGGGTATATCAACTCCATTCAAAAGTGAATATGCAAAGTTTAGCACTTCAAGTTAAAAAGGCACAATATTGGGTTTATAGGATTACAAAGAACAATTTTCTCAGCGAAAAAAAAAAAAAAAAAAAAAAAAAAAAAAAAAAAAAAAAAAAAAAAGAGGAAAATAAAGAACTAATCAATTGCAAACAATAGAAAAATTTATCAACAATAAAAAAAAATATATGATCCAAATCAATGATTAAAACTTAAAATTTAACTAAATAAAAATCCCTTAACATATAACATTTTTATCAAGCACCACATAAAAAGAAAAATAAAATAAAATAGATTTCTAACACTCTATGTGCTTACCTGTAAGCAACTTCAATTTTGTCAAATCCACGAAATAGAGATGGACATCGAGAGGGATGATCGTAATTAGGCCAAAAAAATATAAATTCTTTAACAGAACAAAAACATAAATCTGGGACTTGTTACAGAACAGAAATATAGGAACAAAATCTAAATATTAGAATTTTCAGCCTCAATTTGTGTTTTGTATTTATTTTTTATTTTTTATTTTTTATTTTTGTGTTCTCTGAAAACTGGTAACATAGGCAAAATATGTGAACAAATCACATGGTTACATTCTTTCCGATGGGACAAAAATAGTTTTCAGAGGGCAAGACAGAAACAAAATATGTGAACGGAAACAAATAGAGACTACAATCAGCGAATGGTGAGAATGAGAGAACTTAAAATTGGAAACAAAAACAAAATATGTGAACAAATGGGAGAACTTAAATAGGAGAATACCTGTGAGTTGTGATCAGCGGATGGTGAGAATTATCGAATGGTAAGATCTGCTAGGGTTGTAATGGAGAGGGAAAGACCAACGAAACAGATAGACATTGTTGATTATCTTCGAAGCTTCACCAAATCACACCCATAAATTTTGGGAAAAACAATTTAGCAATAAAAGCTTCAGCAAAAAAATAAATATCAAAATCAACAATATTAAAAACAATCAAAATCATCCATTTCTTCACCAATGTGTTTGGCGATAGCAGTACCGGTGGCGTGGGGAGAGAGAGATGAATTACTCAGATTTAAAGGCACGCGCAAGGGTGGGAGGGGGGGAGGAATCGAAGTTGATTACATACCATCATTTGTTGAAATATACCATTAAAGAAGAGGCGTCATCGTCGCGAGGGAGAGGGTGTCGCCATCGTCGAGAGAGAGAAGGCTCTGCAGTCGTCGCAACGGATAAGTCGACGCTATTGTTGTCGCAAGTGAGGGATAATCCGTTGCCGTAAGTGAGGGATGGGGTACTGTCATTTTCTCGGGTGGTCGACGTCATGAGATCAAGAAAAAAGAGTGAAGGTGGAAGAGAAGAGAAGAGAGAGAGCCGATTGAGAGAGAGGCAAAGTGAGAGAGAGAAGTGGCCGATTGAAGTTAGAAACCCTATTTGTCTTTTTTGCTTTTTTCTTTTATACATAAGTTTAAGATGATCTGATAATCCATAAATATCTAAAGGTTTGTCTTTCATCCGATAACCCTCTTTATGAGTGAGTTGATTTATTTCATACACACACACACGTACACACACACAAATGAGGAAAAAAAATAAAGAAAAAGACAGGGGTGAGGCGATTTCTGGAGATATGGCGATGGCTATGGTGATTAAAGAGGTGATGGAGGTGGTAGCGATAGAGGTAATGATACAATGATATGGCAGAGAGATAGAAGAAGGTTGGAGGAGAATTAGGCCCCGTTTGGTAACCATTTCCATCCCAGAAATTTCCATCCCATTCCCAGATTTTTGAAATTTCTGTTTGGGAATAGCGTTTGGTAATTTTTGTTCCCGTTCCCATTTTATTCCCATTTGAGAATTGTGCCCATTTTTTTCTTAAGAAATGAGAAAAAAAAAATTGTTTCTCATTTTTCCATCCCATTCCCAAGACAACTACCACTGTTCATCCACCGGCCACCGGCCACTGCCGTCGCCGCCAGTCACCTCCGGTATCGCCGGCCGGCCACCGTCCGACAACTTCTGGTGTCGCCTCCATCCAGCCACCGTCACCCACCTACCAATCACCATCTGGCCAAAATAAAAAATAAAAAAATCTAAAAAAAAATAAAATGGTTTTAGGATAAAATCATTACCAAACGTGATTTTGTTCTCAAAACAAAAAAAAAAAAAAAAATATCGTTACCAAACGCAATTCTACTCCCAAGAAGGAAACAAAATTCTCATCCCATCCCAATGCTGGGATGGGAACAGAAACGGTTACCAAATGCCACCTTAACAAACTCTAGCCCTAACCCTACCAATTAAGAGTTTAATTGAATAATTAATCTAGTATCTTAATCTCAGCCCTTGATCTAATCTGATCTAAGGGCTGAAAATGTATCTTGTATCATTCAATCTCGGCCGTTAGATATTCGATCCAAGGGTTTAAAATGCCTCAAATATAAAATATGTCTAGATTCAATCCCAGCCGTCAGATATCCAATCCAACAGCTCAAAATGTCTCAAAATATAAATATGTTGTGATCCTTTCCACTAGACATCTGTAGACAAAAAAAAAATTAATTAAAATATTTAAATGAATAAATCAAATAAAAATCGCTAAAAGGAATAAATTCAAGAATCGGGAATGATCCCTAAAACAAATAAAAAAGGTACAATCACATACACAGAGAAATTGGGAACAACATATAATAAAAAAACACATTAAAAATTTCTAGAACAAAAATGAAAATAATGAAAACAAACATATAGTAGCAAACTTACTAATAATCACAAACACAAATTCAAGTATCAAACAATCGACAAATGAAAGTAAGATGGTGATGAGAAGAAACAAACAACACTAATAAATGGAACACAGAGAGAGAGAACAATAGAAAGGTTTGATAATCGAACCTGCAAAGAGAATAGCCAAACCAAACCTAGCGAAATAAAAACCCAGATCTTCAAATCAGACAAACAAATAATCTATTATTGGGATGGAGGAGGTGACGATGGTAAAAAGGGAATATAATTGGATGGCAATGGCATCTGAATGGCGGCTATTTGATTTTGGAATGGTGGAGGTGAGACAGAGATAAAACACGGAAGGAGCAGCACGGTAGAGGTAATGTTCGTCGAGAAAGCAGTGGCAATTGTGTGCACCGAGAGAGAGGGAGATTGATGATGAGAAAGATCTAGCCAGCCAATGATGATCTTATCATCAAATTTTGAGACCTCATCGTCAATTGAGAAAGCAAAAATGGTTAACCGATAGGGATTGAAAGAGAGGGACGTGTAGTTGTTCTTCGGGGGAGTCGTTTTACACAGGGATTTAATTAACGGCCGACGATTGTTCTAATAGCAACGATGAGCCAGTTGCAAAATTTAAGAAATAAACAGTTAAAGGTGAATGAATGTCCTCCAATTGTGAGAAATATACACATAAACAAATGAAAATAGGAACAAAAATAATTTAGGAACTAACATAAATAAATGAAAATAGGAACTAACACAAACAATTTTGGTGGTAGTTCCTGTTTCATGTAACTAAGCTACAAATTCAGAGAGACAAATTCAGAACAGAAACAGAAAATTGGAACAGGAAGAAACACGAAAAGAATACCTGGAACAAATGCAGAATATTCACAAACACACAATCTAACAGCAAATTTGCAGATTTGGACATGCAAATATAAAGAACTTTAGATTTAACCAAATCAAGCTCAGAAACAGAGATCAATTTCAAAAAAAATAGTGTTAGGGTTTCGATGGAGACACCGGGAGGAGAGATATAGAGATGGAGAGAGAAAGTTCTACCTTAGTTTCAACGGAAAGAAGACGGCAATGGCAAGATCTGGCGACACCGGAATCGACAACAGAGGGAGGTTGCCTTGCCGATGGCCGTAAGAGTGAGAGAAAGACTTCGATTGATGCACACAGTGGTGGCTGTGTGACGGATCTAGGAGGACGTGGTGGTGTGGGTGCGCAAAGTTGACGGCAGTGGCAAAGATTTGGTGGACGACAACCCCTGCCGGAACGGCATTGCCGCACTTTCATCAACTCGCCGCAGTGGCAGAACTTTTGAGGTAAGTGCAAGCACAATGGTGGTCGTCGAGGCACAATTGATCTGCGGCGATTGGTGGTCGTCGAGAGAGCGATGGCGAGAGAGTGAGTGAGAGAGCTAGAAACGAGAGTAAAGGCTGAGAGAGAGAGAGGATGTAGAAGATGAAATATGTATAATCTGAGAATGGGGAGAGAACGACGAGATTTTTGGGCTATTGGGTAAAGGAGTGGTGAGATTTTGGGTAAAAATTATAAAAAAAAAAATGGCAAGATTTTGGGGTTGTTAGGTAAATTTTAATCGTGGCCCTTCGATCTAATTCAATTTGACGATTGAAAATATCTCTTAATAATAGTCAATCTCAACTGTTGGATATTGATCTAAGGGTTTAAAATGTCTAAAACATAAAATGTCTTCAGGTTTATTCTCAACCATACGATATTCGATCTGATGTCTCAAAATGTAAATATGTTGTGATTTATATATGTGTGTGTGTGTGTGTGTGATTAAGTGAAATAGTAGGAAAATCCTTTATCAATAAATACTTGACATTGTCATTTGAAAAGAAAAAAAAAATTAAAAAGAATAATCTGAATTTACTTTAGGGCTAATCTCCAACAAGACTGTGTACCCTAATATTTATAGTATTTAGTACATTATACATTGAAGTTTTAATTAATATTTGAGGGCATTTTAGGCTGTTTACACCAAAACTTACACGATGTCAATATATTTTTAACCTCAATGGAAAGAAACTGGTATCTATTATAGGAACATACTAAAAATGAGAGTAATTTTATGCGTTTAACGACCTTTTGGACATACGTGAGGGCAAGGAGATATAATTATTCATAAGAGACCTTTTGGACATATATCAGGGCAATGAGATATAATTATTTTTATATATGATACACCGCCTATTATTTTGACAAATATTAGATCACTCTTTATAGTTTTCGTAATATCTGATACACCCATTATTACATTTTATTAACAAAAATACTCTTACAATTTTTTTATTTTCTATTTTTATTTTTTACTCTATATTTTTTTTTCTGCTTTTGTTTATGTTCTGTATTTTTTATTTTATTTATCTTATTTTTATTTGTTTCTTTCATATGTTTTTATTGAAAAAATTAAAAGTAAAAAATCATAAGAAAAGCATAAAATAAAAGGAAAAGTTTAACTCTTTTTATTTAGCAAAGCCTATTTTTAATTTTATTTTATTTTATTTTATTTTCTAGATGTTTATTTTTTATTTTTATATTTACAAAAATAAAACAAAAGAAAATAAATAGTGTAAAGAGAGAGCGAGAAAGAGATTGATTTATAAAGAGTAAAAAGAGTAAAAAGTAAAAAAAAGAGTTCTTTACGTAATAAATATAAAAAAAAAAAAAAAAACTGACAAAAGATGTATTTTAACTTATTTACGCAGGTCATGTATTTCGGGGTTGGTAATCCCGGGAACTGAGATCCCGGGATTACCAACCTCGGGATTTTCAGATTAAATTTTTTTTTTTTTTTTTTTTTTTTTTGGGACAGATGGTCCCGGGGTTACCAACCCCGGGACCTACCGCTAGCTACTAGCTGGAGCTGGTGCAGGTGCAGCAGCTGAAGCAGCTCAGCTTGAGCTGCTTGCAGCCGTGACCATCCCGGGGTTGGTAACCCCGGGATCTTATGCCCGGACACTGACCAGTTGCCGTCGACGACATCTCCAGCGGCTGATGGATCCCGGGGTTGCCAACCCCGGGATCATCCGTCTTAAAAAAAAAAAAAAAAAATTATCCGCCAAATCTAACCCCTTCTCATTCCGCAGCTGTTTGGAACTCTTTCCTCTCTCGACCTTCTCCAACCGACCCCTTCTTACAACTCTTTCATCTCTCGAATTTTCAGGTAATTTTAATATATTTGTTAATTTGATTATTATATTTTTTACTTATTTAATCAATTAGTTTACTTAATTTATAATTAATTTATTAATTTAGTTAATTTATTTTTTAAGTTATTTTGTTAATTTAATTTGTTAATTTAGTTATTTAATTAAAAATTAGGAACTTTAACATCTCAAAATTTGAATAAATTATTATTTAGTTAATCTGTTTGTTAAATTATTATTTAGTTAATCTGTTTGTTATTTACTTTACTTATTTAATTTGTTAAGTAGTTAGTTAATTTAATTTGTTAGATTATTTGTTTAATTTCTTAGTTAGTTTGTTACTTTAATATTTTTTTGACAACTATTTTTCGTGATGTTATGTACTTTATTTTTTATGTATTGTCTTTGTTATGTATTGCGTTTGTTATACCTTGTCTATATCATGTCTACCTTCGAAAAATTTTCTTTCAAATTCAAGAAGAATAAATATGTACGGTAGATTAACAACTTTTTAACCTCTACAAACGTTAAAAAAAAAAAAAAAAGGATTATTTACAAAAAATTGTATTTACAATCCTATACTTAAACTATCTACTATTTAACTAACTATGTACCACAAGGCCTACGTCGGACGTTCCTCCGCCCTCGGCGTTGAGCAATTGGAGGTTCCTCAACCTCGTCATGAAGCTATGTAACTTGTCCATCGTCCCCCAACCATGGCACCGGTGACACTTGTCTTTCCAATCTTGTCGGTTGGACAAATGCCATTGGAGGATTCACGCCTGAAGTTGAGACAATTTCGTCCATCGCAGGAGTGAAGAATGAAGGTGACGGTTGTGTACCTAGCTGCAATGGCTCATGCGAATAAGGGTCGTGCATCTGGTACACGTCGGAAGACCCAGCACCGTCACCCAATCCGTACGTGCTAGATGGTCCGTCATAAGCACCCATGTTGTACGATGTGGATGGTCCAACATCACCCACACTATCTGGATAGTAGGCATCAGAAGTCCATGGGTGAGGAGGAGACTGATGAGCAGGCTTCGGAGATGGAGGAACGCCAGCTGCCACATGGCGTGGTACTCCTCGGTGCATCCTCCCAATAGTGCCATCATTGATGGCATGAGCCAATGCAATACCAGATTCCGCAGTACCCGACCGCAGAGTTAGATCACTCAAGCGTATCAGGTTTGATACCTCCGTATCCTACGAAACACATATAATTGGTTAATTAATACATAAATAATAACAACATAATCAAACTCATATAACTAAATAGATGGTACAGTCAAATGGGGGCCATACTTCTAACACAACTCGTCCTCCCGTTGCTAGATACCCAAACTAAGGTCGGTACACCGGGTTGACCAAGATCCTTCGTGTGATTCTCCAATACCAATCCATGTATCCTTGGTCAACCCCTATCCCTTGCTGAAATCTGCGCACATCTGGTGCTCGTCGTCTATTCCACGCAACTATATGTGCGTGGTGCTTCTCAGTCCAGTTTACACCAAAGTATCCTCGCCGAGTCATTTTCTGCAAGTCCCGATCTATAATTACCGGCTGAGGAACCCCTTGGCGATAACCAAACTGTCGTAGCACGCGCAGGGGATACGTGTATTCGACGACCTCGAAACAAATGAGAGACAGCGATGCTATCCATATATTTTCTCCATCTATAGTATATGGAGGCAAAGTCGACAAAATATAGGGCATCCAAATAACCTGTCAAAACAAAATATAAATTTATTTAAATAAATAAAGAAATAAATTTATTTAAATTTTGATATAAATAAATAAGTAACCTCGTCATTCTGCAAGCGATCTAATTGATCGCGATACACCGCTAGAACATGCATCGGCCAGTTTTCTAAATTGAACTCAAGGGTCCACCTGTACAACAAACATATAAATCATAAATTTAATATCCATAAATAAATATTTATTACATGGTAAATGAAATTAAAAATAAAATACGAATTAGTTACCAAGCACCCCTTGGAGCAGTTGGGAACGTCACACCATTACCGAAGTCCAGCTCTGCGATTGCGATGTCATACTAGGGTTCAGGGATAACTTCAGGTCGAAGTCTCGGCAACCGCTCCCAGGCCCAACACTCCAACAAAAATAGACAACCGGCTATGTCTTTCGTGTTGGCCTTCGACGCCTTACATAGCTCGCGGTAGAGGACTGCTAGCGTCGCACTGCCCCAGCTATACTTGACGCTAGGTGTCAAGTCACCAAGCAATGGGAGGTAGGTTAGCCTGACGCTGTTCTGCGATTTATCAGGCAGCAACATCTGGCCAAGTATAAGCAAGCAATACGCACGTGCGTAGCAATGCATGACTTCCTCGTCGGCATCCTCAGGAACTTCGGCAAAGGTGTTCCGTAACTACTTGAGCTTCAAACACCCATTCCTAATCTGTGGCTCTGGTGGTACTACTCCAAGGAGCTGGAGGCAAAGTGCTTGCCATTCGGGTCTCGCTCGCGCTGGCTCATTGGCAATAACTGGCTTCCCATGCACGGGTAACCCCAACAAGACGGCAACGTCCTGTAATGTGATGGTCATCTCCCCGATGGGTAGATGGAAAGTGCGGGTTTCCGGACGCCATCTCTCTACCAATGCAGTTATGAGAGCCCTATCTAACCGCTTCGGCCACAACCTGAACGGGCCGTAGAAACTGGCTGATTCTATCAATTGTATAATTTGAGGGGGAACATTTTCTCTCCATTCTCCTCCATCGGATCCAGGACAGTCAAGAGAACAAATATCCTGAAACATTAAATAAGACACAATAAATAACATTAAATTTTTAAAAAACTGAAATAAAAAAATTAATACAATACAATAGCCTAAATATTTACCTGTGTTGCCCAGACTACTTCAGACCTATGTTGCGCCTGCATATGTAGAACTGAAACATCTTCGGGTCCAGGGATTGACATAGCTGAAATTTGGTCCGTCAACACTTGTGGTAAAATTGTTAGTATGAAATTAAAATTTAATGACATTTATAAACAAAATATAGCATTGATAATGAAGAAATGTGTGCATGGAATTTATAATATATAAAAGTTGACATAACAAACAAATAAAGTAGCATAAACATAATTATAATGAACCGACAAGATTAATTGGGCGTATGACGGGGTCGGGATGGACACCTCCACCTATCATGTCTAGTTTGAGAACATAAACCACAACGATTTGTCATTATTCTCCGCGATTGATCCATCTCGTTTTGAATGCGAGTGGAATTTGGTCGACCACGATGCACAACCCGAAGTCTATCATGATCTGGAATCAGGTTCAAAAAATTGGTCTCTGGCCAGTAGTCCTCGTGAATAATCGGGTGAAACGATGACTCCCATGCCATCAATTGGTTTTTCATTGTGTACTTAGCTGCAATATAGCGAAATGTATCAACTCCACTATACTCGGTGGCCGCAAGCATATGAGAGCACGGATATCGCCAAATTTTGTACTTTCCACATGTGCAATTAGCGTCATCTCCTAATGTGACTTCATGAGCGATCAGGCCCCCAATGAGAGTCTTTCTAGTTTTCACATGGTAGATCATGTTCTCTCTAGAAAAAAAGTTATATTACATTAAATATGTGTCGATGCAGTTATATGTAACATGAAAATAATTAAAAAATAATAAATTACCGATTGAATATTTGAACTTCGTATGTTTTAGACTTGGCTTGAGATTTCAGTATTTTCTCAACGACGTGTTTAACATATACATAACCATCGGCCAAGTCCTTTAGAGCTTGTTGTCGACCAATATCAAAGTATTTAACCATCCTGTAGAACGTAATCTTCACGGATGCAGTAATTGGAACATTTCTTGCACCATTCAAACAGTTGTTAAATACCTCTGCATAACTGGTCGTCATCACTCCCCAACGCTTACCATCGTCGTGTGCCCTGGTCCATTTATAAGGTGGATGATTGCTCAACCATGCATACGCCTAAACATCAATTTTTTTTATCTCTTCCATGATAGCATTATATTTTCGAATTTGTGTCGCAGCACCCGCATTCCAAGCAAGATCTTTGAGATGCTGATTTTTAGCAATTTTGTTGAAATTGCTACAAAGGTGACGCAAACAAAATCGATGATGTCGGACAGGCTCATTTTGTTGATTAAGCCAAATACTGTCAACCGCACTAGTAATGCCGCCATGTCTGTCCGATATCAATGTTACCTCAGGGCGATTTTCGACAATATGCCTCTTAAGCATGTAGATGAACCATCGCCAGCATCAGTAGTCCTCTGTCAGTACGATGGCGAATGCCAATGGATAGCACTGGTTAGATGGCGTCATTCCAATGGCGATTAAAATCTTTTCCTCGTATTTACCATACAAGTGCGTCCCGTCGATGGTGATTACGGGGCGACAATAACGCCATCCGTCAACTGAAGCTTTGAATGCCCAAAATACCATGTCGAACGTATTTTAGGCAGGCATATCAGCCGACACAGTCCTCCACTCGACAATCGTTCCCGGATTATAGTGCTGCAATGCGAACATAAACTTCGGCAACTTCTGATAAGATTCATCCCAATCTCCGAATAAGGTCTCGATGGCTTTAGCTCTAGCCATCCAAGCTTTTCAGTAGGAGATGGTGAATCCCTGAGACTCCTTGACATAAGCCACAATCACGCCAATCTTCAATTCTGGATCATGTTCGACTTGTCCAAGTATTAGGTTCACAATGAGTCCATAATCCAGATTTTTATGATCTACAGCAGTATGATTATAAAAACATGTGTGTTGCCCTTCATACTGCGTAATCTGAAACATACCGTGACTTTTTTTCCTACCCGCCCGCAACCTCCAACTGCATCCATGCAAACAATGAACTGACCAGACCTTTTTGTTCGTTTCCAACACACGAAACTCTTTGTTTTTCTTTACGTGGTAATATTTAACGGCCTGTTGCACATGTTCCTTATCCTTGAAGACCATACCAACAAGAAATTCGTCCATTTCTGGTGTCCAAAATTTTTTCCGCAATTTCGGCTCGTATTTTGCCATATCATCGTCGTCACCCCATTCCAAGTTACTAAAAAATGGAATATCCCTTTCCAACGGCAATTGTTGATTCTCACTCCCTTGCCCACTAGGCCCAGCATCTACAACTTCGTCTAGGTCAAACGCAACATCTGCATCTAACTCTTCCTCTGACACATCATGACGACTATCAATTGTATCAAACTCACCACCATAATTACTTGTGTCATGTTGCGGTGGACTAGTCGATGAATAATGGTGATGTGGAAGACCAGAGCTGGTACCCTGATCATGATCAGATTGGGGGTGCGGCATGGGAGTATTGTGGGAATGATATTGTTCTGGAATGTAAGGGGTGGCACAATATAATTAGATTGGACTGCTTGGGGGAAGGTGCCAAACAATTGGCCATCAGATTGGCTACTGTACGGATTAAAATTATGACTCATTAAGTTGGTAAAATGACCACTTCTAGGAAAAAAATTCGAACCATCAGCAAATGCTCGTTCTACCTCTACATACACCTCAACAACAAGAAGCGAGGGTATGTAAAGTGGTAACTCAAGTACTTGATTTAATGCTGAGTCATCCCCGATAGAAAATAGGGTATATTTATAATTCGCCCCGAAAAGTGCCATCGGCATCCTACACTTCAGTTTCAAATTCCCATCAGTCTCATTCTCAAGAACACAAGGTTTTATCATCTCAATTAATTCATCTAAGGTTGTTCCCCTATGGACAACCAAAGATTTTATAGCTGATGTACTGTAACAAATCCCGAATTCAGTACCTTCCAATATTCTACCACCCCAATACAATAATAAACGGACGTGATCCATTTCAAGCGGCTATCATTTCAAAAGGCAAAACAAAACAAGAAAATAATATCATCAACTAAAACTCAATCATAAAAGTATGTTCTTATACCAAACCAATGTTTACAGTGTTAATTTTTTTATAGCTTTGAGTATGTTTTAATTTGCATAATTTTGAGGGGTCAAAGTGCACAATTTTTAATTTAAAATTTATAAATTAAACAACTAAATTCGTACATTTAACTTAAAATTTAACTAACTAATTCACCATTTTAACTAAATAAAAAACAATAAACAGCTAACAATTTATTTTAAAACAATAAAATAAATTTTATATTTTTCTAAAACAATACATTAAATTTTATATTTTTGTAATTGTCATACTTTCAGGGGTCAAAATATATTTTTTTTAATTAAACAACTAAATTCAAAAAATAAACTCAAATTAACTTAGAATTTATTTTAAACCAATATATTTTAATTTTAATTTTTATAATTTGCCAAATTTTGAGGGGTCAAAGTGCACAGTTTTTAATTAAAAATTGATAATTAAAAAACTACATTCATAAATTTAACTAACTAATTCACAATTTTAACTAAATCAAAAAAAATAAACAACTAACAATTTATTTTAAAACAATAAAATAAATTTTATATTTTTCTAAAACAATACATTAAATTTTATATTTTTGTAATTGTCAAACTTTCAGGGGTCAAAATGTATTTTTTTTAATTAAACAACTAAATTCAAAAAATAAACTCAAATTAACTTAGAATTTATTTTAAACCAATACATTTTAATTTTAATTTTTATAATTTGTCAAATTTTGAGGGGTCAAAGTGCACAGTTTTTAATTAAAAATTGATAATTAAACAACTACATTCATAAATTTAACTAACTAATTCACAATTTTAACTAAATCAAAAAAAAATAAACAACTAACAATTTATTTTAAAACAATAAAATAAATTTTATATTTTTATAAAACAATACATTAAATTTTATATTTTTGTAATTGTCATACTTTGAGGGGTCAAAGTGCACAGTTTTTAATTAAAAATTGATAATTAAACAACTACATTCATAAATTTAACTAACTAATTCACAATTTTAACTAAATCAAAAAAAATAAACAACTAACAATTTATTTTAAAACAATAAAATAAATTTTATATTTTTCTAAAACAATACATTAAATTTTATATTTTTGTAATTGTCATACTTTGAGGGGTCAAAATGTATTTTTTTTAATTAAACAACTAAATTCAAAAAATAAACTCAAATTAACTTAGAATTTATTTTAAACCAACATATTTTAATTTTAATTTTTATAATTTGCCAAATTTTGAGGGGTCAAAGTGCACAGTTTTTAATTAAAAATTTATAATTAAACAACTACATTCATAAATTTAACTAACTAATTCACAATTTTAACTAAATCAAAAAAAATAAACAACTAACAATTTATTTTAAAACAATAAAATAAATTTTATATTTTTCTAAAACAATACATTAAATTTTATATTTTTGTAATTGTCGTACTTTGAGGGGTCAAAATATATTTTTTTTTAATTAAACAACTAAATTCAAAAAATAAACTCAAATTAATTTAGAATTTATTTTAAAACAATATATTTTAATTTTAATTTTTATAATTTGCCAAATTTTGAGGGGTCAAAGTGCACAGTTTTTAATTAAAAATTGATAATTAAACAACTACATTCATAAATTTAACTAACTAATTCACAATTTTAACTAAATCAAAAAAAATAAACAACTAACAATTTATTTTAAAACAATAAAATAAATTTTATATTTTTGTAAAACAATACATTAAATTTTATATTTTTGTAATTGTCATACTTTGAGGGGTCAAAATGTATTTTTTTTTAATTAAACAACTGAATTCAAAAAATAAACTCAAATTAACTTAGAATTTATTTTAAATCAATATATTTTAATTTTCACTTTTATAATTTGTCAAATTTTGAGGGGTCAAAGTGCACTGTTTTTAATTAAAAATTGATAATTAAACAACTACATTCATAAATTTAACTAACTAATTCACAATTTTAACTAAATCAAAAAAAATAAACAACTAACAATTTATTTTAAAACAATAAAATAAATTTTATATTTTTCTAAAACAATACATTAAATTTTATATTTTTGTAATTGTCGTACTTTGAGGGGTCAAAATATATTTTTTTTTAATTAAACAACTAAATTCAAAAAATAAACTCAAATTAATTTAGAATTTATTTTAAACCAATATATTTTAATTTTAATTTTTATAATTTGCCAAATTTTGAGGGGTCAAAGTGCACAGTTTTTAATTAAAAATTGATAATTAAACAACTACATTCATAAATTTAACTAACTAATTCACAATTTTAACTAAATCAAAAAAAATAAACAACTAACAATTTATTTTAAAACAATAAAATAAATTTTATATTTTTCTAAAACAATACATTAAATTTTATATTTTTGTAATTGTCCTACTTTGAGGGGTCAAAATGTATTTTTTTTTTAATTAAACAACTAAATTCAAAAAATAAACTCAAATTAACTTAGAATTTATTTTAAACCAATATATTTCAATTTTAATTTTTATAATTTGTCAAATTTTGAGGGGTCAAAGTGCACCGTTTTTAATTAAAAATTTATAATTAAACAACTACATTCATAAATTTAACTAACTAATTCACAATTTTAACTAAATCAAAAAAAATAAACAACTAACAATTTATTTTAAAACAATAAAATAAATTTTATATTTTTCTAAAACAATACATTAAATTTTATATTTTTGTAATTGTCATACTTTGAGGGGTCAAAATGTATTTTTTTTTAATTAAACAACTAAATTCAAAAAATAAACTCAAATTAACTTAGAATTTATTTTAAACCAATATATTTTAATTTTAATTTTTATAATTTGCCAAATTTTGAGGGGTCAAAGTGCACAGTTTTTAATTAAAACTTGATAATTAAACAACTACATTCATCAATTTAACTAACTAATTCACAATTTTAACTAAATCGAAAAAAATTAACAACTAACAATTTATTTTAAAACAATAAAATAAATTTTATATTTTTCTAATTGTCATACTTTCAGGGGTCAAAATGTATTTTTTTTTAATTAAACAACTAAATTCAAAAAATAAACTCAAATTAACTTAGAATTTATTTTAAACCAATATATTTCAATTTTAATTTTTATAATTTGTCAAATTTTGAGGGGTCAAAGTGCACAATTTTTAATTAAAAATTGATAATTAAACAACTACATTCATAAATTTAACTAACTAATTCACAATTTTAACTAAATCGAAAAAAATTAACAACTAACAATTTATTTTAAAACAATAAAATAAATTTTATATTTTTCTAAAACAATACATTAAATTTTATATTTTTGTAATTGTCATACTTTGAGGGGTCAAAATGTATTTTTTTTTAATTAAACAACTAAATTCAAAAAATAAACTCAAATTAACTTAGAATTTATTTTAAACCAATATATTTTAATTTTAATTTTTATAATTTGCCAAATTTTGAGGGGTCAAAGTGCACAGTTTTTAATTAAAACTTGATAATTAAACAACTACATTCATCAATTTAACTAACTAATTCACAATTTTAACTAAATCGAAAAAAATTAACAACTAACAATTTATTTTAAAACAATAAAATAAATTTTATATTTTTCTAAAACAATACATTAAATTTTATATTTTTGTAATTGTCATACTTTCAGGGGTCAAAATGTATTTTTTTTAATTAAACAACTAAATTCAAAAAATAAACTCAAATTAACTTAGAATTTATTTTAAACCAATATATTTCAATTTTAATTTTTATAATTTGTCAAATTTTGAGGGGTCAAAGTGCACAATTTTTAATTAAAAATTGATAATTAAACAACTACATTCATAAATTTAACTAACTAATTCACAATTTTAACTAAATCGAAAAAAATTAACAACTAACAATTTATTTTAAAACAATAAAATAAATTTTATATTTTTCTAAAAACAATACATTAAATTTTATATTTTGTAATTGTCATACTTTCAGGGGTCAAAATGTATTTTTTTTAATTAAACAACTAAATTCAAAAAATAAACTCAAATTAACTTAGAATTTATTTTAAACCAATATATTTTAATTTTAATTTTTATAATTTGTCAAATTTTGAGGGGTCAAAGTGCACAGTTTTTAATTAAAAATTGATAATTAAACAACTACATTCATAAATTTAACTAACTAATTCACAATTTTAACTAAATCAAAAAAAAATAAACAACTAACAATTTATTTTAAAACAATAAAATAAATTTTATATTTTTATAAAACAATACATTAAATTTTATATTTTTGTAATTGTCATACTTTGAGGGGTCAAAGTGCACAGTTTTTAATTAAAAATTGATAATTAAACAACTACATTCATAAATTTAACTAACTAATTCACAATTTTAACTAAATCAAAAAAAATAAACAACTAACAATTTATTTTAAAACAATAAAATAAATTTTATATTTTTCTAAAACAATACATTAAATTTTATATTTTTGTAATTGTCATACTTTGAGGGGTCAAAATGTATTTTTTTTTAATTAAACAACTAAATTCAAAAAATAAACTCAAATTAACTTAGAATTTATTTTAAACCAACATATTTTAATTTTAATTTTTATAATTTGCCAAATTTTGAGGGGTCAAAGTGCACAGTTTTTAATTAAAAATTTATAATTAAACAACTACATTCATAAATTTAACTAACTAATTCACAATTTTAACTAAATCAAAAAAAATAAACAACTAACAATTTATTTTAAAACAATAAAATAAATTTTATATTTTTCTAAAACAATACATTAAATTTTATATTTTTGTAATTGTCGTACTTTGAGGGGTCAAAATATATTTTTTTTAATTAAACAACTAAATTCAAAAAATAAACTCAAATTAATTTAGAATTTATTTTAAAACAATATATTTTAATTTTAATTTTTATAATTTGCCAAATTTTGAGGGGTCAAAGTGCACAGTTTTTAATTAAAAATTGATAATTAAACAACTACATTCATAAATTTAACTAACTAATTCACAATTTTAACTAAATCAAAAAAAATAAACAACTAACAATTTATTTTAAAACAATAAAATAAATTTTATATTTTTGTAAAACAATACATTAAATTTTATATTTTTGTAATTGTCATACTTTGAGGGGTCAAAATGTATTTTTTTTAATTAAACAACTGAATTCAAAAAATAAACTCAAATTAACTTAGAATTTATTTTAAATCAATATATTTTAATTTTCACTTTTATAATTTGTCAAATTTTGAGGGGTCAAAGTGCACTGTTTTTAATTAAAAATTGATAATTAAACAACTACATTCATAAATTTAACTAACTAATTCACAATTTTAACTAAATCAAAAAAAATAAACAACTAACAATTTATTTTAAAACAATAAAATAAATTTTATATTTTTCTAAAACAATACATTAAATTTTATATTTTTGTAATTGTCGTACTTTGAGGGGTCAAAATATATTTTTTTTAATTAAACAACTAAATTCAAAAAATAAACTCAAATTAATTTAGAATTTATTTTAAACCAATATATTTTAATTTTAATTTTTATAATTTGCCAAATTTTGAGGGGTCAAAGTGCACAGTTTTTAATTAAAAATTGATAATTAAACAACTACATTCATAAATTTAACTAACTAATTCACAATTTTAACTAAATCAAAAAAAATAAACAACTAACAATTTATTTTAAAACAATAAAATAAATTTTATATTTTTCTAAAACAATACATTAAATTTTATATTTTTGTAATTGTCCTACTTTGAGGGGTCAAAATGTATTTTTTTTTTAATTAAACAACTAAATTCAAAAAATAAACTCAAATTAACTTAGAATTTATTTTAAACCAATATATTTCAATTTTAATTTTTATAATTTGTCAAATTTTGAGGGGTCAAAGTGCACCGTTTTTAATTAAAAATTTATAATTAAACAACTACATTCATAAATTTAACTAACTAATTCACAATTTTAACTAAATCAAAAAAAATAAACAACTAACAATTTATTTTAAAACAATAAAATAAATTTTATATTTTTCTAAAACAATACATTAAATTTTATATTTTTGTAATTGTCATACTTTGAGGGGTCAAAATGTATTTTTTTTTAATTAAACAACTAAATTCAAAAAATAAACTCAAATTAACTTAGAATTTATTTTAAACCAATATATTTTAATTTTAATTTTTATAATTTGCCAAATTTTGAGGGGTCAAAGTGCACAGTTTTTAATTAAAACTTGATAATTAAACAACTACATTCATCAATTTAACTAACTAATTCACAATTTTAACTAAATCGAAAAAAATAACAACTAACAATTTATTTAACATAATAATTTATTTTCTAAAACAATAAATAAATTTTATATTTTTCTAATTGTCATACTTTCAGGGGTCAAAATGTATTTTTTTTTAATTAAACAACTAAATTCAAAAAATAAACTCAAATTAACTTAGAATTTATTTTAAACCAATATATTTCAATTTTAATTTTTATAATTTGTCAAATTTTGAGGGGTCAAAGTGCACAATTTTTAATTAAAAATTGATAATTAAACAACTACATTCATAAATTTAACTAACTAATTCACAATTTTAACTAAATCGAAAAAAATAACAACTAACAATTTATTTTAAAACAATAAAATAAATTTTATATTTTTCTAAAACAATACATTAAATTTTATATTTTTGTAATTGTCATACTTTGAGGGGTCAAAATGTATTTTTTTTTAATTAAACAACTAAATTCAAAAAATAAACTCAAATTAACTTAGAATTTATTTTAAACCAATATATTTTAATTTTAATTTTTATAATTTGCCAAATTTTGAGGGGTCAAAGTGCACAGTTTTTAATTAAAACTTGATAATTAAACAACTACATTCATAAATTTAACTAACTAATTCACAATTTTAACTAAATCGAAAAAAAATTAACAACTAACAATTTATTTTAAAACAATAAAATAAATTTTATATTTTTCTAAAACAATACATTAAATTTTATATTTTTGTAATTGTCATACTTTCAGGGGTCAAAATGTATTTTTTTTAATTAAACAACTAAATTCAAAAAATAAACTCAAATTAACTTAGAATTTATTTTAAACCAATATATTTCAATTTTAATTTTTATAATTTGTCAAATTTTGAGGGGTCAAAGTGCACAATTTTTAATTAAAAATTGATAATTAAACAACTACATTCATAAATTTAACTAACTAATTCACAATTTTAACTAAATCGAAAAAAATTAAACAACTAACAATTTATTTTAAAACAATAAAATAAATTTTATATTTTTCTAAAACAATACATTAAATTTTATATTTTTGTAATTGTCATACTTTCAGGGGTCAAAATGTATTTTTTTTTAATTAAACAACTAAATTCAAAAAATAAACTCAAATTAACTTAGAATTTATTTTAAACCAATATATTTTAATTTTAATTTTTATAATTTGTCAAATTTTGAGGGGTCAAAGTGCACAGTTTTTAATTAAAAATTGATAATTAAACAACTACATTCATAAATTTAACTAACTAATTCACAATTTTAACTAAATCAAAAAAAATAAACAACTAACAATTTATTTTAAAACAATAAAATAAATTTTATATTTTTATAAAACAATACATTAAATTTTATATTTTTGTAATTGTCATACTTTGAGGGGTCAAAGTGCACAGTTTTTAATTAAAAATTGATAATTAAACAACTACATTCATAAATTTAACTAACTAATTCACAATTTTAACTAAATCAAAAAAAATAAACAACTAACAATTTATTTTAAAACAATAAAATAAATTTTATATTTTTCTAAAACAATACATTAAATTTTATATTTTTGTAATTGTCATACTTTGAGGGGTCAAAATGTATTTTTTTTTAATTAAACAACTAAATTCAAAAAATAAACTCAAATTAACTTAGAATTTATTTTAAACCAACATATTTTAATTTTAATTTTTATAATTTGCCAAATTTTGAGGGGTCAAAGTGCACAGTTTTTAATTAAAAATTTATAATTAAACAACTACATTCATAAATTTAACTAACTAATTCACAATTTTAACTAAATCAAAAAAAATAAACAACTAACAATTTATTTTAAAACAATAAAATAAATTTTATATTTTTCTAAAACAATACATTAAATTTTATATTTTTGTAATTGTCGTACTTTGAGGGGTCAAAATATATTTTTTTTTAATTAAACAACTAAATTCAAAAAATAAACTCAAATTAACTTAGAATTTATTTTAAAACAATATATTTTAATTTTAATTTTTATAATTTGCCAAATTTTGAGGGGTCAAAGTGCACAGTTTTTAATTAAAAATTGATAATTAAACAACTACATTCATAAATTTAACTAACTAATTCACAATTTTAACTAAATCAAAAAAAATAAACAACTAACAATTTATTTTAAAACAATAAAATAAATTTTATATTTTTGTAAAACAATACATTAAATTTTATATTTTTGTAATTGTCATACTTTGAGGGGTCAAAATGTATTTTTTTTAATTAAACAACTGAATTCAAAAAATAAACTCAAATTAACTTAGAATTTATTTTAAATCAATATATTTTAATTTTCACTTTTATAATTTGTCAAATTTTGAGGGGTCAAAGTGCACATGTTTTTAATTAAAAATTGATAATTAAACAACTACATTCATAAATTTAACTAACTAATTCACAATTTTAACTAAATCAAAAAAAATAAACAACTAACAATTTATTTTAAAACAATAAAATAAATTTTATATTTTTCTAAAACAATACATTAAATTTTATATTTTTGTAATTGTCGTACTTTGAGGGGTCAAAATGTATTTTTTTTTAATTAAACAACTAAATTCAAAAAATAAACTCAAATTAACTTAGAATTTATTTTAAACCAATATATTTTAATTTTAATTTTTATAATTTGCCAAATTTTGAGGGGTCAAAGTGCACAGTTTTTAATTAAAAATTGATAATTAAACAACTACATTCATAAATTTAACTAACTAATTCACAATTTTAACTAAATCAAAAAAAATAAACAACTAACAATTTATTTTAAAACAATAAAATAAATTTTATATTTTTCTAAAACAATACATTAAATTTTATATTTTTGTAATTGTCATACTTTGAGGGGTCAAAATGTATTTTTTTTTAATTAAACAACTAAATTCAAAAAATAAACTCAAATTAACTTAGAATTTATTTTAAACCAATATATTTCAATTTTAATTTTTATAATTTGTCAAATTTTGAGGGGTCAAAGTGCACAGTTTTTAATTAAAAATTGATAATTAAACAACTACATTCATAAATTTAACTAACTAATTCACAATTTTAACTAAATCAAAAAAAATAAACAACTAACAATTTATTTTAAAACAATAAAATAAATTTTATATTTTTCTAAAACAATACATTAAATTTTATATTTTTGTAATTGTCATACTTTGAGGGGTCAAAATGTATTTTTTTTTAATTAAACAACTAAATTCAAAAAATAAACTCAAATTAACTTAGAATTTATTTTAAACCAATATATTTTAATTTTAATTTTTATAATTTGCCAAATTTTGAGGGGTCAAAGTGCACAGTTTTTAATTAAAAATTGATAATTAAACAACTACATTCATAAATTTAACTAACTAATTCACAATTTTAACTAAATCAAAAAAAATAAACAACTAACAATTTATTTTAAAACAATAAAATAAATTTTATATTTTTCTAAAACAATACATTAAATTTTATATTTTTGTAATTGTCGTACTTTGAGGGGTCAAAATGTATTTTTTTTTAATTAAACAACTAAATTCAAAAAATAAACTCAAATTAACTTAGAATTTATTTTAAACCAATATATTTTAATTTTAATTTTTATAATTTGCCAAATTTTGAGGGGTCAAAGTGCACAGTTTTTAATTAAAAATTGATAATTAAACAACTACATTCATAAATTTAACTAACTAATTCACAATTTTAACTAAATCAAAAAAAATAAACAACTAACAATTTATTTTAAAACAATAAAATAAATTTTATATTTTTCTAAAACAATACATTAAATTTTATATTTTTGTAATTGTCCTACTTTGAGGGGTCAAAATGTATTTTTTTTTAATTAAACAACTAAATTCAAAAAATAAACTCAAATTAACTTAGAATTTATTTTAAACCAATATATTTCAATTTTAATTTTTATAATTTGTCAAATTTTGAGGGGTCAAAGTGCACAGTTTTTAATTAAAAATTGATAATTAAACAACTACATTCATAAATTTAACTAACTAATTCACAATTTTAACTAAATCAAAAAAAATAAACAACTAACAATTTATTTTAAAACAATAAAATAAATTTTATATTTTTCTAAAACAATACATTAAATTTTATATTTTTGTAATTGTCATACTTTGAGGGGTCAAAATGTATTTTTTTTTAATTAAACAACTAAATTCAAAAAATAAACTCAAATTAACTTAGAATTTATTTTAAACCAATATATTTTAATTTTAATTTTTATAATTTGCCAAATTTTGAGGGGTCAAAGTGCACAGTTTTTAATTAAAAATTGATAATTAAACAACTACATTCATAAATTTAACTAACTAATTCACAATTTTAACTAAATCAAAAAAAATAAACAACTAACAATTTATTTTAAAACAATAAAATAAATTTTATATTTTTCTAAAACAATACATTAAATTTTATATTTTTGTAATTGTCAGTACTTTGAGGGGTCAAAATGTATTTTTTTTTAATTAAACAACTAAATTCAAAAAATAAACTCAAATTAACTTAGAATTTATTTTAAACCAATATATTTTAATTTTAATTTTTATAATTTGCCAAATTTTGAGGGGTCAAAGTGCACAGTTTTTAATTAAAAATTGATAATTAAACAACTACATTCATAAATTTAACTAACTAATTCACAATTTTAACTAAATCAAAAAAAATAAACAACTAACAATTTATTTTAAAACAATAAAATAAATTTTATATTTTTCTAAAACAATACATTAAATTTTATATTTTTGTAATTGTCATACTTTGAGGGGTCAAAATGTATTTTTTTTTAATTAAACAACTAAATTCAAAAAATAAACTCAAATTAACTTAGAATTTATTTTAAACCAATATATTTAATTTTAATTTTTATAATTTGTCAAATTTTGAGGGGTCAAAGTGCACAGTTTTTAATTAAAAATTGATAATTAAACAACTACATTCATAAATTTAACTAACTAATTCACAATTTTAACTAAATCAAAAAAAATAAACAACTAACAATTTATTTTAAAACAATAAAATAAATTTTATATTTTTCTAAAACAATACATTAAATTTTATATTTTTGTAATTGTCATACTTTGAGGGGTCAAAATGTATTTTTTTTAATTAAACAACTAAATTCAAAAAATAAACTCAAATTAACTTAGAATTTATTTTAAACCAATATATTTTAATTTTAATTTTTATAATTTGCCAAATTTTGAGGGGTCAAAGTGCACAGTTTTTAATTAAAAATTGATAATTAAACAACTACATTCATAAATTTAACTAACTAATTCACAATTTTAACTAAATCAAAAAAAATAAACAACTAACAATTTATTTTAAAACAATAAAATAAATTTTATATTTTTCTAAAACAATACATTAAATTTTATATTTTTGTAATTGTCATACTTTGAGGGGTCAAAATGTATTTTTTTTTAATTAAACAACTAAATTCAAAAAATAAACTCAAATTAACTTAGAATTTATTTTAAACCAATATATTTAATTTTAATTTTTATAATTTGTCAAATTTTGAGGGGTCAAAGTGCACAGTTTTTAATTAAAAATTGATAATTAAACAACTACATTCATAAATTTAACTAACTAATTCACAATTTTAACTAAATCAAAAAAAATAAACAACTAACAATTTATTTTAAAACAATAAAATAAATTTTATATTTTTCTAAAACAATACATTAAATTTTATATTTTTGTAATTGTCATACTTTGAGGGGTCAAAATGTATTTTTTTTTAATTAAACAACTAAATTCAAAAAATAAACTCAAATTAACTTAGAATTTATTTTAAACCAATATATTTTAATTTTAATTTTTATAATTTGCCAAATTTTGAGGGGTCAAAGTGCACAGTTTTTAATTAAAAATTGATAATTAAACAACTACATTCATAAATTTAACTAACTAATTCACAATTTTAACTAAATCAAAAAAAATAACAACTAACAATTTATTTTAAAACAATAAAATAAATTTTATATTTTTCTAAAACAATACATTAAATTTTATATTTTTGTAATTGTCATACTTTCAGGGGTCAAAATGTATTTTTTTTTAATTAAACAACTAAATTCAAAAAATAAACTCAAATTAACTTAGAATTTATTTTAAACCAATATATTTAATTTTAATTTTTATAATTTGTCAAATTTTGAGGGGTCAAAGTGCACAGTTTTTAATTAAAAATTGATAATTAAACAACTACATTCATAAATTTAACTAACTAATTCACAATTTTAACTAAATCAAAAAAAATAAACAACTAACAATTTATTTTAAAACAATAAAATAAATTTTATATTTTTCTAAAACAATACATTAAATTTTATATTTTTGTAATTGTCATACTTTCAGGGGTCAAAATGTATTTTTTTTAATTAAACAACTAAATTCAAAAAATAAACTCAAATTAACTTAGAATTTATTTTAAACCAATATATTTCAATTTTAATTTTTATAATTTGTCAAATTTTGAGGGGTCAAAGTGCACAATTTTTAATTAAAAATTGATAATTAAACAACTACATTCATAAATTTAACTAAGTAATTCACAATTTTAACTAAATCGAAAAAAATTAACAACTAACAATTTATTTTAAAACAATAAAATAAATTTTATATTTTTATAAAACAATACATTAAATTTTATATTTTTGTAATTGTCATACTTTGAGGGGTCAAAGTGCACAGTTTTTAATTAAAAATTGATAATTAAACAACTACATTCATAAATTTAACTAACTAATTCACAATTTTAACTAAATCAAAAAAAATAAACAACTAACAATTTATTTTAAAACAATAAAATAAATTTTATATTTTTCTAAAACAATACATTAAATTTTATATTTTTGTAATTGTCCTACTTTGAGGGGTCAAAATGTATTTTTTTTTTAATTAAACAACTAAATTCAAAAAATAAACTCAAATTAACTTAGAATTTATTTTAAACCAATATATTTTAATTTTAATTTTTATAATTTGTCAAATTTTGAGGGGTCAAAGTGCACTGTTTTTAATTAAAAATTGATAATTAAACAACTACATTCATAAATTTAACTAACTAATTCACAATTTTAACTAAATCAAAAAAAATAAACAACTAACAATTTATTTTAAAACAATAAAATAAATTTTATATTTTTCTAAAACAATACATTAAATTTTATATTTTTGTAATTGTCAGTACTTTGAGGGGTCAAAATGTATTTTTTTTAATTAAACAACTAAATTCAAAAAATAAACTCAAATTAACTTAGAATTTATTTTAAACCAATATATTTTAATTTTAATTTTTATAATTTGCCAAATTTTGAGGGGTCAAAGTGCACAGTTTTTAATTAAAAATTGATAATTAAACAACTACATTCATAAATTTAACTAACTAATTCACAATTTTAACTAAATCAAAAAAAATAAACAACTAACAATTTATTTTAAAACAATAAAATAAATTTTATATTTTTCTAAAACAATACATTAAATTTTATATTTTTGTAATTGTCATACTTTGAGGGTCAAAATGTATTTTTTTTAATTAAACAACTAAATTCAAAAAATAAACTCAAATTAACTTAGAATTTATTTTAAACCAATATATTTTAATTTTAATTTTTATAATTTGTCAAATTTTGAGGGGTCAAAGTGCACAGTTTTTAATTAAAAATTGATAATTAAACAACTACATTCATAAATTTAACTAACTAATTCACAATTTTAACTAAATCAAAAAAAATAAACAACTAACAATTTATTTTAAAACAATAAAATAAATTTTATATTTTTCTAAAACAATACATTAAATTTTATATTTTTGTAATTGTCATACTTTGAGGGGTCAAAATGTATTTTTTTTAATTAAACAACTAAATTCAAAAAATAAACTCAAATTAACTTAGAATTTATTTTAAACCAATATATTTTAATTTTAATTTTTATAATTTGTCAAATTTTGAGGGGTCAAAGTGCACAGTTTTTAATTAAAAATTGATAATTAAACAACTACATTCATAAATTTAACTAACTAATTCACAATTTTAACTAAATCAAAAAAAATAAACAACTAACAATTTATTTTAAAACAATAAAATAAATTTTATATTTTTCTAAAACAATACATTAAATTTTATATTTTTGTAATTGTCATACTTTAGGGGTCAAAATGTATTTTTTTTTAATTAAACAACTAAATTCAAAAAATAAACTCAAATTAACTTAGAATTTATTTTAAACCAATATATTTTAATTTTAATTTTTATAATTTGCCAAATTTTGAGGGGTCAAAGTGCACAGTTTTTAATTAAAAATTGATAATTAAACAACTACATTCATAAATTTAACTAACTAATTCACAATTTTAACTAAATCAAAAAAAATAAACAACTAACAATTTATTTTAAAACAATAAAATAAATTTTATATTTTTCTAAAACAATACATTAAATTTTATATTTTTGTAATTGTCATACTTTGAGGGGTCAAAATGTATTTTTTTTTAATTAAACAACTAAATTCAAAAAATAAACTCAAATTAACTTAGAATTTATTTTAAACCAATATATTTTAATTTTAATTTTTATAATTTGCCAAATTTTGAGGGGTCAAAGTGCACAGTTTTTAATTAAAAATTGATAATTAAACAACTACATTCATAAATTTAACTAACTAATTCACAATTTTAACTAAATCAAAAAAAATAAACAACTAACAATTTATTTTAAAACAATAAAATAAATTTTATATTTTTCTAAAACAATACATTAAATTTATATTTTTGTAATTGTCGTACTTTGAGGGGTCAAAATGTATTTTTTTTTAATTAAACAACTAAATTCAAAAAATAAACTCAAATTAACTTAGAATTTATTTTAAACCAATATATTTTAATTTTAATTTTTATAATTTGCCAAATTTTGAGGGGTCAAAGTGCACAGTTTTTAATTAAAAATTGATAATTAAACAACTACATTCATAAATTTAACTAACTAATTCACAATTTTAACTAAATCAAAAAAAATAAACAACTAACAATTTATTTTAAAACAATAAAATAAATTTTATATTTTTCTAAAACAATACATTAAATTTTATATTTTTGTAATTGTCCTACTTTGAGGGGTCAAAATGTATTTTTTTTTTAATTAAACAACTAAATTCAAAAAATAAACTCAAATTAACTTAGAATTTATTTTAAACCAATATATTTCAATTTTAATTTTTATAATTTGTCAAATTTTGAGGGGTCAAAGTGCACAGTTTTTAATTAAAAATTGATAATTAAACAACTACATTCATAAATTTAACTAACTAATTCACAATTTTAACTAAATCAAAAAAAATAAACAACTAACAATTTATTTTAAAACAATAAAATAAATTTTATATTTTTCTAAAACAATACATTAAATTTTATATTTTTGTAATTGTCATACTTTGAGGGGTCAAAATGTATTTTTTTTAATTAAACAACTAAATTCAAAAAATAAACTCAAATTAACTTAGAATTTATTTTAAACCAATATATTTTAATTTTAATTTTTATAATTTGCAAATTTTGAGGGGTCAAAGTGCACAGTTTTTAATTAAAAATTGATAATTAAACAACTACATTCATAAATTTAACTAACTAATTCACAATTTTAACTAAATCGAAAAAAATTAAACAACTAACAATTTATTTTAAAACAATAAAATAAATTTTATATTTTTCTAAAACAATACATTAAATTTTATATTTTTGTAATTGTCATACTTTCAGGGGTCAAAATGTATTTTTTTTTAATTAAACAACTAAATTCAAAAAATAAACTCAAATTAACTTAGAATTTATTTTAAACCAATATATTTCAATTTTAATTTTTATAATTTGTCAAATTTTGAGGGGTCAAAGTGCACAGTTTTTAATTAAAAATTGATAATTAAACAACTACATTCATAAATTTAACTAACTAATTCACAATTTTAACTAAATCGAAAAAAATAAACAACTAACAATTTATTTTAAAACAATAAAATAAATTTTATATTTTTCTAAAACAATACATTAAATTTTATATTTTTGTAATTGTCATACTTTCAGGGGTCAAAATGTATTTTTTTTAATTAAACAACTAAATTCAAAAAATAAACTCAAATTAACTTAGAATTTATTTTAAACCAATATATTTCAATTTTAATTTTTATAATTTGTCAAATTTTGAGGGGTCAAAGTGCACAATTTTTAATTAAAAATTGATAATTAAACAACTACATTCATAAATTTAACTAAGTAATTCACAATTTTAACTAAATCGAAAAAAATTAACAACTAACAATTTATTTTAAAACAATAAAATAAATTTTATATTTTTATAAAACAATACATTAAATTTTATATTTTTGTAATTGTCATACTTTGAGGGGTCAAAGTGCACAGTTTTTAATTAAAAATTGATAATTAAACAACTACATTCATAAATTTAACTAACTAATTCACAATTTTAACTAAATCAAAAAAAATAAACAACTAACAATTTATTTTAAAACAATAAAATAAATTTTATATTTTTCTAAAACAATACATTAAATTTTATATTTTTGTAATTGTCATACTTTGAGGGGTCAAAATGTATTTTTTTTTAATTAAACAACTGAATTCAAAAAATAAACTCAAATTAACTTAGAATTTATTTTAAACCAATATATTTTAATTTTAATTTTATAATTTGTCAAATTTTGAGGGGTCAAAGTGCACATGTTTTTAATTAAAAATTGATAATTAAACAACTACATTCATAAATTTAACTAACTAATTCACAATTTTAACTAAATCAAAAAAAATAAACAACTAACAATTTATTTTAAAACAATAAAATAAATTTTATATTTTTCTAAAACAATACATTAAATTTATATTTTTGTAATTGTCGTACTTTGAGGGGTCAAAATGTATTTTTTTTAATTAAACAACTAAATTCGAAAAATAAACTCAAATTAACTTAGAATTTATTTTAAACCAATATATTTTAATTTTAATTTTTATAATTTGCCAAATTTTGAGGGGTCAAAGTGCACAGTTTTTAATTAAAAATTGATAATTAAACAACTACATTCATAAATTTAACTAACTAATTCACAATTTTAACTAAATCAAAAAAAATAAACAACTAACAATTTATTTTAAAACAATAAAATAAATTTTATATTTTTCTAAAACAATACATTAAATTTTATATTTTTGTAATTGTCATACTTTCTGGGGTCAAAATGTATTTTTTTTAATTAAACAACTAAATTCAAAAAATAAACTCAAATTAACTTAGAATTTATTTTAAACCAATATATTTTAATTTTAATTTTATAATTTGTCAAATTTTGAGGGGTCAAAGTGCACATGTTTTTAATTAAAAATTGATAATTAAACAACTACATTCATAAATTTAACTAACTAATTCACAATTTTAACTAAATCAAAAAAAATAAACAACTAACAATTTATTTTAAAACAATAAAATAAATTTTATATTTTTCTAAAACAATACATTAAATTTTATATTTTTGTAATTGTCGTACTTTGAGGGGTCAAAATATATATTTTTTTAATTAAACAACTAAATTCAAAAAATAAACTCAAATTAACTTAGAATTTATTTTAAACCAATATATTTTAATTTTAATTTTTATAATTTGCCAAATTTTGAGGGGTCAAAGTGCACAGTTTTTAATTAAAAATTGATAATTAAACAACTACATTCATAAATTTAACTAACTAATTCACAATTTTAACTAAATCAAAAAAAATAAACAACTAACAATTTATTTTAAAACAATAAAATAAATTTTATATTTTTCTAAAACAATACATTAAATTTTATATTTTTGTAATTGTCCTACTTTGAGGGGTCAAAATGTATTTTTTTTTAATTAAACAACTAAATTCAAAAAATAAACTCAAATTAACTTAGAATTTATTTTAAACCAATATATTTCAATTTTAATTTTTATAATTGGTCAAATTTTGAGGGGTCAAAGTGCACAGTTTTTAATTAAAAATTGATAATTAAACAACTACATTCATAAATTTAACTAACTAATTCACAATTTTAACTAAATCAAAAAAAATAAACAACTAACAATTTATTTTAAAACAATAAAATAAATTTTATATTTTTCTAAAACAATACATTAAATTTTATATTTTTGTAATTGTCATACTTTGAGGGGTCAAAATGTATTTTTTTTTAATTAAACAACTAAATTCAAAAAATAAACTCAAATTAACTTAGAATTTATTTTAAACCAATATATTTTAATTTTAATTTTTATAATTTGCCAAATTTTGAGGGGTCAAAGTGCACAGTTTTTAATTAAAAATTGATAATTAAACAACTACATTCATAAATTTAACTAACTAATTCACAATTTTAACTAAATCGAAAAAAAATAACAACTAACAATTTATTTTAAAACAATAAAATAAATTTTATATTTTTCTAAAACAATACATTAAATTTTATATTTTTGTAATTGTCATACTTTCAGGGGTCAAAATGTATTTTTTTTTAATTAAACAACTAAATTCAAAAAATAAACTCAAATTAACTTAGAATTTATTTTAAACCAATATATTTCAATTTTAATTTTTATAATTTGTCAAATTTTGAGGGGTCAAAGTGCACAATTTTTAATTAAAAATTGATAATTAAACAACTACATTCATAAATTTAACTAACTAATTCACAATTTTAACTAAATCGAAAAAAATTAACAACTAACAATTTATTTTAAAACAATAAAATAAATTTTATATTTTTCTAAAACAATACATTAAATTTTATATTTTTGTAATTGTCATACTTTCAGGGGTCAAAATGTATTTTTTTTAATTAAACAACTAAATTCAAAAAATAAACTCAAATTAACTTAGAATTTATTTTAAACCAATATATTTCAATTTTAATTTTTATAATTTGTCAAATTTTGAGGGGTCAAAGTGCACAATTTTTAATTAAAAATTGATAATTAAACAACTACATTCATAAATTTAACTAAGCTAATTCACAATTTTAACTAAATCGAAAAAAATTAACAACTAACAATTTATTTTAAAACAATAAAATAAATTTTATATTTTTATAAAACAATACATTAAATTTTATATTTTTGTAATTGTCATACTTTGAGGGGTCAAAGTGCACAGTTTTTAATTAAAAATTGATAATTAAACAACTACATTCATAAATTTAACTAACTAATTCACAATTTTAACTAAATCAAAAAAATAAACAACTAACAATTTATTTTAAAACAATAAAATAAATTTTATATTTTTCTAAAACAATACATTAAATTTTATATTTTTGTAATTGTCCTACTTTGAGGGGTCAAAATGTATTTTTTTTTTAATTAAACAACTAAATTCAAAAAATAACTCAAATTAACTTAGAATTTATTTTAAACCAATATATTTCAATTTTAATTTTTATAATTTGTCAAATTTTGAGGGGTTAAAGTGCACTGTTTTTAATTAAAAATTGATAATTAAACAACTACATTCATAAATTTAACTAACTAATTCACAATTTTAACTAAATCAAAAAAAATAAACAACTAACAATTTATTTTAAAACAATAAAATAAATTTTATATTTTTCTAAAACAATACATTAAATTTATATTTTTGTAATTGTCGTACTTTGAGGGGTCAAAATATATTTTTTTTTAATTAAACAACTAAATTCGAAAAATAAACTCAAATTAACTTAGAATTTATTTTAAACCAATATATTTTAATTTTAATTTTTATAATTTGCCAAATTTTGAGGGGTCAAAGTGCACAGTTTTTAATTAAAAATTGATAATTAAACAACTACATTCATAAATTTAACTAACTAATTCACAATTTTAACTAAATCAAAAAAAATAAACAACTAACAATTTATTTTAAAACAATAAAATAAATTTTATATTTTTCTAAAACAATACATTAAATTTTATATTTTTGTAATTGTCATACTTTCTGGGGTCAAAATGTATTTTTTTTAATTAAACAACTAAATTCAAAAAATAAACTCAAATTAACTTAGGAATTTATTTTAAACCAATATATTCTAATTTTAATTTTTATAATTTGCCAAATTTTGAGGGTCAAAGTGCACAGGTTTTAATTAAAAATTGATAATTAAACAACTACATTCATAAATTTAACTAACTAATTCACAATTTTAACTAAATCAAAAAAAATAAACAACTAACAATTTATTTTAAAACAATAAAATAAATTTTATATTTTTCTAAAACAATACATTAAATTTTATATTTTTGTAATTGTCATACTTTGAGGGGTCAAAATGTATTTTTTTTAATTAAACAACTGAATTCAAAAAATAAACTCAAATTAACTTAGAATTTATTTTAAACCAATATATTTTAATTTTAATTTTTATAATTTGTCAAATTTTGAGGGGTCAAAGTGCACAGTTTTTAATTAAAAATTGATAATTAAACAACTACATTCATAAATTTAACTAACTAATTCACAATTTTAACTAAATCAAAAAAAATAAACAACTAACAATTTATTTTAAAACAATAAAATAAATTTTATATTTTTCTAAAACAATACATTAAATTTTATATTTTTGTAATTGTCATACTTTCAGGGGTCAAAATGTATTTTTTTTAATTAAACAACTAAATTCAAAAAATAAACTTAAAATTAACTTAGAATTTATTTTAAACCAATATATTTTAATTTTAATTTTTATAATTTGCCAAATTTTGAAGGGGTCAAAGTGCACCGTTTTTAATTAAAAATTGATAATTAAACAACTACATTCATCAATTTAACTAACTAATTCACAATTTTAACTAAATCAAAAAAAATAAACAACTAACAATTTATTTTAAAACAATAAAATAAATTTTATATTTTTCTAAAACAATACATTAAATTTAATATTTTTGTAATTGTCAGTACTTTGAGGGGTCAAAATATATTTTTTTTTAATTAAACAACTAAATTCGAAAAAATAAACTCAAATTAATTTAGAATTTATTTTAAACCAATATATTTTAATTTTAATTTTTATAATTTGCCAAATTTTGAGGGGTCAAAGTGCACAATTTTTAATTAAAAATTGATAATTAAACAACTACATTCATAAATTTAACTAAGTAATTCACAATTTTAACTAAATCGAAAAAAATTAACAACTAACAATTTATTTTAAAACAATAAAATAAATTTTATATTTTTATAAAACAATACATTAAATTTTATATTTTTGTAATTGTCATACTTTGAGGGGTCAAAGTGCACAGTTTTTAATTAAAAATTGATAATTAAACAACTACATTCATAAATTTAACTAACTAATTCACAATTTTAACTAAATCAAAAAAAATAAACAACTAACAATTTATTTTAAAACAATAAAATAAATTTTATATTTTTCTAAAACAATACATTAAATTTTATATTTTTGTAATTGTCCTACTTTGAGGGGTCAAAATGTATTTTTTTTTTTAATTAAACAACTAAATTCAAAAAATAAACTCAAATTAACTTAGAATTTATTTTAAACCAACATATTTCAATTTTAATTTTTATAATTTGTCAAATTTTGAGGGGTTCAAAGTGCACATGTTTTTAATTAAAAATTGATAATTAAACAACTACATTCATAAATTTAACTAACTAATTCACAATTTTAACTAAATCAAAAAAAATAAACAACTAACAATTTATTTTAAAACAATAAAATAAATTTTATATTTTTCTAAAACAATACATTAAATTTATATTTTTGTAATTGTCGTACTTTGAGGGGTCAAAATGATATTTTTTTTTAATTAAACAACTAAATTCGAAAAATAAACTCAAATTAATTAGAATTTATTTTAAACCAATATATTTTAATTTTAATTTTTATAATTTGCCAAATTTTGAGGGGTCAAAGTGCACAGTTTTTAATTAAAAATTGATAATTAAACAACTACATTCATAAATTTAACTAACTAATTCACAATTTTAACTAAATCAAAAAAAATAAACAACTAACAATTTATTTTAAAACAATAAAATAAATTTTATATTTTTCTAAAACAATACATTAAATTTTATATTTTTGTAATTGTCATACTTTCTGGGGTCAAAATGTATTTTTTTTAATTAAACAACTAAATTCAAAAAATAAACTCAAATTAACTTGGAATTTATTTTAAATCAATATATTTTAATTTTCACTTTTATAATTTGTCAAATTTTGAGGGGTCAAAGTGCACTGTTTTTAATTAAAAATTGATAATTAAACAACTACATTCATAAATTTAACTAACTAATTCACAATTTTAACTAAATCAAAAAAAATAAACAACTAACAATTTATTTTAAAACAATAAAATAAATTTTATATTTTTCTAAAACAATACATTAAATTTTATATTTTTGTAATTGTCGTACTTTGAGGGGTCAAAATATATTTTTTTTTAATTAAACAACTAAATTCAAAAAATAAACTCAAATTAATTTAGAATTTATTTTAAACCAATATATTTTAATTTTAATTTTTATAATTTGCCAAATTTTGAGGGGTCAAAGTGCACAGTTTTTAATTAAAAATTGATAATTAAACAACTACATTCATAAATTTAACTAACTAATTCACAATTTTAACTAAATCAAAAAAAATAAACAACTAACAATTTATTTTAAAACAATAAAATAAATTTTATATTTTTCTAAAACAATACATTAAATTTTATATTTTTGTAATTGTCCTACTTTGAGGGGTCAAAATGTATTTTTTTTTAATTAAACAACTAAATTCAAAAAATAAACTCAAATTAACTTAGAATTTATTTTAAACCAATATATTTCAATTTTAATTTTTATAATTTGTCAAATTTTGAGGGGTCAAAGTGCACCGTTTTTAATTAAAAATTGATAATTAAACAACTACATTCATAAATTAACTAACTAATTCACAATTTTAACTAAATCAAAAAAAATAAACAACTAACAATTTATTTTAAAACAATAAAATAAATTTTATATTTTTCTAAAACAATACATTAAATTTTATATTTTTGTAATTGTCATACTTTGAGGGGTCAAAATGTATTTTTTTTTAATTAAACAACTAAATTCAAAAAATAAACTCAAATTAACTTAGAATTTATTTTAAACCAATATATTTTAATTTTAATTTTTATAATTTGCCAAATTTTGAGGGGTCAAAGTGCACAGTTTTTAATTAAAACTTGATAATTAAACAACTACATTCATCAATTTAACTAACTAATTCACAATTTTAACTAAATCAAAAAAATAACAACTAACAATTTATTTTAAAACAATAAAATAAATTTTATATTTTTCTAAAACAATACATTAAATTTTATATTTTTGTAATTGTCATACTTTAAGGGGTCAAAATGTATTTTTTTTTAATTAAACAACTAAATTCAAAAAATAAACTCAAATTAACTTAGAATTTATTTTAAACCAATATATTTCAATTTTAATTTTTATAATTTGTCAAATTTTGAGGGGTCAAAGTGCACAGTTTTTAATTAAAAATTGATAATTAAACAACTACATTCATAAATTTAACTAACTAATTCACAATTTTAACTAAATCGAAAAAAATTAACAACTAACAATTTATTTTAAAACAATAAAATAAATTTTATATTTTTCTAAAACAATACATTAAATTTTATATTTTTGTAATTGTCATACTTTCAGGGGTCAAAATGTATTTTTTTTAATTAAACAACTAAATTCAAAAAATAAACTCAAATTAACTTAGAATTTATTTTAAACCAATATATTTCAATTTTAATTTTTATAATTTGTCAAATTTTGAGGGGTCAAAGTGCACAATTTTTAATTAAAAATTGATAATTAAACAACTACATTCATAAATTTAACTAAGTAATTCACAATTTTAACTAAATCGAAAAAAATTAACAACTAACAATTTATTTTAAAACAATAAAATAAATTTTATATTTTTATAAAACAATACATTAAATTTTATATTTTTGTAATTGTCATACTTTGAGGGGTCAAAGTGCACAGTTTTTAATTAAAAATTGATAATTAAACAACTACATTCATAAATTTAACTAACTAATTCACAATTTTAACTAAATCAAAAAAATAAACAACTAACAATTTATTTTAAAACAATAAAATAAATTTTATATTTTTCTAAAACAATACATTAAATTTTATATTTTTGTAATTGTCCTACTTTGAGGGGTCAAAATGTATTTTTTTTTTAATTAAACAACTAAATTCAAAAAATAAACTCAAATTAACTTAGAATTTATTTTAAACCAATATATTTCAATTTTAATTTTTATAATTTGTCAAATTTTGAGGGGTCAAAGTGCACAATTTTTAATTAAAAATTGATAATTAAACAACTACATTCATAAATTTAACTAACTAATTCACAATTTTAACTAAATCGAAAAAAATTAACAACTAACAATTTATTTTAAAACAATAAAATAAATTTTATATTTTTCTAAAACAATACATTAAATTTTATATTTTTGTAATTGTCATACTTTCAGGGGTCAAAATGTATTTTTTTTAATTAAACAACTAAATTCAAAAAATAAACTCAAATTAACTTAGAATTTATTTTAAACCAATATATTTCAATTTTAATTTTTATAATTTGTCAAATTTTGAGGGGTCAAAGTGCACAATTTTTAATTAAAAATTGATAATTAAACAACTACATTCATAAATTTAACTAAGTAATTCACAATTTTAACTAAATCGAAAAAAATTAACAACTAACAATTTATTTTAAAACAATAAAATAAATTTTATATTTTTATAAAACAATACATTAAATTTTATATTTTTGTAATTGTCATACTTTGAGGGGTCAAAGTGCACAGTTTTTAATTAAAAATTGATAATTAAACAACTACATTCATAAATTTAACTAACTAATTCACAATTTTAACTAAATCAAAAAAAATAAACAACTAACAATTTATTTTAAAACAAAAAAATAAATTTTATATTTTTCTAAAACAATACATTAAATTTTATATTTTTGTAATTGTCCTACTTTGAGGGGTCAAAATGTATTTTTTTTTAATTAAACAACTAAATTCAAAAAATAAACTCAAATTAACTTAGAATTTATTTTAAACCAATATATTTCAATTTTAATTTTTATAATTTGTCAAATTTTGAGGGGTCAAAGTGCACATGTTTTTAATTAAAAATTGATAATTAAACAACTACATTCATAAATTTAACTAACTAATTCACAATTTTAACTAAATCAAAAAAAATAAACAACTAACAATTTATTTTAAAACAATAAAATAAATTTTATATTTTTCTAAAACAATACATTAAATTTATATTTTTGTAATTGTCATACTTTGAGGGGTCAAAATGTATTTTTTTTTAATTAAACAACTAAATTCAAAAAATAAACTCAAATTAACTTAGAATTTATTTTAAACCAATATATTTTAATTTTAATTTTTATAATTTGCCAAATTTTGAGGGGTCAAAGTGCACAGTTTTTAATTAAAAATTGATAATTAAACAACTACATTCATAAATTTAACTAACTAATTCACAATTTTAACTAAATCAAAAAAAATAAACAACTAACAATTTATTTTAAAACAATAAAATAAATTTTATATTTTTCTAAAACAATACATTAAATTTTATATTTTTGTAATTGTCATACTTTCTAGGGGTCAAAATGTATTTTTTTTAATTAAACAACTAAATTCAAAAAATAAACTCAAATTAACTTAGAATTTATTTCAAACCAATATATTTCTAATTTTAATTTTTATAATTTGCCAAATTTTGAGGGGTCAAAGTGCACAGTTTTTAATCAAAAATTGATAATTAAACAACTACATTCATAAATTTAACTAACTAATTCACAATTTTAACTAAATCAAAAAAATAAACAACTAACAATTTATTTTAAAACAATAAAATAAATTTTATATTTTTCTAAAACAATACATTAAATTTTATATTTTTGTAATTGTCATACTTTGAGGGGTCAAAATGTATTTTTTTTTAATTAAACAACTGAATTCAAAAAATAAACTCAAATTAACTTAGAATTTATTTTAAACCAATATATTTTAATTTTAATTTTTATAATTTGTCAAATTTTGAGGGGTCAAAGTGCACATGTTTTTAATTAAAAATTGATAATTAAACAACTACATTCATCAATTTAACTAACTAATTCACAATTTTAACTAAATCAACAAAAATAAACAACTAACAATTTATTTTAAAACAATAAAATAAATTTTATATTTTTCTAAAACAATACATTAAATTTAATATTTTTGTAATTGTCGTACTTTGAGGGGTCAAAATATATTTTTTTTTAATTAAACAACTAAATTCGAAAAATAAACTCAAATTAATTTAGAATTTATTTTAAACCAATATATTTTAATTTTAATTTTTATAATTTGCCAAATTTTGAGGGGTCAAAGTGCACAATTTTTAATTAAAAATTGATAATTAAACAACTACATTCATAAATTTAACTAAGTAATTCACAATTTTAACTAAATCGAAAAAAATTAACAACTAACAATTTATTTTAAAACAATAAAATAAATTTTATATTTTTATAAAACAATACATTAAATTTTATATTTTTGTAATTGTCATACTTTGAGGGGTCAAAGTGCACAGTTTTTAATTAAAAATTGATAATTAAACAACTACATTCATAAATTTAACTAACTAATTCACAATTTTAACTAAATCAAAAAAAATAAACAACTAACTAATTTATTTTAAAACAATAAAATAAATTTTATATTTTTCTAAAACAATACATTAAATTTTATATTTTTGTAATTGTCCTACTTTGAGGGGTCAAAATGTATTTTTTTTTAATTAAACAACTAAATTCAAAAAATAAACTCAAATTAACTTAGAATTTATTTTAAACCAACATATTTCAATTTTAATTTTTATAATTTGTCAAATTTTGAGGGGTTCAAAGTGCACTGTTTTTAATTAAAAATTGATAATTAAACAACTACATTCATAAATTTAACTAACTAATTCACAATTTTAACTAAATCAAAAAAATAAACAACTAACAATTTATTTTAAAACAATAAAATAAATTTTATATTTTTCTAAAACAATACATTAAATTTAATATTTTTGTAATTGTCGTACTTTCTGGGGTCAAAATGTATTTTTTTTAATTAAACAACTAAATTCAAAAAATAAACTCAAATTAACTTAGAATTTATTTTAAACCAATATATTTTAATTTTAATTTTTATAATTTGCCAAATTTTGAGGGGTCAAAGTGCACAGTTTTTAATTAAAAATTGATAATTAAACAACTACATTCATAAATTTAACTAACTAATTCACAATTTTAACTAAATCAAAAAAATAAACAACTAACAATTTATTTTAAAACAATAAAATAAATTTTATATTTTTGTAAAACAATACATTAAATTTTATATTTTTGTAATTGTCATACTTTGAGGGGTCAAAATGTATTTTTTTTAATTAAACAACTAAATTCAAAAAATAAACTCAAATTAACTTAGAATTTATTTTAAACCAATATATTTTAATTTTAATTTTTATAATTTGTCAAATTTTGAGGGGTCAAAGTGCACAGTTTTTAATTAAAAATTGATAATTAAACAACTACATTCATAAATTTAACTAACTAATTCACAATTTTAACTAAATCAAAAAAAATAAACAACTAACAATTTATTTTAAAACAATAAAATAAATTTTATATTTTTCTAAAACAATACATTAAATTTTATATTTTTGTAATTGTCATACTTTCAGGGGTCAAAATGTATTTTTTTTTAATTAAACAACTAAATTCAAAAAATAAACTCAAATTAACTTAGAATTTATTTTAAACCAATATATTTTAATTTTAATTTTTATAATTTGCCAAATTTTGAAGGGGTCAAAGTGCACAGTTTTTAATTAAAAATTGATAATTAAACAACTACATTCATAAATTTAACTAACTAATTCACAATTTTAACTAAATCAAAAAAAATAAACAACTAACAATTTATTTTAAAACAATAAAATAAATTTTATATTTTTCTAAAACAATACATTAAATTTATATTTTTGTAATTGTCATACTTTGAGGGGTCAAAATATATTTTTTTTTAATTAAACAACTAAATTCGAAAAATAAACTCAAATTAATTTAGAATTTATTTTAAACCAATATATTTTAATTTTAATTTTTATAATTTGCCAAATTTTGAGGGGTCAAAGTGCACAATTTTTAATTAAAAATTGATAATTAAACAACTACATTCATAAATTTAACTAAGTAATTCACAATTTTAACTAAATCGAAAAAAATTAACAACTAACAATTTATTTTAAAACAATAAAATAAATTTTATATTTTTATAAAACAATACATTAAATTTTATATTTTTGTAATTGTCATACTTTGAGGGGTCAAAGTGCACAGTTTTTAATTAAAAATTGATAATTAAACAACTACATTCATAAATTTAACTAACTAATTCACAATTTTAACTAAATCAAAAAAAATAAACAACTAATAATTTATTTTAAAACAATAAAATAAATTTTATATTTTTCTAAAACAATACATTAAATTTTATATTTTTGTAATTGTCCTACTTTGAGGGGTCAAAATGTATTTTTTTTTAATTAAACAACTAAATTCAAAAAATAAACTCAAATTAACTTAGAATTTATTTTAAACCAATATATTTCAATTTTAATTTTTATAATTTGTCAAATTTTGAGGGGTTCAAAGTGCACTGTTTTTAATTAAAAATTGATAATTAAACAACTACATTCATAAATTTAACTAACTAATTCACAATTTTAACTAAATCAAAAAAAATAAACAACTAACAATTTATTTTAAAACAATAAAATAAATTTTATATTTTTCTAAAACAATACATTAAATTTATATTTTTGTAATTGTCATACTTTGAGGGGTCAAAATGTATTTTTTTTAATTAAACAACTAAATTCAAAAAATAAACTCAAATTAACTTAGAATTTATTTTAAACCAATATATTTTAATTTTAATTTTTATAATTTGCCAAATTTTGAGGGGTCAAAGTGCACAGTTTTTAATTAAAAATTGATAATTAAACAACTACATTCATAAATTTAACTAACTAATTCACAATTTTAACTAAATCAAAAAAAATAAACAACTAACAATTTATTTTAAAACAATAAAATAAATTTATATTTTTCTAAAACAATACATTAAATTTTATATTTTTGTAATTGTCATACTTTAGGGGTCAAAATGTATTTTTTTTAATTAAACAACTAAATTCAAAAATAAACTCAAATTAACTTAGAATTTATTTTAAACCAATATATTTTAATTTTAATTTTATAATTTGTCAAATTTTGAGGGGTCAAAGTGCACTAGTTTTTAATTAAAAATTGATAATTAAACAACTACATTCATAAATTTAACTAACTAATTCACAATTTTAACTAAATCAAAAAAATAAACAACTAACAATTTATTTTAAAACAATAAAATAAATTTTATATTTTTCTAAAACAATACATTAAATTTTATATTTTTGTAATTGTCATACTTTGAGGGGTCAAAATATATTTTTTTTAATTAAACAACTAAATTCAAAAAATAAACTCAAATTAACTTAGAATTTATTTTAAACCAATATATTTTAATTTTAATTTTTATAATTTGTCAAATTTTGAGGGGTCAAAGTGCACAGTTTTTAATTAAAAATTGATAATTAAACAACTACATTCATAAATTTAACTAACTAATTCACAATTTTAACTAAATCAAAAAAAATAAACAACTAACAATTTATTTTAAAACAATAAAATAAATTTTATATTTTTCTAAAACAATACATTAAATTTTATATTTTTGTAATTGTCATACTTTGAGGGGTCAAAATGTATTTTTTTTTAATTAAACAACTAAATTCAAAAAATAAACTCAAATTAACTTAGAATTTATTTTAAACCAATATATTTTAATTTTAATTTTTATAATTTGTCAAATTTTGAGGGGTCAAAGTGCACAGTTTTTAATTAAAAATTGATAATTAAACAACTACATTCATAAATTTAACTAACTAATTCACAATTTTAACTAAATCAAAAAAAATAAACAACTAACAATTTATTTTAAAACAATAAAATAAATTTTATATTTTTCTAAAACAATACATTAAATTTTATATTTTTGTAATTGTCATACTTTCAGGGGTCAAAATGTATTTTTTTTTAATTAAACAACTAAATTCAAAAAATAAACTCAAATTAACTTAGAATTTATTTTAAACCAATATATTTTAATTTTAATTTTTATAATTTGTCCAAATTTTGAGGGGTCAAAGTGCACAGTTTTTAATTAAAAATTGATAATTAAACAACTACATTCATAAATTTAACTAACTAATTCACAATTTTAACTAAATCGAAAAAAATAAACAACTAACAATTTATTTTAAAACAATAAAATAAATTTTATATTTTTCTAAAACAATACATTAAATTTTATATTTTTGTAATTGTCATACTTTAAGGGGTCAAAATGTATTTTTTTTTAATTAAACAACTAAATTCAAAAAATAAACTCAAATTAACTTAGAATTTATTTTAAACCAATATATTTCAATTTTAATTTTTATAATTTGTCAAATTTTGAGGGGTCAAAGTGCACAGTTTTTAATTAAAAATTGATAATTAAACAACTACATTCATAAATTTAACTAACTAATTCACAATTTTAACTAAATCAAAAAAAATAAACAACTAACAATTTATTTTAAAACAATAAAATAAATTTTATATTTTTCTAAAACAATACATTAAATTTTATATTTTTGTAATTGTCATACTTTCAGGGGTCAAAATGTATTTTTTTTAATTAAACAACTAAATTCAAAAAATAAACTCAAATTAACTTAGAATTTATTTTAAACCAATATATTTCAATTTTAATTTTTATAATTTGCCAAATTTTGAGGGGTCAAAGTGCACAGTTTTTAATTAAAAATTGATAATTAAACAACTACATTCATAAATTTAACTAACTAATTCACAATTTTAACTAAATCAAAAAAATAACAACTAACAATTTATTTTAAAACAATAAAATAAATTTTATATTTTTATAAAACAATACATTAAATTTTATATTTTTGTAATTGTCATACTTTGAGGGGTCAAAGTGCACAGTTTTTAATTAAAAATTGATAATTAAACAACTACATTCATAAATTTAACTAACTAATTCACAATTTTAACTAAATCAAAAAAAATAAACAACTAACAATTTATTTTAAAACAATAAAATAAATTTTATATTTTTCTAAAACAATACATTAAATTTTATATTTTTGTAATTGTCCTACTTTGAGGGGTCAAAATGTATTTTTTTTTAATTAAACAACTAAATTCAAAAAATAAACTCAAATTAACTTAGAATTTATTTTAAACCAATATATTTTAATTTTAATTTTTATAATTTGTCAAATTTTGAGGGGTCAAAGTGCACAGTTTTTAATTAAAAATTGATAATTAAACAACTACATTCATAAATTTAACTAACTAATTCACAATTTTAACTAAATCAAAAAAAATAAACAACTAACAATTTATTTTAAAACAATAAAATAAATTTTATATTTTTCTAAAACAATACATTAAATTTTATATTTTTGTAATTGTCATACTTTGAGGGGTCAAAATGTATTTTTTTTAATTAAACAACTAAATTCAAAAAATAAACTCAAATTAACTTAGAATTTATTTTAAACCAATATATTTTAATTTTAATTTTTATAATTTGTCAAATTTTGAGGGGTCAAAGTGCACAGTTTTTAATTAAAAATTGATAATTAAACAACTACATTCATAAATTTAACTAACTAATTCACAATTTTAACTAAATCAAAAAAAATAAACAACTAACAATTTATTTTAAAACAATAAAATAAATTTTATATTTTTCTAAAACAATACATTAAATTTTATATTTTTGTAATTGTCATACTTTGAGGGGTCAAAATGTATTTTTTTTTAATTAAACAACTAAATTCAAAAAATAAACTCAAATTAACTTAGAATTTATTTTAAACCAATATATTTTAATTTTAATTTTTATAATTTGCCAAATTTTGAGGGGTCAAAGTGCACAGTTTTTAATTAAAAATTGATAATTAAACAACTACATTCATAAATTTAACTAACTAATTCACAATTTTAACTAAATCAAAAAAAATAAACAACTAACAATTTATTTTAAAACAATAAAATAAATTTTATATTTTTCTAAAACAATACATTAAATTTTATATTTTTGTAATTGTCATACTTTGAGGGGTCAAAATGTATTTTTTTTTAATTAAACAACTAAATTCAAAAAATAAACTCAAATTAACTTAGAATTTATTTTAAACCAATATATTTTAATTTTAATTTTTATAATTTGTCAAATTTTGAGGGGTCAAAGTGCACAGTTTTTAATTAAAAATTGATAATTAAACAACTACATTCATAAATTTAACTAACTAATTCACAATTTTAACTAAATCAAAAAAAATAAACAACTAACAATTTATTTTAAAACAATAAAATAAATTTTATATTTTTCTAAAACAATACATTAAATTTTATATTTTTGTAATTGTCATACTTTGAGGGGTCAAAATGTATTTTTTTTAATTAAACAACTAAATTCAAAAAATAAACTCAAATTAACTTAGAATTTATTTTAAACCAATATATTTTAATTTTAATTTTTATAATTTGTCAAATTTTGAGGGGTCAAAGTGCACAGTTTTTAATTAAAAATTGATAATTAAACAACTACATTCATAAATTTAACTAACTAATTCACAATTTTAACTAAATCAAAAAAATAAACAACTAACAATTTATTTTAAAACAATAAAATAAATTTTATATTTTTCTAAAACAATACATTAAATTTTATATTTTTGTAATTGTCATACTTTGAGGGGTCAAAATGTATTTTTTTTAATTAAACAACTAAATTCAAAAAATAAACTCAAATTAACTTAGAATTTATTTTAAACCAATATATTTTAATTTTAATTTTTATAATTTGTCAAATTTTGAGGGGTCAAAGTGCACAGTTTTTAATTAAAAATTGATAATTAAACAACTACATTCATAAATTTAACTAACTAATTCACAATTTTAACTAAATCAAAAAAATAAACAACTAACAATTTATTTTAAAACAATAAAATAAATTTTATATTTTTCTAAAACAATACATTAAATTTTATATTTTTGTAATTGTCCTACTTTGAGGGGTCAAAATGTATTTTTTTTTAATTAAACAACTAAATTCAAAAATAAACTCAAATTAACTTAGAATTATTTTAAACCAATATATTTTAATTTTAATTTTTATAATTTGCCAAATTTTGAGGGGTCAAAGTGCACAGTTTTTAATAAAAATTGATAATTAAACAACTACATTCATAAATTTAACTAACTAATTCACAATTTTAACTAAATCAAAAAAAATAAACAACTAACAATTTATTTTAAAACAATAAAATAAATTTTATATTTTTCTAAAACAATACATTAAATTTTATATTTTGTAATTGTCATACTTTGAGGGGTCAAAATGTATTTTTTTTTAATTAAACAACTAATTCAAAAAATAAACTCAATTAACTTAGAATTTATTTTAAACCAATATATTTTAATTTTAATTTTTATAATTTGTCAAATTTTGAGGGGTCAAAGTGCACAGTTTTTAATTAAAAATTGATAATTAAACAACTACATTCATAAATTTAACTAACTAATTCACAATTTTAACTAAATCAAAAAAAATAAACAACTAACAATTTATTTTAAAACAATAAAATAAATTTTATATTTTTCTAAACAATACATTAAATTTTATATTTTTGTAATTGTCATACTTTGAGGGGTCAAAATATATTTTTTTTTAATTAAACAACTAAATTCAAAAAATAACTCAAATTAACTTAGAATTTATTTTAAACCAATATATTTTAATTTTAATTTTTATAATTTGTCAAATTTTGAGGGGTCAAAGTGCACAGTTTTTTAATTAAAAATTGATAATTAAAAAACTACATTCATAAATTTAACTAACTAATTCACATTTTAACTAAATCAAAAAAATAAACAACTAACAATTTATTTTAAAACAATAAAATAAATTTTATATTTTTCTAAAAGAATACATTAAATTTTATATTTTTGTAATTGTCATACTTTCAGGGGTCGAAATGTATTTTTTTTAATTAAACAACTAAATTCAAAAAATAAACTCAAATTAACTTAGAATTTATTTTAAACCAATATATTTTAATTTTAATTTTTATAATTTGTCAAATTTTGAGGGGTCAAAGTGCACAGTTTTTAATTAAAAATTGATAATTAAACAACTACATTCATAAATTTAACTAACTAATTCACAATTTTAACTAAATCAAAAAAAATAAACAACTAACAATTTATTTTAAAACAATAAAATAAATTTTATACTTTTCTAAAACAATACATTAAATTTTATATTTTTGTAATTGTCATACTTTGAGGGGTCAAAATCTATTTTTTTTTAATTAAACAACTAAATTCAAAAAATAAACTCAAATTAACTTAGAATTTATTTTAAACCAATATATTTTAATTTTAATTTTTTAATTTGTCAAATTTTGAGGGGTCAAAGTGCCACAGTTTTTAATTAAAAATTGATAATTAAACAACTACATTCATAAATTTAACTAACTAATTCACAATTTTAACTAAATAAAAAAAAATAAACAACTAACAATTTATTTTAAAACAATAAAATAAATTTTATATTTTGTAAAACAATACATTAAATTTTATATTTTTGTAATTGTCATACTTTGAGGGGTCAAAATGTATTTTTTTTTAATTAAACAACTAAATTCAAAAAATAACTCAAATTAACTTAGAATTTATTTTAAACCAATATATTTTAATTTTAATTTTTATAATTTGCCAAATTTTGAGGGGTCAAAGTGCACAGTTTTAATTAAAAATTGATAATTAAACAACTACATTCATAAATTTAACTAACTAATTCACAATTTTAACTAAATCAAAAAAAATAAACAACTAACAATTTATTTTAAAACAATAAAATAAATTTTATATTTTTCTAAAACAATACATTAAATTTTATATTTTGTAATTGTCATACTTTAGGGGGTCAAAATGTATTTTTTTTAATTAAACAACTAAATTCAAAAAATAAACTCAAATTAACTTAGAATTTATTTTAAACCAATATATTTTAATTTTAATTTTTATAATTTGTCAAATTTTGAGGGGTCAAAGTGCACAGTTTTTAATTAAAAATTGATAATTAAACAACTACATTCATAAATTTAACTAACTAATTTTTGTAATTGTCATACTTTGAGGGGTCAAAATATATTTTTTTAATTAAACAACTAAATTCAAAAATAAACCTCAAATAACTTAGAATTTATTTTAAACCAATATATTTAATTTTAATTTTTTTAATTTGTCAAATTTTGAGGGGTCAAAGTGAACAGTTTTTAATTAAAAAATTGATAATTAAACAGCTACATTCATAAATTTAACTAACTAATTCACAATTTTAACTAAATCAAAAAAATAAACAACTAACAATTTATTTTAAATCAATAAAATAAATTTTATATTTTTCTAAAACAATACATTAAATTTTATATTTTTGTAATTGTCATACTTTGAGGGTTCAAAATGTATTTTTTTTTTAATTAAACAACTAAATTCAAAAATAAACTCAAATTAACTTAGAATTTATTTTAAACCAACATATTTTAATTTTAATTTTTATAATTTGCGAAATTTTGAGGGGTCAAAGTGCACAGTTTTTAATTAAAAATTGATAATTAAACAACTACATTCATAAATTTAACTAACTAATTCACAATTTTAACTAAATCAAAAAAATAAACAACTAACAATTTATTTTAAAACAATAAAATAAATTTATATTTTTCTAAAACAATACATTAAATTTTATATTTTTGTAATTGTCATACTTTGAGGGGTCAAAATGTATTTTTTTTTAATTAAACAACTAAATTCAAAAAATAAACTCAAATTAACTTAGAATTTATTTTAAACCAATATATTTTAATTTTAATTTTTATAATTTGTCCAAATTTTGAGGGGTCAAAGTGCACAGTTTTTAATTAAAAATTGATAATTAAACAACTACATTCATAAATTTAACTAACTAATTCACAATTTTAACTAAATCAAAAAAATAAACAACTAACAATTTATTTTAAAACAATAAAATAAATTTTATATTTTTCTAAAAGAATACATTAAATTTTATATTTTTGTAATTGTCATACTTTCAGGGGTCGAAATGTATTTTTTTTAATTAAACAACTAAATTCAAAAAATAAACTCAAATTAACTTAGAATTTATTTTAAACCAATATATTTTAATTTTAATTTTTATAATTTGTCAAATTTTGAGGGGTCAAAGTGCACAGTTTTTAATTAAAAATTGATAATTAAACAACTACATTCATCAAATTTAACTAACTAATTCACAATTTTAACTAAATCAAAAAAATAAACAACTAACAATTTATTTTAAAACAATAAAATAAATTTTATACTTTTTCTAAAAGAATACATTAAATTTTATATTTTGTAATTGTCATACTTTCAGGGGTCGAAATGTATTTTTTTTAATTAAACAACTTAAATTCAAAAATAAACTCAAATTAATTAGAATTTATTTTAAACCAATATAATTTAATTTTAATTTTTATAATTTGTCAAATTTTGAGGGGTCAAAGTGCACAGTTTTTAATTAAAAATTGATAATTAAACAACTACATTCATAAATTTAACTAACTAATTCACAATTTTAACTAAATCAAAAAATAAACAACTAACAATTTATTTTAAAACAAAAAAATAAATTTTATATTTTTCTAAAACAATACATTAATTTTATATTTTTGTAATTGTCATACTTTGAGGGGTCAAAGTGCACAGTTTTTAGTTAAAAATTTATAATTAAACAACTACATTCATAAATTTAACTAACTAATTCACAATTTTAAACTAAATCAAAAAAAATAAACAACTAACAATTTATTTTAAAACAATAAAATAAATTTTATATTTTTCTAAAACAATACATTAATTTTATATTTTGTAATTGTCATACTTTGAGGGGTCAAATATATTTTTTTTAATTAAACAACTAAATTCAAAAAATAAACTCAAATTAACTTAGAATTTATTTTAAACAATATATTTTAATTTTAATTTTTATAATTTGTCAAATTTTGAGGGGTCAAAGTGCACAGTTTTTAATTAAAAATTGATAATTAAAAAACTACATTCATAAATTTAACTAACTAATTCACAATTTTAACTAAATCAAAAAAATAAACAACTAACAATTTATTTTAAAACAATAAAATAAATTTTATATTTTTCTAAAAGAATACATTAAATTTTATATTTTTGTAATTGTCATACTTTCAGGGGTCGAAATGTATTTTTTTTAATTAAACAACTAAATTCAAAAAATAAACTCAAATTAACTTAGAATTTATTTTAAACCAATATATTTTAATTTTAATTTTTATAATTTGTCAAATTTTGAGGGGTCAAAGTGAACAGTTTTTAATTAAAAATTGATAATTAAACAACTACATTCATAAATTTAACTAACTAATTCACAATTTTAACTAAATCAAAAAAAATAAACAACTAACAATTTATTTTAAAACAATAAAATAATTTTATACTTTTCTAAAACAATACATTAAATTTTATATTTTTGTAATTGTCATACTTTGAGGGGTCAAAATGCTATTTTTTTTAATTAAACAACTAAATTCAAAAAATAAACTCAAATTAACTTAGAATTTATTTTAAACCAATATATTTTAATTTTAATTTTTTATAATTTGTCAAATTTTGAGGGGTCAAAGTCCACAATTTTTAATTAAAAATTGATAATTAAACAACTACATTCATAAATTTAACTAACTAATTCACAATTTTAACTAAATAAAAAAAAATAAACAACTAACAATTTATTTTAAAACAATAAAATAAATTTTATATTTTTGTAAAACAATACATTAAATTTTATATTTTTGTAATTGTCATACTTTGAGGGTTCAAAATGTATTTTTTTTTAATTAAACAACTGAATTCAAAAAATAAACTCAAATTAACTTAGAATTTATTTTAAACCAATATATTTTAATTTTAATTTTTATAATTTGCCAAATTTTGTGGGGTCAAAGTGCACAGTTTTTAATTAAAAATTGATAATTAAACAACTACATTCATAAATTTAACTAACTAATTCACAATTTTAACTAAATCAAAAAAAATAAACAACTAACAATTTATTTTAAAACAATAAAATAAATTTTATATTTTTCTAAAACAATACATTAAATTTATATTTTTGTAATTGTCATACTTTAGGGGGTCAAAATGTATTTTTTTTTAATTAAACAACTAAATTCAAAAATAAACTCAAATTAACTTAGAATTTATTTTAAACCAATATATTTTAATTTTAATTTTTATAATTTGTCAAATTGTGAGGGGTCAAAGTGCACTGTTTTTAATTAAAATTGATAATTAAACAACTACATTCATAAATTTAACTAACTAATTTTGTAATTGTCATACTTTGAGGGGTCAAAATATATTTTTTTTAATTAAACAACTAAATTCAAAAAATAAACTCAATTAACTTAGAATTTATTTTAACCAATAATTTTAATTTTAATTTTTATAATTTGCCAAATTTTGAGGGGTCAAAGTGCACAGTTTTTAATTAAAAATTGATAATTAACAACTACATTCATAAATTTAACTAACTAATTCACAATTTTAACTAAATCAAAAAAAAAAACAACTAACCAATTTATTTTAAAACAATAAAATAAATTTTATATTTTTCTAAAACAATACATTAAATTTTATATTTTGTAATTGTCATACTTTAGGGGGTCAAAATGTATTTTTTTTAATTAAACAACTAAATTCAAAAAATAAACTCAAATTAACTTAGAATTTATTTTAAACCAATATATTTTAATTTTAATTTTTATAATTTGTCAAATTTGAGGGGTCAAAGTGCACAGTTTTTAATTAAAAATTGATAATAAACAACTACATTCATAAATTTAACTAACTAATTTTTGTAATTGTCGTACTTTGAGGGGTCAAAAATAAATTTTTTTTTAATTAAACAACTAAATTCAAAAATAAACTCAAATTAACTTAGAATTTATTTTAAACCAATATATTTTAATTTTTAATTTTTATAATTTGCCAAATTTTGAGGGGTCAAAGTGCACAGTTTTTAATTAAAAATTGATAATTAAAAAACTACATTCATAAATTTAACTAACTAATTCACAATTTTAACTAAATCAAAAAAATAAACAACTAACAATTTATTTTAAAACAATAAAATAAATTTTATATTTTTCTAAAACAATACATTAAATTTTATATTTTTGTAATTGTCCTACTTTGAGGGGTCAAAATGTATTTTTTTTAATTAAACAACTAAATTCAAAAAATAAACTCAAATTAACTTAGAATTTATTTTAAACCAATATATTTTAATTTTAATTTTTATAATTTGTCAAATTTTGAGGGGTCAAAGTGCCACAGTTTTTAATTAAAAATGATAATTAAACAACTACATTCATAAATTTAACTAACTAATTCACAATTTTAACTAAATCAAAAAAAATAAACAACTAACAATTTATTTTAAAACAATAAAATAAATTTTATATTTTTCTAAAACAATACATTAAATTTTATATTTTTGTAATTGTCATACTTTGAGGGGTCAAAATGTATTTTTTTTTAATTAAACAACTAAATTCAAAAAATAAACTCAAATTAACTTAGAATTTATTTTAAACCAATATATTTTAATTTTAATTTTTATAATTTGTCAAATTTTGAGGGGTCAAAGTGCACAGTTTTTAATTAAAAATTGATAATTAAACAACTACATTCATAAATTTAACTAACTAATTCACAATTTTAACTAAATCAAAAAAAATAAACAACTAACAATTTATTTTAAAACAATAAAATAAATTTTATATTTTCTAAAACAATACATTAAATTTTATATTTTTGTAATTGTCATACTTTGAGGGGTCAAAATGTATTTTTTTTTAATTAAACAACTAATTCAAAAAATAAACTCAAATTAACTTAGAATTTATTTTAAACCAATATATTTAATTTTAATTTTTATAATTTGTCAAATTTTGAGGGGTCAAAGTGCACAGTTTTTAATTAAAAATTGATAATTAAACAACTACATTCATAAATTTAACTAACTAATTCACAATTTTAACTAAATCAAAAAAATAAACAACTAACAATTTATTTTAAAACAATAAAATAAATTTTATATTTTTCTAAAACAATACATTAAATTTTATATTTTGTAATTGTCATACTTTGAGGGGTCGAAATGTATTTTTTTTTAATTAAACAACTAAATTCAAAAATAAACTCAAATTAACTTAGAATTTATTTTAAACCAATATATTTTAATTTTAATTTTATAATTTGTCAAAATTTTGAGGGGTCAAGTGCACAGTTTTTAATTAAAAATTGATAATTAAACAACTACATTCATAAATTTAACTAACTAATTCACAATTTTAACTAAATCAAAAAAAATAAACAACTAACAATTTATTTTAAAACAATAAAATAAATTTATATTTTTCTAAAACAATACATTAAATTTATATTTTTGTAATTGTCATACTTTGAGGGGTCAAAATATATTTTTTTTAATTAAACAACTAAATTCAAAAAAATAAACTCAATTAACTTAGAATTTATTTTAAAACAATATATTTTAATTTTAATTTTATAATTTGTCAAATTTTGAGGGGTCAAAGTGCACAGTTTTTAATTAAAAATTGATAATTAAAAACTACATTCATAAATTTAACTAACTAATTCACAATTTTAACTAAATCAAAAAAAATAAACAACTAACAATTTATTTTAAAACAATAAAATAAATTTTATATTTTTCTAAAACAATACATTAAATTTTATATTTTTGTAATTGTCATACTTTGAGGGGTCAAAATGTATTTTTTTTTAATTAAACAACTAAATTCAAAAAATAAACTCAAATTAACTTAGAATTTATTTTAAACCAATATATTTTAATTTTAATTTTTATAATTTGTCCAAATTTTGAGGGGTCAAAGTGCACAGTTTTTAATTAAAAATTGATAATTAAACAACTACATTCATAAATTTAACTAACTAATTCACAATTTTAACTAAATCAAAAAAAATAAACAACTAACAATTTATTTTAAAACAATAAAATAAATTTTATATTTTTCTAAAACAATACATTAAATTTATATTTTTGTAATTGTCATACTTTGAGGGGTCAAAATGTATTTTTTTTAATTAAACAACTAAATTCAAAAAATAAACTCAAATTAACTTAGAATTTATTTGTAAACCAATATATTTAATTTTAATTTTTATAATTTGTCAAATTTTGAGGGGTCAAAGTGCACAGTTTTTAATTAAAAATTGATAATTAAACAACTACATTCATAAATTTAACTAACTAATTCACAATTTTAACTAAATCAAAAAAATAAACAACTAACAATTTATTTTAAAACAATAAAATAAATTTTATATTTTTCTAAAACAATACATTAAATTTATATTTTTGTAATTGTCCTACTTTGAGGGGTCAAAATGTATTTTTTTTTAATTAAACAACTAAATTCAAAAAATAAACTCAAATTAACTTAGAATTTATTTTAAACCAATATATTTTAATTTTAATTTTTATAATTTGTCAAATTTTGAGGGGTCAAAGTGCACAGTTTTTAATTAAAAATTGATAATTAAACAACTACATTCATAAATTTAACTAACTAATTCACAATTTTAACTAAATCAAAAAAAATAAACAACTAACAATTTATTTTAAAACAATAAAATAAATTTTATATTTTCTAAAACAATACATTAAATTTTTATTTTTGTAATTGTCATACTTTGAGGGGTCAAAATGTATTTTTTTTAATTAAACAACTAAATTCAAAAAATAAACTCAAATTAACTTAGAATTTATTTTAAACCAATATATTTTAATTTTAATTTTTATAATTTGCCAAATTTTGAGGGGTCAAAGTGCACAGTTTTTAATTAAAAATTGATAATTAAACAACTACATTCATAAATTTAACTAACTAATTCACAATTTTAACTAAATCAAAAAAAAAACAACTAACAATTTATTTTAAAACAATAAAATAAATTTTATATTTTCTAAAACAATACATTAAATTTTATATTTTTGTAATTGTACTTTGAGGGGTCAAAATGTATTTTTTTAATTAAACAACTAAATTCAAAAATAAACTCAAATTAACTTAGAATTTATTTTAAACCAATATATTTTAATTTTAATTTTTATAATTGTCAAATTTTGAGGGGTCAAAGTGCACAGTTTTTAATTAAAAATTGATAATTAAACAACTACATTCATAAATTTAACTAACTAATTCACAATTTTAACTAAATCAAAAAAATAAACAACTAACAATTTATTTTAAAACAATAAAATAATTTATATTTTTCTAAAAGCAATACAATTAAATTTTATATTTTGTAATTGTCATACTTTGAGGGGTCAAAATGTATTTTTTTTTTAATTAAACAATAAATTCAAAAAATAAACTCAAATTAACTTAGAATTTATTTAAACCAATATATTTAATTTAATTTTTTAATTTGTCAAATTTTGAGGGTCAAAGTGCACAGTTTTTAATTAAAAATTGATAATTAAACAACTACATTCATAAATTTAACTAACTAATTCACAATTTTAACTAAATCAAAAAAATAAACAACTAACAATTTATTTTAAACAATAAAATAAATTTTATATTTTCTAAAAAAACATTAAATTTTATTTTTTGTAATGTCATACTTTCAGGGGTCGAA